>PVKB01000939.1:0-498846 GCA_004027205.1 Ctenodactylus gundi | reverse complement strand
CACGTGTTGAGTCTGTACCTAGGAGTGGAATCTGTAGGTCACGATGTGTGAATTTTGTGGATTTGCCAAACAGTTTTGAGAAGTAGCTCCACCGTTCGAGCCCTGGCAGCAGTGTGTGCACGTCAACACCCATGTTTGATATTGTTGGCCTTTTTGATTTTGGACTCAAAGTGACGTCAGCCTAAACTTGCACTTCGCTGATGACCGATGACATGGCAACTGTTTTATGTGCTGTTGGGCCGCTCTGATAGCCTCTTCTGTGAATTGTGCATTTAAATCTCTTGCTTATTTTCTACTGGGTTGTCTGCCTTTTTCTTATTGATTTGTGGTGGTTTCATTTTTGTATTCTGACTGTGCACAGACTCTACTTTTAACCTCAGCCAATTATTTTTGCAAATGAGTATGTTTGGTCCCAGGAGCTGTTGGTAGGGGAGGAGCGTCCTTTTAGTGAAAAGCTGAATGCGAAGGAGCTTGCGATTCCAGTTGTCATTTGTAATCAGGCTGCCATGTTTATTTTGAAAAGAGGGGAGATTGTGTGGATGGTGAAGTGATCTAGAAATGATGGGTTTTTTTGAGGAGAACAAGACGAAAAGACAATCGCGCCCCCTTGTAGAGGACGGGATAGCAGGGAATGTCATTGCAGTGTCATGAAGGATGTAGGGTTAAGTTGCTAGAAACCCTAAGCTTGGGCATGGGCTTCTCTTCTTTGGGATATGTGACCTTGGATCAATTTCTCAGTCTAAGTATCAGTTCTCTCCTCTGGGAATCAAAGATAAATACACAGGTTGTTGAGGATAAATAAGGAAGTGGTTTATAAAATATAATATTTTATATAGATGTCATGTATCATTTGGAGCAGGAGGACCCCTAAGTTTAGCCTAATATAGTAGCTGCTCAACAGTAGCTGCACTGTTGAGAGCCTGGTGTATACCAAGGAGGCGATCTAGTGGCAACAGGACTTTGACTGCCTGGATCCACATGTGAGATTCACCGATGACTAGCCACATTTCCTTAGGAAGGTACATTTTTGCGCTTGTTTTCTTCTCTGCAAAAGAGATAGGTTAGTCTCTAAGCACACAAGATGAATGCGGCTGTGAGAATTAAAAGAGATAATTCGTTTAAAGACCCATATCAGCTCATAGAAGGCACCCAGGTGTGAACGATTGTCATGTTAAACCCAGTGAAGTCGAGCTTGCATTTGGTTTCTATTTTGCAAATAGGAGAGAAGTTGCGATAATAACTGAGATCTCATGACTGTAAGTACCAGAGCTGGGATTTGAACCCAGACCTCTGTTGGCATGTGGCAGTGCGGTGCACCTAACTGGATAGCTATCTGGCTCTTATCTGTCCACTCAATTTTTAAGAACACCAGGAAAGCTATTGTCAAATGCCCCTCTGGGTTTTTCAGGTGTGGGGGTACAAACACCGGGTTGGGAGGGCATGCTCGCCTGGCATGCGGGGACAGGCTGAGCAGTGAGGTGGGCAAGGCCATGGGCACTGTGCCACAGATCCATCAGGAACCCCGTGCGGGGCTTTCCGGAGTCCCAGGCCTTGCAGCCTGGGAGAGCCCTGGAGCTGGCAGTAATGAGTCTGCCGTCCGGCTGGACAGAGACTTATGACTTGTGGTGGCAGGGCCGCCTCCTCCCGCTTGTCCGCCTGGTTATTTATCACATTTGTCCCTCTGGAGAGGCAGGGCCATCGCTTACACTGTCCAGAACAGGGAAGGCAATAAAGGCAGTTCTACAGGAGGCCCTGTGCCCTGCCCCCTTAACCAGTGGCTCTTCTGGTGGGCGTGGGGCGAGCCCAGCAGGTGTGCCAGCCCAAGTCCAGCTTCTTGGGTGGTCTCTACCACAGTCACGGACATCACTCACCCTGCCAACTCCCCGAGCCCAAGCAGGGTCACTACAGGCTCTCAACAGCCTCCTACGGCATCACCGCTCATGCTACCCCAATACTGCCAATGTGACTGACACTGTCACTGATGACATCACCCTTGTCCGTCCACAGTCGCCATTGCTACCCTCACTGTCGCCGCTCACAGGAAGGCAATTACAGGTTGAGCATCCCTCATCAGAAAATTTAAAATTTAAAGTGCTATAAAATCGAAAACTCTTGAGCACTGACCTAAGGCCACAAGTGGAGAACTTCACACCTGCCCCCATAAATGACAGGTCACTGTCAACATATATGAGCATTAAAAATATTGCACATCATTAAGCCAGGCCTGGTGGCACACGCCTGTACTCCCAGCACTGAAACAGTAGGACTGTAAGTTTGAGCCCAGTCTGAGCAACTTAGTAACTCAGTAGACCATGTCTCAAGGGCTGCGGGTGTATGTAGCTCAGCACATGGACCCGGGGTTCAATCTCTAGGACCACGCACACACAAAAGATAAATTGAGAGACTAAAACTACTTTCAAGCCATCTGTCTAAATGAGTTTCGTGTTCAGACACGGATCTTACCCCTCCAAAATCTCATTCTGATTATACAACTATTTCAAAATCGGAGCATATTCAAAAGTCCACGATAATGCTCTTATAAATGTGTTGGATTAGGTGATATTCAACCTCTACCGGCATCCTTTGCCACTCACTCTAGCTTGGCTTAGAGAGACAAAGGAATCAGAATGCTCCCAGCTGTGTCTGTCTCTACTGCAGACTTCTGCCCCCTCCCCAGCGAGTCCTGGAGAACGTGGTGGCCTTCTTTGAAGGCAGACTCAGGTTAGGATGACTTGGCCTTGAGACGGGAGCAGTCACGCACACCTATAACACCAGCACTCTGGGAGGCTGAGGCAGGAAGACAGAAGTTTGAACCCAGAATGGGCATGTTTGTGAGAACCTGCCTCAAAAAAAGAGAGGGGGGTGGGGGGAAGGGACTAAGGATGTAGCTCAGGGTGAGGCCCTGAGTTCAATCCCCAGTAGTGGGAGAAAAGAAAAAATACATAGTTTTAAACAGACATGACCTTGGGTCTATCTGTGTCCCTGTCTATTAACAGACAGAGGCCCACAGCAAATCCCCTCAAATCCCCAGTGCCTCAGGAGTCTCAGCTGTAGGGTAGGGATAGTAAAACTCACATGACTAGACGGCTGTAGGGAAATGAGAAAGTGGCTGGTACCCAGTAGGTGCTCAATATGACATCAAGTGAGTACTAGAATTGCCATTGTTTCAGTTCCCCAGTTGGCAGCCTCCTTATCTCTGCCGGTGACTTTTCTGGGCCTCCTGCTGTCCTGATCACCTAGTCCGGGACAGCAGCTTCTCTTCTCATCTCCCACTACCTGACCCAGTTTCTGTGAAAACCCGAGTTTCTCACGGAACAGAGGCGGCAGAGTCACATCTACAGGTCTCATCGTCCTATTAGGACAACATCAGTGTAAACATTAGTTATTCACAAACCCAATTACATTTTGATTGCTCTGACCCAAGTGAGATTGGGGTTATTCTCAATCCACATTATTTTTTGGCACAAGCTTCCTAAGGAGCAGGGAGAGGAAAACAACCTCTCCCCGTCTTCTGTCCCTGGACAGGGGTCTTCTCCTGGCTTCCCTGACTTTCTCTTTTTTTCTGTCCCCAGTGCAACTACCCCTGGGCATTCTGCTAATGCATGGGGAGGTAGGTGGTCCGGGGAGGAGGATTTTGGCTAGAGCAAAAGGAGAGCTGCCATCAGGGAGTGGGTAGGAGCTGACAGGAGCGGGGAAATCGAGTGTCTTTGCCCATCTGGGGGCGCAGAGAGGAGCTGACTCTTGTGTTCCAGGTGGGGGTGGCGGGATGCCCTCCCGACACCTGCAACAGGGTGCAGCCTCTTCCGGCTGAGCCTCTGATTCAAACGTCTCAATTTGAACTCTGCTTCTTCCAGAAAAGCTACTTCTCCTGAAGTCTTCCCCACCTTTACGTCTTACATCTAAAACATCCCCCAAAAGTCTCACATGTTTGGAAGATGGTTGGATTATGGGGGTGCCCATCGATGGGTTCATCCATTATTGGGCTCCGTAGCCAAATGTGACTTCACGAGGTGGGGCATGGTTGGAAGGGATCAAGGGGGCATGACCTGGTGGGATGTTGGATCTGGAATGTCCCCCAAAAGCCTCAAGAGATAGGGCCCAGACACACGGGTGGATACTTGGGTTTTGACCCCAAAGGGGCAGATACTGAGGGCTTGACCCAGAAGGGACAGATCAATGGGGCTGGCTCTGCCCTTTCTCATTCACGTGGCTTCCCGTCATTGTGCTGTAAACAGTTTTTCTCCCATATAGCCTCCACCACATGCTTCCACCATTGCTAACTGCTGGTGGATGAGTGGACAAGACCTGAAACTGTGAGCCGAGACAAACCTTTCCTCCTTTAAGTTGTGGGTGTGGGTCAGTGTGTCCTAGCAACGAATAAGTAACAAGACAGGTGTACCTTGCCTCCAGCCCCTCCCTTCTCTCTCTGCTTCCCGGCTGCCACGCGAGGGCAGCTTCTGCCAGGCCCTTCTGCCAGGCAATTGTGCCAGCTGATCGTCGTCAGACACACCGGAAGCTGCAAGCCAGACAACCCTCTGCTTTCAGTTGTGTCGGGCATGTTGTCTTGGTGATGGGAAAGTATCTAATAAACCATCCCAGTAAATCTTCCTAGTTGCTTGGGCCCAAAGCCTTGAAGTCACCCACAATTCCTTTCTCTCACTCCATCAACACATCTCCCTTGGCTCTACTTCAAAATGCTTTTTTTTTTCTTTGCTGCCTTCACTACTCCCACGCTGGCCCCAGCCATGGCTGTCTCTAACCTGCACGTTTGCCTAATACCGCGAAGTGATCTCCCTCTCAACACCGCCACTATCACGACTCTGCTCCATGTGTATCCAGCTGGGTCAAAAGCCTCACTTCTCTAAAGGCTACCTGAGGTTCACATTTCCCTCAGAGTGCAGGGTAGAGCCCTTCACACGCCTCCCAGGCCTGGAGCGGGGCAGGTCGCTGGTGCCTTCTCCCCGGCCGTGTCTCCGTCTCTCTGCTCCAGCCGCAAGGATGCCAGGAACAGGTGCTGCTCTCTGTGCCCAGGACACTTTCTCTCCCCCGATCTCCACATGGCTTGCTCCACCACCCTCCTCACACCTCTGCTCCAATGTCACCTTATCCAGAAGGCCATCTCTATCTGCCAGCTCCCAGCAGAAAACAGATGGCATGCTCACATTCAGATCCTCAGAGGAGAGTTTGCAAAGGTATGGGCTGGGCATTTGGAACCTACAGTGATAGTGCAGGACCCCAGGCGATGAGCAGTGGCCTCAGAGTGAGAGCCGCGACCATCCCTCGGCCAGATGGCAGAGGGAGCTGGGCATGGGGGCAGGCCGCTGTTGCAGAATCCAAGAGATGAAAAATGGTGTGTGCAAAGGGTGACCTGGTAGGGGCTGAGCTCTCTGGGCGAGGGAAGTCTCCGCCACAAGTACTCTCCCGCATTGCTGGTCTTCACGGGACTTGTCTCTGGCAAAACTCCACAGAAAGCAGAGGCTGGAGAGCCCTGGGACACAATCTATGTGGGCCAGCCTCCCGGGGTGGGTGGGGAAGGGTGAGAGGGAGCCTGGAGAGGGAAGCAGGGACGGCCAGGTCACGCCCCAAGCATACCATTTAAGCGTCACCACCACCAGGCCTAGCGGAATCCATTTCTCTTTCCCATAACCACTTGTAACTTCCCAGAATCCTCATAACTTCTGTCTGCATGCCCTGGACTGTAAGCCCTGCGAGGGTAGGCGTTTCATCTCTCTTGTTCGCAGACGTGCTTTCCAACGTCCACAACCATGCCGGCGTACCCCAAGGACTCCACGAATGTGCGAAGATGGGGGGATAAAGTAGGGAAGTGTCAAGTGGAGGGCTCCTCGGGCCTGAAGTCACTTCCTAATACCAAGGTCTTTGGGCTTTGGGAGCCCTAGGAATTGCCCTTCGTAATGGAGAAAGAGTGCATTTGTTGTTCAGGTAATTGGTAGTAACTGATGGTAATTTCAAGTAATTAAACACTAATTAATTCAATGAGTCAGTAATGTATTTATTTATGGTATCTGTGTTTGTTCCCTTATAAATATTGGTATTACTTTTGTCAGGCAATTAAAATCCACTAGGGAAGTCATTGAGGTCCTAGAGGGGTAAGAAGATTGGCCTGGCCTGGGGCCAAGAATGAGCTGTGGGATCAAGGCTAGGCTCCCATGGGGTGGGGCGCACCTAGGTTGTGGACACTGGCCAGGGGTTTGGTGTAAGTTTGGCTGGTGTTGGGGACCGAGAATGTCAATCACAGAACCCTTTCTAACAGCTCGACTTCTTGTCTTCCTCTCCTCAATTCAAGATTATCCTCTCTCAGGATGTAAAAATGAGGCTTGTCAGGGACACTGGACATGGGATTCTCTCCTCCCTCGGTTCTTTCCCAGGAGAACAGCAGTGTCCTGAGCTCTTAGATCTCTGTCCCATGACCTGACTCCTGTCAACACATGCCAGCCATTTCTGGGTTCCATAGAAGACGGAGAAGAAAGGGGCCAGACATGGTGGTGCACACCCAGAACTAGGGAAGCTGAAGCAGGGGGATTTCTGTGAGTTCAAGGCCAGCTTGGGCAATGTATTGAGTTCTGGACCAGCCTGGACTATAGAGAGAGACCCTGTCTCAAAAAAAGGAGTGTGGGAGGGGTGATACAGAGGAGACGGGGCAGAGCCTTAAGCCTGAAGGGGAACCCTATCATGAAGGGAAGCTGAGTGCAGGAAAGGCAAGCCCCAAGGTTTGGAGGTCTTAATGACTCCAGAGCAGGCAGTGAAATGTTCAAATTCGCCTGGCACACCTAGGAAGGAGGGACGGCACCTGCTCTCCTGTTTCTAATTTCCAACCACACTCTCGTCAGACTTTTCAGCCTCAGAATTTCTGAGGCTGTAGTATGTGAGGAATTTCTCTCTTTTCCTAAGTCTTCTAGGACTGTGACTCCCCTTCCCGTGTGTCCTGCCCTCCACAAAGCGACAGGGGGAGGTGATAAGGCCCCGGCTGTGGAGTCAGAGGGTATGGAGTCAGATTCTGGCTATTCTGGGCAAATTACTTGACCTCTCTGAGCCTCTGTTCTCTCAACTGCGCAAAGGGCATGATACTAGTACCTGGCCCACAGGGTCACTATAATGCTTACATGCCCCAGTGTGCATCAAGCACTCCGCACATGGAGCCTGGTAGGTACAAAGTGCTTAATCTACACTAGCTACTAGAATGGCTTGTGTGGGTGCCTGGCCTCTTGTGATGCCCTCTCGGCTTTCCAGGCTGGTTTCATCTCTAACCTCAAAAAATCTTCTTTCTTCATGGGTCCTGACCAGCTCTAGGAATTGTCCCTCCATGGGTTCCAGGGTTTCCTCACTTCCCTCCTCTGGATGGGACTGGACATCCTCTTGGTGGCAGACCTCAGATATCCCCAGAGAATTCTCCTTCCTCTGCTCCCGGATGTCCCCTGCCTCACAACCTGGCCAGGCCCCGCTGCCAGCTTCCAGTTCGCTGTGCCCTTGGGTTCCCGGGCCCAGGCGGCCCTGCATTCTCTCACTCTGTCTATCTTTCTCTCTGGTTTCTCACTTCCCCTCCTCTTTCCCCCTTTGTTCTCTGTCTCCCTTAATTAGCCACACTCTGGAACCGAAGTGTTTTCATTATGTTTTATTTATTGAATGGCTTTACGTTTCCTGTTCTTAATTTAAAAGGCAGATCGATAAAATGCTTTATATTCCTTGCTTAAAAGAAAACAAAGCTAAGTTAAGTTGTTCTTTGTTCGGGTGGCTTTTCCTTAGTTTTTTTCTTCTTAGAAAAGGTTCTTCATCCAGTTCTCTTAATTGACAACAGCACTTAGTTCGCCCACACTCATTCATTCAGTAATTATGAGGTAAACAGCAATTGAGTCCCAGTTGTTGTGTGCCAGGAACTGTGCTGGGCTCAGGGAACACAGGTGTGGCGAAGCCAGGCTCTTGGGATCAGAAGGTTCCTATGTATCTAGGAACCTGAGCTAGGTACCAGTATGTGCCAGGAGATATTAGAGGTGCTGTGCTGGTGTGCACTGTGTGGCGTGTGGCAGAGAGAAGGAGTAGGGAAGGCCTCCTGGCTGGAGAGCAAGTTGGGCTGAGAATTCAAGGATAAACAGATTTTTTTTTTAAATTTGCAGTGCTGACAAAGGAACCTAGGGCCTTTGTTACTATGCCACCTTGCCTGCAGGTTCTTTGGTTTTGAGATGGGGTCTTACTAAGTCACTAAGTTGCCCAGGCTGGGCTAGAATTTGTGATCTTCCTGCCTCAGCCTCCCAGAGTGGTACTACTACAGGCCTGTGCCAAGACTTGTTAAATAAATCTTCGATTCCAGGTCACCCAGAAGATGAGCCGAATACAGTGGTTGGGTTGGGAGAATTTCAGGGAGCACCTGCTGAGGACGAGGGAGCCAAGACCAGGAGGGAAGGAAGAAATCAGTCAGTATGGAACGCGCCAATGAGCAGGTTACTCCTGTAGTCAACCAAGGCCCACTCCCTCCAGACCTCAGGGGATTGTGGAGCCCGTCTCTGAGTTATTCCAGCTGAGCAGCGAGGGAGCTGGGATATTTATACTCCTGTCAGCTGCCGTCACTGATTGGTGATGTTTCCCCAGCATTGCTTGGCTTGATAATGCACGGATGGCCCGAGAGATCCTTCAAGCAAAGAAAATCAGGCTCTGGCAGCTGGGAGTCAGCCTGGGTTCATGGAAATCCCAAGGACGGAGGAGCACAGGTAGGGCATCAACCGCATCTGCTGCTGCTGAAGCTGAGGGAAAGGAAGGCCCTGTGAACGGGGACAGGAGATATGCTGATCCCAGGAGCCCCCACGCAATCTTGAGTGGTTCCAATATTCAAGTCTGGGAAATCTGGCTTTGCCCCGCCTGTGCGTCAGCTTCCTCATTCATAGACGATGAGGAACTCTGTCCCTACTCAACCAAGACGATTTGCACAGAGCTCCCAGTTGGGCCAGGCAGAACAGAGCCTAAATCAGCCTTCTTTTTTTTTTTTTTTTTTTTTTTTTGAGTTCCTCCACCATCTCTCCTGCCAGCCTGAAAGGCCCTGGGTATGCGTGGCTATTTATGATGTCCTGTCGATATCTGTCTTGGCGGAGGAGCTTGGAGGGGACGAATGGAGCCTGGGGTCCTTTCCATCAGTCACTTGGCTGCAATCTCTAAAGGGATTTTAATTGTGAACTCAGATTTACTCCAGTCATCAGCAGGGCCCGCCCGCCTCTTTACAGAGGGAGAGTGGGGCCCGCAGGCCCGCCGTGGTTTGCCAAATGGACGGCTGGTAGCAACGCCAAGGAAATATTTGCTGCAGTGAAACAATGTGCCCAGCAGAAAGCAATCGCCCTAAATCGCCCCCTGACAGCTCCTGAGCTGTACAGGAGCTCCTTCTACACACCCGTAGCAGCCTTTCCCCCACTGGCACCCCTGCTGCCTGCCCAGGGAGCAAGGGCAGTGGCTTCAAACCCGACCTGGGAGGAAACTGAGGCAGGGGACGCCACTTCCCCTCGTCTGGACCATGAGAGGAAAGTATCATTCCGCAAAGAGCCTCCCTGCTCCCCGCTCGGAGCCTTCCTGGCCTAAGTGCACACTCCCTTTGATCCAGCAGGCCTATGTGAGTGGAGTGCGTCCAACAGAAATAAAACAAGAACACGGGCCTACTTGATTTGGGTGCTTGATATCTATTGCCACACTACTCGTGATGGATCCCTGAATATTCATGAATAGGGTGCCTGTTCCTTAGCTCTGCCACTCAGGAAGGAAAGAAATCATCAGGGACTTCTGGGAAGGGGACCATTCAGAGCAGCTTCCCAGTCGAGCCTAGTGGGGATATAATTTGGTGTGAGGAAGACCTTAGGCCTCGTCATCCTCAGTGCCACCAAACCAAAACACAAAACAAGAGGCACTTCCCGCACAGAGGAGCGTTAGGAGAAGAGAGAGATTTGAGTGTGGGGACACCACAAGTTTGGAATGAGGGTGACTTCCCTCCGCCGTGGGTGTCTGGGAGTGTCAGGAAAGGCCGAATCCTAAGTCCTGGGGGGGGGGGGGGGGGGGGGGGGGAGGGGGAAAGGCTGATCCTCTTGAGCCCTCTCTGGCTTCTGCCTTCCAGTCAGCCTTCTTCTCAGAGGCACTTCCTGTTCGGGGTCATGAGGTAGCAGAACACTATTGAGGCAGGCTGTGACTTTGGACACACAGCGTGCACACATACCATCACCACCAAACACGAGAAGAGGAACCTGAGAAACAGGAGGTTGGGGGGATGATGACATGCCACCCTTTGGTGCTCCCCTCAGTGGTTGGTGGGTGAGGTAGTGGGAGACAGCCTGGGGTATTTTGTCCTCTCTGCCTCTCCCCAGTTTTGGGTGTGGGGAGGAGAGCCAGGAGGCAGAGGCAGGTGGCTTGTCACTGACCGGGTGGCTTCTGTGTTCTGTGCCCTGAAGCCCTGGCTGCCACACTTCATGTCAGTTGCTTCCTGCTTTTGTGCTGACTCTTAATGGCCAAGCCTGATTGGTCCACCCTCACCTCCTTTTGACGAATGGGGGTGGGGCAGATGTAGATCCCTCAGCCTCTCCTACCCAGGAGGAGCCTCCAGAAGGCCAGAGCTTGTGTCCTCCGGCAAAGGCTGTCAGGGGACAACTCTTCTGTCACCTTGGATGGGTCCTGGCTCGCCCAGCAGATGGGATGCCCAGCTCTGGTCTCAGGGGCCACTCAGCCGGTAGGGAGGGCAGCAAGACTCAGGAAAAGGGCTCCTATCCCTGCCCTCTGTCTCCACCCGAGATTGGTTCCATCACCTTTCCCAGGTTCTGTTTACCTTGGCCTCCTCCCCCTGCCCTGTTCTCCCAGTCGATCTGATTGCTGTAATTAGTTAATCAGTAACTGGCATAATTTCCCCCTGATTAATGCAGGAATAATCACCCGCCAGGGCTGCCAGCAATTTGCTTATCAGAGTCACTTTGAAACAGCTTTGAAAATGAAGGATTGGCACCTTCCTCAGGGTTAAAATTAGAGCCCACAGAGGCCGCCCTCTGCCGTGGACGTCTGGGAGTGTCGGGCGCGGCGCGCAGGGAGCCCTTGCCCACTTGCCTGGGACCATCCGAGTCAGGAAATGCTGCTGTTGCCACGTCCAGCCAGCTCCAAAAGGTGTTTGGCTGGTGGAGGTGGTATAGCTGGGTGCTGGGGTAACGCTCCTGCTCCAGTGGGCCGCGGGGCTCCCCAGGGAGGTGGGTGGAAACGGTGGCTCCCAGCAGGATAGAACTGGCAGTAGAGACCAGGATAAGGGGCCTGTCCCAGAGTAGGAGGGGACAAAGTGGGCGGGTGACAGTAGTGTTCGTAGTGGTAATAATTATAACAATAACAGTAGTAATAGCAAAACAGTCATTCAGGACTTTCATGATTTTTTGTTTTTGTAGTATTGGGCCTCGAACCCAGGGATTTGCACGTGCGAGGCAAGCACGCTACCACTGAATTATCCCATTAGACGTTTTTATTTCTTTTGCGACGGTGCCCTGCTAAGTTACCCAGGCTAGGCTTGAACTTGTGAGCCTCCTGCCTCAGCCTCTGAGGTAACTGGGATGACAGTTGTGTGTGTGCCTGGCTTCCCAAATTAGATTCTTCCCAACATCACCTCGTTTAATCTTTAAAAGCGGATCATAAATACTTAATGAGTATATACTTTATGCAGGTATGCTTCTTTATTTCTGTAATTTTACTTTTAATTATAGAAAATTTTATACACAGGGAATTGTAATAAGGAACTCTTGTGAGCGCCACGCCTTGTTTCCACAAGGAAGTCGCCCAGGGGTTTCTAATCTTGTTCGATCCAGTCCACCCTCCTTTCTTGTTCTTGTTATCTCAGGATTTTCAAACCAGTTCTAGACCCAACGTAACTTGCCCTGTTCAATGAGGTTGCCTGCCTGGAGGGGTTGTCCCAAGGATTTTACCTGATGGTCAGTCTAAGGGTGTATGTCCACAGACAGTAGTTGTTACTACTATAGAAGTGGGGGCTCAGGGGCTTGGGGCGTAGCTTGGCAGTTAAAGCTAACAAGCACGAGGCCCTAGGTTTGATTCTCCAGCACCCCATTAACTGGGTGTGGTGGCAGGTGCCAGTAATCCCAGCACTCAGGAGGTTAAGTCAGGAAGATTGCTGTTGACTTCAAGGCCCAGCCTGGAATACACAGTGAGACCCTGTGTCAAAAACAGAAGAAGTGGAGTTCATTGGTTTGCTTGCTTAAGTCGGTAGGGTGTAGGTAATAGCATAGGACAGCAGGTTCATGGGCTGGTTGCCTGTCCAAGTCTCTTGGGGCCAAGTCACATGGGGTATCAGAAGCTTTGGATTTATGGGGAGCTGGTATCTCAAGATTCGGGAAACTATCTGGGGAGGGGGATAGAAGCCCATCTGTGTACGCCTCACTGCACCAGCAGCAGAGGGGCAGCACGCCCTGGGTTTTACTCCCTGGGCTAGAGGGTCGGCTGACCTCGGGTTCTAGGAGGGATTGGAAAAGGGCCAGGACTGTGCTGACCAGTGTCCCCCCCCCCCCCAACCCCACCAGCAGCAGGACAATTCAGCACTTTCTGCACTGCAGTCACTCTGGAGAACTACAGGGAAGAAAAGAGGGGACTGAAGGGATCCAGGGCCACTTGGAGATCAGTTCCACATGGGGGCGTGTGAGAAGCTCCAGGTGCTCGCAGGAGCCTTGTACAGATAGGTCTTAGGAGTGTGGGGGGCTGGTGTGACTGTTTCTGTGCTGTTGATCGGTGCTGGGCATTACACTTAAGGCCTCCTGTATGCTGTTGTTGAGCTACACTCCGAGCCCTTGTGTGAGTGAGTCACTTGTGAAGCAGCCACTCGGGACCCAAGAAAATGACCACCCCGGAAGCTGAGTTGTGGCCCCAGGGAGTTCTGTTTGGCTCTCAGAGTACACACTTTCCCCTCCATTGGCTTAGTAGTTACAGGACGAGGGACAGGCAGGTAAACAGAGACACTGGAGGAGGAGTTGTAACTCTCCCAGAAGAGGACATCACAACCTCAAACCCGGGGACATCTTCAGTCCCAAATGTACCTTTCTGCACTGTGGGTATGCCTTGGTGGGTTTCCTCCTGGGGTCCTGATGGCTAGTGGGGGAGATGAAAGGGAGGTGTGGGAGATGTTGCCCCGACCACCAGGAGCCACAGCCTGGTCAGGACACCATGAGCTGGGCAGCACCCTATAACAGGATGAGCACTAGCGTTGCCACCGTCAGCTGCAGGCCTCTACTGTGGGGGCCTCAGCCTGAGTACGTGTGCACCACATGTGCCCATGTGTCTGTAGTCAAAGCATGCATGGACTCACGCCCCTGACTTGCAAACGAGCTGTCCTGTGCACACACTGTCAAGAAACACCTGTCACCGGAGTGCCTTTTCCAAGGTGAGGCACAATCTGAAGTTAATTTAAAAGCGTTTCTCTGTCAAATAGGTGAGCCTGTGTGACTAGCTGCCTTAAAAATAATTTCAACTCCACAAAAGAATTTTAAAAAGGACTTTATATTTAAAGAAGCGAGCTGTTGGTGTGGAGTACTCCCCTTGGGCCGCACACAAGGAGCAGGTTCAGCCCAGGAGGGAGTGTTCCCAAACCCACGCGGGCAGGTCCCCTTTCCAGGCGTGGAAGAGAGGAGCTGGCTGCCTTGAATGCTGCACCAGGTCCACTGCCGGCCTTCCAGAAGCTCCTGCCCTCTCCAGGTTGCAATCTGTAAGCTTATCCCTGCTTCCTTCTGCCTCTTCGGTGGCTCCTCTGATGTCTCCTGTCTTTCCTGAGGACAGACACCCCAAGGCCGCGTCCTCAGCAGAGCCGCTTCCCCCTCCACACGCTCTCTTGGGTCTTCTCTTCAAGTCTCTGTTCCCCGCCCCCTCAATAAGGAGATACTTCCCAGATAAATCCCCCGTCCCTTGTTCTGTTCTTTCTCCAAGGACGCCAGACGGCAGTTCCCCTGGTGTCCTGGATCCTTCCACTAGGCTCTCCTGCTGGAGACTCAAATTCAATTTGTCTGTATCCATTTGTCAGAATCTTCCTCTGCAAATCATATTATCCTTCAGCAATCCTTAAGCCTTCGGTCCCTCCCTCCGTAAACGTGGAAGTCCCCTCCCGTGCCCACCCCCGGTGGGCCTGGGGTGCTGCCCCTGGTGCTTCCTCCCCCTACCTGGCCCTGTGCAGAGCCCTGCCTCTGTCCTCTCCCTCTTCTCGCCCACCCTCCAAACCCCCTGTGGCCAAGGCTACTCATTTTAAAGTTAGCATTAGATTCTGCTGAAATAGTATTGCCCCCATGTACTCGTAATGTAAGAAAGATGTTATTTCTCTTGGATGTAGAAGTCCAGACAGAGCTGTGCTCCATGAAGTCCCTAGGACCCAGTCTCATTCTAGCTTCCTGATTTGTCTACTGAGCCCCGTAGATGATGACTAGAGCCCTGGCCATCGCCTCTGCATTCTAAGTATTAAAGAGGCATAGCTGTTTGCTTTTTTTTTTTTTTTTTTTTTTTTGAGACAGGGTCTCGCTCTATAGTGCAGGCTGGTCCTGAACTCACTGTGGAGCTCAGGCTGGCCTTGGACTCACGGCAGTTCTCCTGCCTCAGCCTCCTGAGTGCTGGGATGATGGGTGTGTGCCACATTTGTGGTTTGGATCTGGAATGTCCCCCAATAGTCTCATGTATTTGAATGTTATAGATTGTCTATGGAACCGTGTGCGGTTGGGAGATTGGGGCCTGGTCTGGAGGGGCGGATTGTCCTCTTTCACACAGGACAAAAGAAGATATTCAATGTGAAAACCAAGCAGACATGTGCCTAAGAAGGGCGTGGCGGGCAGGTAGGGCTGGAGGTGGGTCGCCAGCCGATCACACGCACCTGACCCTCCTATGACAGAATTTGGTCGGTTTGCCTTCTTCCTGGAGATACTGGCCAGGGCCAAGAGCAGGCTCTAGGTGGAAAAGAGGGCCAGGACAGTCTTCCTGGTGGCCTCTTTTCAAGGGGTGGAGAGACCTCAGCCTCTGAGAGTCTCTGGAGGCCTCAGCTGTGGTCTCCAGGAAGGGAAGGCAGGGGCAGTTTCCAAGGGCCCTGAGAGACTAAAGCAGGCACTGAGGGAGTGAATTGGACCAGAAGGTGGCGGGTGACATACAGACCTGGGAAGTTTCGGAACTTTCCAGTAGAGAACCCCCATTCTCTACTGATGAGGAAACTGAGACCCAGAAAGGGAAAGTGAAGGTGCCTGATCTATTCCCAGCCTGCCTTCTGACACCTAGCCTGGTTCTTTTATGAACGGCACCTGTCTCCCACCTAACACCCACGGCAAAGCTGGCTTGCCTTGGGCCCTGTCCCCTCAGGGCCCTGCTTTGCTTTATCCATGGCTCTGACAGAAAGCTAAGCAGGGACTTTCATTGAAATACAGGTTTAATATTCAGTCTTATTAGAACGTCAGCCCCTCAGGCAGACGAATTATCTGGTGTATTTCCCACTGGGTCCCCAACACCCAGAACAGTGCCTGGCACAGTACAGGAGCAGAGCAAGGATCCCACTCAGAAATCAGAAGATTGTTGGAGATGATATTGTAGACGTAAGATGCATTAAATGGTAGGCATTGCAGGTTTGGGGTTCCTTCTCCCAAATCCATGCTCCCATGTCCTCCTGGCCGCCACCCCATGGACCCCCAGGGAGACTTCCATCAGGTTCCCACATCATCATGTTTTGTGATTAGAATCTGGAGTGTCCCCCAAGAGTCTCATGTATTTTAATGGAACCATGTGATGTTGGTGGATTGGGGTCTGGTCTGGAGGGGTGGATTGCAGTTAAGTTAGGATTAACAGTGTGTAGTGACCACACCTGGATGCAGGAGGCACTGGTTACTGGGCGGAGACCTGAAAGGATACATGAGCTGCACCTGCCTTCCTGGAGGACAGGGACTAGTCTCAACTAGCCTCAGCTTGTCTTCCTGTTTGTCCGGGGAAGCTGCCTCCACCTCTCTCTCTGCCATGTACCTCGATTGTTGCTGGCCGCCCCTGAATGGACTGTGACCTTCGAGACTATGAGCTAAAATAAACTTTTCCTTTCCTAAGTTTGTGGGTGTCGGGTATTGAGTCATAGCAACGAAAAAGTAACTAAGACAGAAATTGGTACCAGAGCACTGGGGTTGTTGCTGTACTTTACCTGAAGATGTGGCTCAGAAGTCTTTGGAACCGGTTTGCAGAAGGAATTTGGAAAAGTTTGGGGATGCAAGCTGGGGAAGCCTTGGAGTGCTCTGAGCTGAGCTTGAGGGGAGATTCTGGTCGGAGCTCTGAAGACCAGAATGCTAATAAAAGTGTGGTTTGGAAAGGCCAGGGTCAAGAAGTTCCAGATGGGAAGGAGGACTGTATCGGCAAGTGGCCTAAAGACCACATGTGCAATGCTCTGGCAAGAAGTTTGTCAGCATTTTGCCCTTGTCCAGAGACTTTGCCTGAAACTGAAATCAGGGTTGGTGGACCGCTTACTCCGGTGGAGGAAATCTCAAGACAGACTGATGTTAAAACTGTTACATGGCTACTGTTTGCGGCTTTTAGCCAGCTTTATAGTGAAAGACAGGAGACAATGGCAGAGAGAACAGATGTAAAAAGCTCACAGTCTGGAGTAGAAAAGCATGTGGTTGTTCAAGAGACTAACATTAAATAGAAGCCAAGAAGTTGGAATCAGGACTGTAAGAAGGAGGCCTTCACAGTGACTCAGGAATCAGCAAGATCCCACCCTTTACCAGTTAAAGGGTGCAAAGGCAAAAGATCTTGTCCTGTGAAGAGTTCCCCAGAACTCCCTGTAGGGCCAAAGAGGGAAGTGTTTGCTGGAATTCAGCTTCCTAGAGTTCAGCAATGCAGGCACTCAGAAGCTACTGCAACCATGGCACAAAGGAGCCAGATTACTGCTCAAGCCAGTGGCGGATCTTGGAGACGTCCACGCGGTCTCGGCTTTACAACCTGGCAGAGCCCAAGAGTTGTGGGTTCAGGCAGGCTTCCACCCAGGTTTCAGAGGAAGGCCTTGGAGGCAAGCAGTGTGCCCCTGGGAGGGCAATGTGTGAAATTGTGAAGGAGAAGCCTAAGGTCCAGTGGAGAGCCCGAGAATGTGGAGAAGCCAGGAGCATGGATTGTCAGCTGAGAAACGCAGCAGGCCGTGAGTGGATCCAGCCCAAAGGAGAGAAGATGGAGGTTGCAGTCAGCAGCAATGCCACAGGGGTGGGACCACCCAAGCCTCTTGGAGTTCATGCCTTGCCAGAATTTACCCCAGTTGCTGGGCATGGAGCTACAGGATTTAACCCTTGCCCTGCCGGATTTAGGAATTGTTCTCGTCCTATTGCCTTTTATTACCTTATTCATCCCTTTTGGAATGGAAATGTTTACCCTGTGCCATTTTATGTTGGAAGTGCTTAACTATTTGGTTTGAACAGGAGCTCACAGCTGAAAGTTTGTCTTACATCTCAGAGGAGACTGTGGACTTGGAGTTCTTTTTAGCAGCGCTGAAACTGTTAAGACTTTGGTGACTCTTGGAGAAGGACTAACTGCATTTTGCATGGGGAGAAGGACATGAGTCTTTTGGGGGCCAGGGGTGGAATGCTGTGGTTAGGATCTGGAGTGTCCCCTAAAAGTCTCATGCATTTTAATGGAACCATGTGATGCTGGCGGATTGGGGTCTGGTCTGGAGGGGTGGATTGCAGTTAAGTTAGGATTAATGGTGTGTAGTGGCCACACCTGGATGCAGGAGGGACTGGTTACTGGGCGGAGACCTGAAAGAATACATAAGCTGCACCTGCCTTCCTGGAGGACGGTGACTAGTCTCAACTAGGCTTAGCGTGTCTTCCTGTTTGTCTGGGGAAGCTGCCTCCACCCCTCTCTCTGCCATGTACTTCGATTGTTGCCGGCCACCCCTAAATGGACTGTGAGCTAAAATAAACCTTTCCTAAGTTTGTGAGTGTCGGGTACTGAGTCACAGCAACGAAAAAGTAACTAAGACACCATTCACAGTCTCTCTTGTGTGCCCCCACCCCTAAAGCCTCCTGGGAGGCTCCAGGCAGGAGATCAGGAAGAAGGCACATAGCCCAGCCACTTCCTCCTGGCTCTAACTCAGCACCACCCTTGAAGCTGTTCTTTCTGAAGATATTACTGTCAAGCTCTGAACCCACATTCTCAAATGCTTATTAGCCATCTTCTGGCTGATTGGAGATTGAAGTGTACCCCCAAAAGACACCTTGAGAATGTAGCTTTATTGAGTGAAGTGAAAATGAACTCCTACTGGATTGGGATGGGCCCTAACCCAACGCCTGGTGTCCTTATAACAAGAGGGAAATTCAACCCAGGCACGGGGAGAGCACCATGTGTCCACATCAGCAGAGGCCGACCTGCGGTACAAGAGAAGGAGCACCACGCGGAGAGTTTGAGCACAACTGGGAGTGAGCAACCAGCAAGGAGGGACCCTTCCTCGGGGCTTGGCCTGTGGACACCTTGATTCGGGGCTTCTAGTCTCCAGAACTGCGAGAGACAAGTTTCTCGGCCATCTGCTTTCGTGGCATTTGTTACAGCACCCTAGGAAACCAGTGCGTGTCTGCCGGTACCTGGAGCTTGACGTGTGCCAAACATAGCTCGTCGCTTCCCGCCGCAAGCCCCGGCCTGTTTCACGTGCGCTAATTCTGTTTGTAGCGGTCCCGTCTAGCCTTCACTCAGGCTCGGAAAGGCCAAATCCCATCGTCGCCCGCCCCCTGGCAAATATGCACCGACTCTGTCCCTTAGCTTCAGTTGCCTGCACTCTTTTCCTACTCCCCTGCCACCTTCGTACTTTGAAATGTAGACCTTCATTCTGGACTCCTGGGGCCCCTGCTGCAAATCACCTCACACAGAATTGAATAATCCATAGTGTAGTAGAATGTAGTGGCCCACTGTTCCCAGCTAAAAACAGAGCAGATGACCTTCCCAGAGAACCCTGCAGGTGTCCCGCAGGTACCCCTCACCTGGCAGGTGTGTTCCCTACCCAGCGGCTGTGAATGTTGTCGGCTAATGGCTCCTCATGGCGCTGCCTTTGAGGAATTGACCTGGCCTGACGGGAGCCCTCTTGCCCTCCCCTGGGGTAGGGTCCACCACCACTGAACTGAGGTGAGTGGGACATGTGTTCCCCCACTTACTCCCTCACGGCTCTTTTTTTCATTCTTTTCACTTTCTTTTGTGCCTGAAATTGAACCCAGGGCTTTCTCGATGATCTACTTTGCATTAATATTATTATTTTGAGCAGGGTCTCAGTGAGTTGCCAAATTGCCCAGGTGGCAATTGACCTGCTGACCCTCCTCAGCCAATCAGAGTGCAGGGGTTAGAGGCCAGCACCACCACGCCTGGCTCCCAAGGGCCTTTTCTATACTCTTCAAGCCCAGCCCTCTGCCTTCCTCACCCACATACACTGGAGCCCTGTCTAGACAGCACTGCCTCTGTGAACCAAAGGCGGGAAGCACGTCTCCCTCCAATGTCCTCCCTCAGCACTACCTCTGAATGACGCTAGCTCCATCCTGCTCAGTTGTAACAGGGCAACAGGGGTCACAGGGCACCGGCTTGGTCTCAAAATTGACCGGCATCAACTTGTCCATATCCAAAGTGAGAGAAGAGGCCAGCTCCACGGGACCTACAAGGGAGATGGCTGGCAGGGAGCTGGGAGCTGGCCACACAGAAGCTGAGAGGACGGAGAAGTGGGAGTTCAAGAAGAGAGGATGAGTGGGGAGCTGAGTCTCACGGGTGAGACGTGGGGCCAGGTGAGATGCGTGCCAGGGAAAACCAAAGGGCGATGGGCTGCACTCCCACCCACAACGATGGCAGATGTGTCAGCATTTGTAAGGGCGGATGACACTGAGAGTTACCCATGGACCCTCTGGGAAGGGCTCTGTGTTTGCAGAATTATCCAGGGCCCGTGGAGGTGGTTGGAATGGGCTTGTGTTTTTCCACCGAAGGCCTGAAGTGACATCGGGACTGTGCCATGCTTCTACCTGGGACAGATTTCAGGTGAGAAAGCTCAGTAGTGAGCTGGGCAGAAGGTGATGTCTCCAAAGAGCCCTGACCTCCCCTTCCCTATCTGCCCCAAGGGAAGATGAGAAGCCTTTCAAGCGGAGCCCAGAGAGGTCACCGCTAAAGCACTTACCCGGTCTGCTTGCAGGTGGACCTTTCCTACTCTCTACCTACCTCCCCAAGCTTGGAGGGCTGGGGGTGGCCCAATGAGTGGGAGAGGGGGAGGGAGCTCCAGGCGGGGGACGGGGGGTCAGCAAAGAGAAACAAGTAAGTTGGTACCTTCCCCCCACCCTCTAGTCAGAGCTGGCTGGAGTCATCCTCTCTCAGGAAGACCTTTCAATTTAGATAAAGGTGCTGTTCTGATCACACATAGATTAGACTTTTAAAAAGTTTTATTGTGGTCAATTTTAAACACACTCCCACACCTACAGAGAATAATGAACTTTCCTGGACCACTGCTCAGCTTCCGCGGCTGGCTGTCAGTGTGTTCTTGACCTAGCTCCACCTGCACCCTTTTCTCTTTCCCTATAATGAGTAGAATATTTTATTTTAATTTTTGTTTTATTTTTGCAGATTGAGCCCAAGGCCTTGGCATTGAGCTACATCCTCAGCTATTCTTTTTCCTTTTTTTATTTTGAGATAGGATCTTGCTAAGTGACTCAGGTGCCTAGATTGAAACTTGTAATCCTGCAGCCTCAGTCTCCCAGATTGCTGGGATTATAGGTGTGTACCACAGTGCCCGGCTGGAGAGGGCATCTTAATTACCAAATAAAACTGATTTTTACACCAGAAAATAGCTCATTTTACTGCGGAAGAGGTGTTTTGACTTTGCGTGGCCTTGGGCTAGAGGTCCTGTCTCTATTGCAGTTAAGGCGGGAACATCATGATGCCTGTCCTGATGCCCTCACATGAAGTACTGACCACAGGCGGCCCCCGAGATGGCCCCATGCTAGGCCAACAGAGAAGGTGGCGATGATATGATGGTCACCAAGATTAGAGAGGAAACGGACAGTGTGCGGTTGTCATCAGGTGACACACCATTGGCATGGTTATGTGGCACTGTGTGGGTGGAGGGTGGGTGGCATGCAGCTGTGTGCTGGCATGCAGTTGGCATGTAAGCGGTGGGCGGGCGTGAGGCCTACAAGCCGTTCTTGGGGACCCAAGGCGCACAGTGATTTATCGGACGCTTTTCCCTGTGCTTCCCTCCCAGCGGCAGCCGGCTGCATCTCATACATACCAAGGTTCTTCTCACATCAAGAATTCATAATCATCCCAAAATATTCAATGGGGATATGAAATATTTACACACAAGGCACCAGACGATGAAATGAGCCTGTCCCCAGACCCTGGCGGAAACCTCTTTCCTACAGGGAAGAAGGGGGCTGAGAAGGGGCTGGGGGAGACTTCACGGGACCCCGCCTCTCCCCCCAGAGCACATGCTAGACTGCTGTGCCTAGAGAGAAGAATCAGGTGCCCTCCCCCTCCGTGCTCTTGGAGAGGGCATCCGTACTAGGCCTCCCACCAGGGCAAGGAGGCCTCCACCCGGCACAGAGGACAGAGAAAAGAGTGCCAGAACACAGTTGATATCATAGAGATCCAAAATCTTGGAAGTACAAGCAATCTCAGAATGCATGTGTCCCCTTTCCCCAAAACGATGCTGGGATCCTCACTGATCTGCTCACTTCCTGCCCCAAACAGGGAGATGGCTCCTGTCATTTCGTACCTGGTGACTTGTGGTTAGAAAGCTCTTCCTGGTATTGAAACAGCTGCAAGTCCCTCTCCCCAGGGCTCTTCTGCATGACAGACCTTCAGGTCCCTCTGAGGGTCACCTTGCCCATCACCCTGCCCTGCTGAGTCCTCACTGTCTCAAGGCCCCTGGCCGTCAGTGCGCTGGAATGTGCCAGAGCACAGATGGGCCCCTGAGCAGCCCTAATGGCCTCGTCTGCTTAATTAGCGTGCAATTAGCCTGATGCATATTTTACCGTCACATCAGGGTTGCTCATCAATCACTCCCAGCCGGGACAGACAGACAGACAGAGAGTTGGCCTGCAAAGCTAGGAGGAAGAAGATCTTAACAGTGACTCTTCAGGGCACAACACCCCTAGCGGGGACGGAGCAGCCACAGGAGCTGTTTGTGTGAAAGTCCTTTCTTCCAGCTTCCACGGCAGCATAAGGACGTTCCGGCTCCCATCTCCCCACTGCATTTTTACCCCGACTTGGGCCGGTACAATTGGCTGTGGCTTCCTACTAGTACCGTCAGCTCCTGAAGGATGCTGGGGATTCCATCAGGCTGGAAATCTGTTTTGTTTTGTTTTGTTTTGTTTTGTTTTGTTTTGGGGGGGGGGGGGTTTGGTGGTACTGGTGGTAGTACTGGGGATTGAGGCCAGGGCCCTCCTACTGAGCTATCTCTGCAGCCAAGTTTTCATTTCTGGTTTTGAGACAAGGTCTCACTCAGCTGCTAAGTTGCTCCGGCTGGGCTTAAACTTGCAATCCTTCTGCCTTGGCATTCCAGAGTGCTGGGGTTACAGACCTGCGCCGCTGGCCACGGCTAAAGCTGGGAATCTTTTGAGGACAAAATATTCTCTTTCCTTCTCCCGTCTTCTCTCTACCCAACCCAGAATCCCCAGCTAGAGACTGTGATCCCGAACAGAACGAGCCCTGGCAGGGAGTCACTGAATGCATATGTGACATATGTGATGTTCACAGACCCACATCTTCTAGAAGGATCTAGAAGGACAGAGGTCAGCCTGTGATCTACCACAGGCTAGCTGAGTGATCTTGAAAAGTGTCTTAACCTCTCAGAACCTCCAGTGCCTCAGGTGCACATGGGTTCTAGTAACAGTTACTTTATGCGGTTGGTAGATGTCTCAGTTACTTTTTTGTTGCTGTGACTCAATCAATACCTGACATGCACAAATTTAGGAAAGGAAAGGTTTATTTTAGCTCACAATTTCAGGAGGTCACAGTCCATTCAGGGGCGGCCAGCAGCCACGGAAGCACATGGCAGAGGCAGAGGTGGAGGCAGCTCCTCACGACATCACACACACAGGAAGCCGAGTCAAGGCGAGTTGAGACTCGTCCTCCAAGGAAGGCAGGAAGCAGCTTATCTGTCCTTCCAGGTCTCATCCCAGGGATCAGCCCCTCCTGGATCCAGGTGTGGAAGGTGTGGTCAGCCCCCACTACACACCTGTAATCCAGTTTACATGCCTGTAATCCAGCCCTCCAGACTAGGCCCCAATCTCCCAACAGCACATGGTTCCATAGACAATCCATAACATTCAAATACATGAGACTTTGGGGGACACTCCAGATCCAAACCCCAATAGTAGACAACGAAATGATTAACACTGCACCAACGATAAATAACCAAGACACAGTACTCTCCCTTCCTTTCCTTCCTCCCAGATTACCTCAGATTCACAGACTTCCTCATGGACTCGGGCCCCTTTGGCAGTGGGGAGAGTCCTAGAGGACAAAAGGACTGGGTGGTGCCCTGAGCAGGGACAGCAGGCTTTGTGCGGGGAGGACAGAGCCTTGGGTGGGGGAGTGGGACAGGCGTGATCAACACATTTTCTGGAGGGTAAACTGGAACGTGACACTGTTACTGTCAGACCCTGAGCGGAAGAACACGGAGAAGCCTAAATATTTCATGGTAAAATTCATCAATAATGGAGACTGAGACTAAATTACATAACTGTCACCTTTCTGTTAAATAATATTTTCTGCAGGGGGCTGGGAGGGGGCCACGGAGGACTTTATTGCAAGTCATAAATGATTTAGGCCAGCAAATAAAGAGATCAGGAAGAGAAGAGAGAAGAATTTTCTAGGATCATCTGAGGTGGTGTCCAGCCAACCAGGGATGGCTGGAGGGACTGTGAGTGATGTAAGGATCCTGGGAAAGGGGTTGCTGGGGAATATGCAGTGTTAGAAAGTTTTCTATTACTGGAACAAAATGCACAAGATAAATCAACTTGGAAAGAGGAAGAGTTTCTTTTGGCTTATATTTTGGCCCTGGCTTTTGGGTCTGTAGTAAGACCATACATGGTGGGTGAAGCAGATGGAAGGTGGCCAAGAAGCAGGAGGAGTCCCCACTCTTTCCTTCAAGGGCTCCCCAGCCAGCGACATGAGACCTCCCACCAGGCTCCACCTCTGAGAGTTTCCCCTTCCTTCCTGTAGTGCCACACCGAGGACCACGCCTCTGACACATGGACCTGTGGGGGATGTTGTGGTGTGGATCTGGAATGTCCCTCAAAAGCCTCTTGCACCTATGAACAGTGTGCTCTTTTGGGAGGTGGGACTTGGCTGGAAGGGGCGGATGCTTGGGGTTGACCTGGAGAGGTATGAGCAGGTGCCTCCCTTCCTCCCAGACTTGGTTTCCTGATTGCAATCCCATGAGGACATTTGTCTCTGGCCCCAGCCCTACCATATGGTTCCACCGTTTTCCAGCCATCCACCTGTGAACAGATTGTGACCTTCCAAAACCGTGAGCTAAAGTAGACTTTTCCTCCCCTAATTTGTGCATGTTAGATACTTTGTCACAGCAATGAAAAAGTGACTAAGACAGGGGACATTCCAGATTCAAGAGCAGGGAGACTCCTTCTAGAGCAGGGTGGCTCCGGGACACATCTTCCAGAATAGGGTAACTAACATGTCAACTGTGAGTTTCATTGTCAAGTTGTGTATTCTACATGGAGATGGACAGGAAGAAACTCGGAGACAAGCAGAAACCAGGGCTATGGCTCTTCGTCAAACAGAAGGGTGTCCTAAAAATAGGACTTGTCTCACCGTCAGACCAACGGCTTCCAGGGACAGGGAATCTGTCTCCTCTGTCAGAGTTGGAGCCCCTGTGGTCAAGAGCTGAGTCTTCCCCATTAGATCCCCAGGCCAGGAGCTGTGTCTTCATCAGGCGCTCCCTGAGGTCCTCAGCATGCTCCCATCAGGCCTTGGGGGCAGTGCTGGTGCCTCCTCCTACAGACCCCACGGGTACGGCATGATCTGATGCCTATTCCCTAAGACCAGGAGTTCCTAAAGGATAGATGTCTATCCCCCACAGACAGAATGAGACCTTGGAGACAGGAACAGTGTCTCCTTCCTTAGACTGGGGGCTTCTTGAGGTCTTGGCCTACACCTTCCCCACCAGATTGGCAGGCCCTGAGGGGAGACGCGTCTTCCCCCCCAAACTGGAAGCTCCATGAAGGTGGCACCTGAAACTCTCCTGGCTTCTGTGCTTAGTAGAGAAAGCAAAGGGAACTGTCGCCATCTCGAGGTCTCCGCGCAGGCCGCCTGCCATCCCCGAGAAGGAGCCTCAGTGGGTGTGTGTGCAAACTCACCCTGCACCGTCAGCCCGCGTGGGAAGGGTGAGGGTTGGGAGCGAGGTGCCCGCTAAGTGTATAATTACACAGTACTTGGGGTAATTTTCTCCTTCCTCAAGAAGCGCACGTTGGCCCTGATTTTCCTATCTGCAGATTGTAAGCTCGTAATTAGCAGCAAATTACCCACACAAGTGACAAATTTTTGTGCTTTCAAGTAAACAGACAAAATACCCACAGTTCATAAATTGCCTCTCAGTGCGGCAGGCACCTGGCTCCTGGCGATGCCCGACCTGCCCACACGTGGCAGGGACCGGGGGAGGAGAACCGGAGTGATGGCCGTGGCACAGCCGGAGGGAGAGGGGCGGCATCCTTCCTGTTTGCTAACGTCAGAATCCTGGGTCTGTGGCAGATTCAGGGTCCTTGTCACGGATGTGGCAGCTCCAACCTCAGAAATAGACCCTACACGCCATCTGTCACCCAGCGGCTCCTGGAAGCAGGTCCTGGGTCTTGTTCAGCCAATTCTGCCTCTCTGGTTATCAGGTGCCGGCAGAGCACTACCTCTCACTTGACTTTGAACGTGACTCCTGACCTATTTTCTACCATGAACCTTTGACAGATCAGCAAAGCCTCCGGACCCCTCCTCGATATAATGTTCCAAATACATAAAATAAAACACACAGGATTGTACTGGGTGGGATGGCGTCCTAGTCTCAGACCTAGAGTTGAAACCTACGACAACTGATTCTGTGTCTCAAGGCGTACGCTGAACTTCAGCATCAGAGAGATATGTAAGTTCAAATCCCGGCTCCACGGCTTTCTGTCGTGTGACCCTGGGTGTGTCTGGTACCTTCTCTGTGTCCGTTTCTTCATACTTAAAATAGGAACACAAGTCGTCTCTTGCGTAGGTTGCCAGGGTTAAATGAGATAGTGTGTAGAAAGTTCTTCTCAGAGTCTTTACCACACTGAGTACTCCATCAAGGTGGAAGACCGTTATTAGTGCTATTAGTCTTCCAGGACCTTGGTGAGTCAGTTCCTCTTGCATTCAGTCCCGTCATTCCTCATCATACTCCCAGGAGTAACAAGCGCTCATTTAATAAGAATTGATTTCCTGTCATGGACAGTGGTGTGTGCCCACAGTCCCAGCACTTAGGAGGCCGAGGCAAGAAGATCACTGTGTGTCTGAGGCCAGCCTGGATTACACTGGGGAACCTTGTCTCAAAAAAATCAAATTAAACTGGAAAAAAAAAAAAGAATTGATGTTCTGTGTTTCCAAATCCCCTCAGTTCCCTCATGCCGTCTGGTCACCTACCATGGCCCCACCGTCCTGGAGAGCAGACGCTCTGCCATTGGAAGCCAAGGCCCCCCCGCCACACACACACACTCCGCAGCCCTGCCTAACCTCTTGTTAAAGGAGGAATTAATAACACCTAGCTCATTAGGCTGAAGAGAGGGGATCTTTGCAAACTGCCTGACAGAGTGTCTGGTACCTGGTGGGTACAATGTCACTGAACCCATGATGAGTGTTCCTGTCCCTGGCGATCTGTTACATTGGTGACCTCTAATGAGGCATGTCTTCCACTGTCAGGCCATCCTGTGTTCCCTCTCAGTTGACGCCGGCTGGCCTTGGCCCTGCCTTAAATCAAGCGGAGGAGGTGGGAGGGAGGTAGGAGTCCTAGCCAGGCCCTGAGAGGGCCGGCAGCCCGAGGCACGGCACGAGAGTTGACTGCAACCAGCTTTCACAAGCTGGCCGACATCCAGTGGGCTGAAATTAATTTTGGAGCTGGGTGCAGTGGTGCATGCCTGTGATTTCAGTACGCCAGGAGGCTGAGGCAGTAGGATTGCAAATCAGAGGTCAGCCTGAGCAAGTCAGTGAGATTCTGCCTCAAAATAAACACTGAAAAGGGGTGGGAGTGTGGCTCACTGGCAACATGCCCTAGAATTCAATCCCAAGTATCAGTATCGTAAAAAGAAAGAAAAGTAGAATTTATGCCACAAGAATTGACAAATACTATAAATCAAGAGGTTTCCTCCCCTTCCTCCCTCCCTCCCTCCCTCCTTCCCTCCGCCAACCCTTCTTTCCCTCCCTCCCTCCTCTTTCCTCCTCTGCCCCCCCACCTCCTGCCACGGAGTCAAGCCCCAGCCTGACACTGTTAAACAGCCTTCACTTTTGGCTTCCAGTGAGTCCTGAGGAGTTCTGCTCCCCTTTGGGGAAGATCACCTTGTGGCAAGCCCAGTGGACAGGGAGAGGTCCGGAGACTACCTGGAGGAGAACCAGGGAACCCAGCTAGCCTGCCCAGTCAGTTGGTCAGAGTGCCCCCACCCAGCCTTAGAGCGCTCTCCGCTGGGGCACCCAACCTGGCAACGCAGAAGCCACAGGCATTGCGCCCCAGCAGACAGCCCAAGGCCGGAGGTGGACTGTTCCTTTCCTAACCTCTTTGAAGTCTTGATCCACAGAATTATGACTACAAAAAAACCCTTGCTGTTTTAAGCCAGGAAGTTTCGGGGTGCTTCATTATGCAGCAGTAGATGACCGAGCTGCCAGCTACCCCAGAAACAAGAACCACAAGGCCCTCGGCCCCTACCATGGTGTCTTCCTTCCGTGACTTCTCATCCTGGCCCTGGGTTCCGGGCAGCCCCCTGCACACCTTCACCTCAGCAGGGGCAGCCTCATTGGCCCGTGAGCCCACCTGGTCTGTGGGGGTCCCTCCCAGTGTCCTCCGGACCCTGCACCGGCAGAAGGGAGAGAGGGACTCTGGTGCAGAGGCTGGTGTGGAATCAAGGAGAGCTGAGGCCCCTCCCTTCCTCCCTGACATTTGCAAAGGACTAAATTAGGAGTCAGGTAAATGCTATTCTTCACTTCCCCAGGGACGGGGATGGGGAAAAGGGAGGCAGACACCCAGGAATCTGAGTGTTTCCAGTTTGGAGAGGCTGCGGGATGCTGGGCCTGGGGTCGCTGCTGTAGGATGGGTGGTTACGGGTGGGCTCAGCGTCCTGGGGGAGGCTCCAGGGGCCGGCGTGGGCAAAGCTACCCTCCTTACCCATTCCCCCCCCCCCCCCCAGCCTGGGAAAATCCAGGCATCCAACCGAGCCGGATGCCACTGGCCTGTTGCTGTTTCCAAATTCCTTGCAGATACTAACCTGGTGAATTTGGGAATGAGATATCAGAATTCCTGAGAATTCTTGGAAGCCTCTGAAGTCATATTTTTCTATATTCTCTATCACATCATGAGGAAGGACTGTAAGTAATAAACAATGAATTCTTTTTCTTTAATGGAGTTACATCAAAAGCTTCAGAGGTCTTTTGCTTAAAGAAAGATATAATATAAAAAAGTGACCCATTATCACTATAAGCCAATATATTTTATGTATTTTAATGTGTAAATTCATTCCTACATGACACAGATGTCTGACAAGCAGAAACATTAAAATAAGGGACTATTAATGCCAAGGTAAAGTCAACTAAAAGTCTTCATGAGAAACTTTTTAATTGAAAACCAGCATAAATATTCAATATATTAAAAACACAGGACCTTCACAGTGAGCTACACCCTACCCTTTCTTCTTAAAAATTTTATTTTGAGGCAGGGCCTCACAAAGTCATTGTCACCCAGGCAGGGCTCAAAATCGCTCCTGCCTCTGGCTGCCAGAACATTGGGATTATAGTCGTGAGCATGCCACCAGGACCGGTTGATTTGATTTTTGCCTTCTTAAAATGAAAACATTTTAAAACACAAAAAAGCACTCACCAACGAAATCGATGGCATTGATGCTCGTTTTGCAACAGATCCTCGAGACACACAAAGCGATATTTTTCACGTCGGCATTGCTCCAATCATCCGACAGGTCCAATACGACCTTCAGCTTGGGAGTTGCCTCATGTAAATTCTTTTTATTAAACAATGAAAGCGCTTTGTCTGCGGCCCTGATGTTCTTTCGGCCACCGAGATTGATACTGCTCTTTGGATCTGGTTCTGATTTTGAGTCTACAAATTCCGAATTCCACCACCCTCCTATCTTCCCCTCTTTGCATTTCCTTCACACTGAATATTCAAATGCTGGGAAATGCCAGTGACCATGACTGCGGAGTATTGTAACATTCAAATTTCCTAGCAAGGGTAACTGTACTGTGCGGCGCAGAAATTGCCAATTTAAGGGCTTATTTTGCTCCCAAATCTTATTTCTTGAAATATTGCCTATAGGAATTGGATAAATTATACTTTGCATAAGAACTTATTAATATTTATTTTATTGGTAAGATTGCCTCGCCATTAGGCTGTAGACAGGGCCGCAAACAGACATCCGCGTAGCAGCAATTGGCTCGAGGTGACATTCTCGCCTGTACTGCCAGAAATGCTGATAGTCACCTTTGAACCCTATGTATCAGAGTCCCTGGCTTTTGCCTTGGACCTGACATCAGATGAGTCAGTCCTTCAAATCAATCACCGCTTTATGTTGATCATGAAGATTTAATTCTCAGAGAATTAAAAAATATGGTTAGAATATACTTTTTATAGGAGTATAATAGTTTTTCCTTTTTTTCAGATATTTTTGGAATTGCAATTTGGGAGCAAAGATAGTTTCTGAAACACGCTGGGAAGACGTTTACGGCTGCATTGTGACACTGGGTCCCTGGCACGGGTCTGGGGACACTAGCGTCCTTCGAGGAGAATGAACTTTGACCTCAGGACAGGACAGGGTATTCTTGCCAAAGTTGGGAAGGACATTAGAGAAACGAACAGCTGTCCACTTCCCTGGCTCCCCCACCTCCCCACCTCTCCTGCGAGACTTTAGAAGGAAAGGGTTCCCCAGGGACCTAGGATTAAGCTCTTATTTCCGTCTTTCTGACTCCTGGAGTACCACGTTCAGGACCCTGGCTTTACTGCAGTAGGAAAGCCCAAACTCACGCCTCTAACCCAGACCCCTCCCACGTTTTTACATAAAGATCCATGTGCGGGCTGGAGGAATGGCACAGCGGTTAGGGTTTGCCTTGCAAGTGCCAGGCCCTGGGTTCAATCACCCAGCACCACATAAACTAGGCATGGTGGTACACTCAGGAGGCTGAGACAGGAGGATCGCCATGAGTCCCAGGCCGGCGTGGGCTCCGTAGTGAGTTCAGGACCAACTTGGGCTACAGAGTGAGACCCTGTCTCAAAAACAAAACAACAACAACAAAAAAAAACCGACCTATTTGCAAGTCTTTCCCTTCTGATCTGCATGGCTCTGGACTTGGCTGGTTAAGAAGTGTAAACCAAGGTAGGAGGGCTTCCACCAGATGACAGTAATGGTCCCCCTGAACTCAAAGATGTGCTTGTCGCTGGAACCTTTCAGTTTCTCGTGCAAATGTGCGGATGATAGTATTGGCTGGTTGTTCCTGGAAAAAAATACAAGGACAGGAAGTGCATGGGCCTCCTCCTGGCCCTCCTAGGTCCTCCTCCTGGTCTTTCTAGGCCAGGTGGTAAAAGGTAGCAGGAGACCGTGCAGCCCTGGGCTGGCCGCCCCAGCAACGGCCCAGCCTTCACGGGAGAAGCGGCTGAGATCACCCTGCCAGATGAAGCGCTCCGACCGGCTGAGGTGCTTATGAAGACAAATGAGACAGAGGACAGATTGACAAATACCGACAGCTCCATGGCGAGCTGCAGAAAAAGAACAAATGTACCCACCTGTACTGCAAGTCTTGCTTTGGGGTGTGTGTGTGTGTGTGTGTGTGTGTGTGTGTGTTTAAACAAAATTTCCTTCTTTTCTCATTCGAGTTGCTTATCCTTTTCACACGGGGATGGTTTGATGGCTCTATTTGCAATTGATTGCCTAGATTACAGATAAGAGATGGGACGGTGATGGAATCAGGGGGATGACTGCTTCCCTGGTTAGCCTGTTGTAATCACTGACATGAATCGTCTCCCCTGGGGGGAGAGGGCCAGCGAGTTTTCAGTGGGAGGAGTACTGCGTCCTGGTGGGTAGAAGCAGGTCTCTGTAGGGAGCATCAGGGAGGGCAGGTCTAGGAACGAAAGGAGGGAAGGAGGGCTGCTGCCGTCGGGCAATTTACTTCTGTCTCCGAGGGAAACATAAAAACGGGCTGGAGACGCGACTCAGCCTTTGCCGGGTTCAATCCCTAGTCCTGCAAATCAAAAAGCAGAAAGAACGAGGGACGAGTGTGTCTTGATTTGGGCTCTACTGGACACTTGAGGCTTCTAAGCGCTCTCCATCTGGCGTCTCTCTATTTCCCTCCAAAGTGTGTCTCATCAGTCTGTGTCTGAGATGCATCATTATTACAATGCAATTATTGTGTTCAACTTAGGGTGCATGTGTGTGTTGCGTCACGGGCATATTCACTGCCCCTTCCCACCCACCTCCCCCTTTCCCACCTGGCCTTCCCCGCTCCCCGGATCCTGCCTCCCCGTTCCCGACCATCCCTCTCCTTCATTGGTACTTTGGAATTCTCATATCCATGCTACATGCAACTTTCTGCGTCTAATTTATTTCATTAAGCACAACAGTCTTGAGGTGCATTCCATTTTCCTACAAATGACTCAAATTTATCTTTATGGCACAGTAGTACTCCACTGGGTACGTACGCCACCATTTTCTTTGTCTGTTCATCAGTTGATGAACATATCTGCTGCTTCCAAGACGCAGCGATTATGAATTGCGCTGCTAGGAGCACAGGTATGCGTGTATCTGTCTAATACGCTGTGTTTAACTCTTTCAGAAAGACACCCAGAGGAGGCGTAGCTAGGTCAAATGCAATTTCTACTTTCAGGTTTTTGAGGAATCACCATACAGGTTTTCTTCACGGCTGGGCTTGCTTCCAGTGTCGCCTACAAGGTAGAAGGGTTCCTTCCCCCCCCCCCCCCCACAGCCTTACCCGCACTTGTTTCGTGAGCTCTTCCTAACAGTCATTTTTACTGGCGCAAGATGGAGCTTGGATGTTGTTTTAATTTGCATCTCTCTAGTGGGTAAAAGTTCTCCCCATTTTTTATGTATTTATGGGCCATTTGCATTTTGTCTTCTACTCATTTCCAAAGCCCATCTTTTGATGGCATCTTTTCATTTTCAGGTGTCTAATTCCTTTCGGTTCTCCGTGTACTCTCAAGGTCAGTCCTCTGTCTGAGGAGAGCTGGTGAAGCCTGCTCCCCCTTTTTTCTGTTCTCTTCACTCTGTCGCTCGGTTCTTCTGTTGTATGGAAGCTTCCTGATGGGATGTCATCCTGTTTGGTGATGGTTGACATTCTTGCCTACGCCCACATCTTCAAGGGTTTGCCTCTTACACTCCAGTAGAATCATATTTCTGTCTTAATATCTAGGTCTTTGGGAGCTCCACATTTGATGTGCCTGCCTGTCCTATAGGTATAAGCTGGAAGCTCCTTTTTCCAAGCCTCTTCCACCAGGAATGCATTTAGGCTGCCCCACATGCACCCAGGAAAGTCTCAGGAGAAGCCTAGCATGCATTTCGGTAGCAGCATAGATATGCAACAGCCCCAAGACTGTGCTGCAGCCTCTAGGCAGTGGCACCTTTTGGACTTGGGTGCCAGGGTCCCTGCTTGGCATATTAGAGCATATTGGTCTGGTCCTCTTCCAGCCACATTCTTCTAAGGGCCTGGAATCTGTAGGACCAGAAACACAACACCTAAGACTCACACCCTCACTTTTACACCATAATTCCCAGGACTCCAAATTCCCTGTCCAGATGATACCAAGCCTTCTGCCAGGGCCTGCGAAGGCTTCTACCTGGGACTGTCTTCTGAGCATGGGGCACAGTGTCTTCCTGTACCCTGAGCTGAGGAGAAGCCCAGGAGTGCGTGTTTATGTGGCGTGTGAACGGGGCGGGGCCTGTGAGCGGCTACATATCAGGAATAGAGTCCAGTGCCGTAGCAAGGAGAAGGGGGGTGGGAGGGTGCCAATCCTTCTCCCTGCATGTTGTGTTCCAGCATGCTGGACGATTCCAGGCCTGAACCGGGCTGTTAGAAAGATGTATTTGTCGAGGTAGAGGAACATGGGGAAGACTGTAGTTTCCCCAAATGCTACAGCAGCATGCCTGGTCTTGTTCTCTCAGACCTTCCCTGTTCCCCACAGATGACAGGTCCTACTTGCCCTCCTCTTGAACCTGGGCACCAATCTCTGAGGCTTTGACAAGCAGCACGTGGCAGTAGTGGCACCCTATGACATCAGGTCCTAGGTCAAGGTGTCTCCTTCTTAGGACATGAGCCTTGCTCAGAGGAAAAGCCAGACTAACCCACGTTGAGAGACACGTGGAGAGGAACCAAGGACTCCAGCCAACTGCCAGACATGTGAGTGCTTAAACCTCGGGGTGACTCCTGTCCCCCAGCCTTTGAACCGTCTTGCTGAGGCCTCAGATATTACGGACAGAGACAAGCCCTTCAAGATCCGGCTTTCTGATCCACAGAATGGTTCTAGTGACTAAAGCATTAACAATACATGAGTTGATAAAAAATATATCAGGACTGCTTCATTAAAACAAACTTGTTATAATAAATGACACATTGCCAAAAACAATGGATGTATCTGAGGTGAGCAGGAATATTCTGAGTATTTTGAGGATAAGTGGCAACATGCCCTTTACTGAAATAAATACTATTCTTCACCATAATTTTCACTCAACCTCACTTATCTGCCATGACCTTGTAGTTTCAGAAGACACTCCAAGCACTCCACGCGTAATTTTATACCATTAAGTTCCGGTGTAGCTTGTACACGGAGCAGATTTGCATGTAGTTCACTTAATATACTATTAACGGTGCGTAACTTTCACATCGTTTGATGTACAGGATGTGGGTCTCCGCTTGTTTCTCCTGTTCTCAGTCTTGCATGTGTCAGGAAGTGTCTTTCATGTACAGTGCCCGGTGTCACGAGGGGATGCACCAAGCCAGGGACGCAGAAGAGTCGTCACACCAGCAGGACTCGGTTGTCATTTGGACACCTTCCTGGCTGGGCGGCTTCCCGCTCTTGCCCTCTGGTCCTCTAGAGATCCCGTGAGCTACCTAATGTCCTCTGTACAGTCCTGTTCTTCAGAAAGCCATCAGAGTGCTTTCTACCCCTTGCAACTTAGCCGCCCGGGGTTCAAACAACACCGGCTGTGGGTTATACTTGCCCCGATGCAGGGCATAGTGATGCAGAGAAGAACGGGACAGGATCTTATTATGACAGTGTAATAGCCAACAGTTACCGAGCGCTAGATGCCACCAGACACGGCGCTGAGCACTTCCGGCTCTCTCTCCATTCTTCAAGCACTGGACGTGAAGGATATCATTAGCTTCCTACTGGAGACCAGGAGGTGGAGACTGAGGTTAAGAAACTGGATCAGGATGGCACAGCTAGCACAAGTTGGAGGGGGAGTTAGGACCGGGACAGCTGACGGGAGGGACAGCACCCTCCATCCTGTCTCCAGGTAACATCTGTGTTGGGTAGGAGAACACATAGACATGTCGTTTACTCCAGGAGCAAAGTGGGAAAGTACTCAGCAGACCTCCAGGAAGACTTCTGGGAAGAGGCGTCGCCTACCCTGAGTCACGAGGGCCTGGGGAGCTGGTTAGACAAAGGTGGGTGGCAGGACACTCCAGACTGTGGCAGGGGCCTGTGCCAAAGGCCAGAGGAACCAGCTGGCGTGGCTGGAGTGGCCACAGAGCGTGCTGTGGCAGGGAGGGGATGCGAAAGAGACGCAGGCAAGGCCCAGATTCCGGGGCGTGGGCACCGGGTGCTAAGCTCTAGAGTCTGTGCTTGATCCTGGAGACCACGGGGTCGTGGAGAGATTGATTCCCATGGATTTGCCATTTGGAAACCACAGCAGGACAGAGGGCAGCTCGGGGCTGGAGGCAGGAAGCTGCTGAGAGGCCTTTGCCAAATCTAGGTGAACAATGACCTGGACCACCGCGAGGAGGATGCTGGGCTTGAGCGAGCATATTAAGAGGGAAAAAGAAGCCCAGGGTTCCGTCCCTGGAGTCTCTGGGGTGGGGAGGGAACAGAGAGAGAGAGAACGTACATGAGAAGAATAGAACTGTGTTTTAAGTAGAGTCGTGGGCAGCCTCGGGGAGCTGCGGCAGAAGCTACCGCTGACCCTGGCTGGCTTGCTGCGCCACTGCACGTGGGAAGGGCCCACTGCCTCCCACGGGGTGGAGAAGAGCCTGTGAGTTCATACCCAACAACGGTTTAGTATAACGCCTGGCTCAAATTAAACATGCTAGAAGAAGACTTCTCATTTCGGGACTGTGGTTAGTCCTTCTTACAGACCAGGAAGCCCCGGCATAGAGAGGTGACGTATCTCACCCAGCCTGCCCACAGGTCGCTGAGTGTGGCTGTGATCAGCGCTCGGGGTGCACGCGTTCACACAGCAGACATGGATGTGATAAGTGCAGGACCAAGGGCCAACGTCCAGGAGCCATGAGTATTCATCCGTCCTCCTGAAAGTCTTGGCCAAATTGTGTGTCTTCTGGGCCTGCCTGGTGCCCAAATCCCAGCTAAACTGCTCACCTCTGGACAGCTTTTGACAATATGTTCCTGGTATTCCTCTGTCCTACAGGGAAGGTCCTGGTCCGACCTTGAAAGCCCTGGCGGCCCTCTGAGAGCTTTTTCAGCACAGGAAGATGCCGGATGTCCTCTGCTAAGAGTGGGCATGGAAATGGTCACTCTGACCAGACAGTGGGGAACAGGGAGTAAGGAGACACTACCGGGGTGTGCCATACACTTGACCACTAGTGTTTCTTCATTTTTGTGCTGGAATCCCTAGGTTCCTCCCGTCCCCCCGTAAGTGGGAGACAGAAGTGGGCTGGGGGTGAGGGGTAGACAGAGGCTGCGGCTTGCTCACCAGGTCCAGGAGGGACTGTCCAGGCATCCCCGGCTGCTGCCTGAAGGCGTGGTATCCCCTGGAGGGGCCGGCAGGCGGGGGAGGGAGGAGGTAGCAGGAAGGAGGACACCTTGGGACGCTTGCTTCCCGAGTCCCACTCTCTCCTGACCTCCTCCTGAGAGCCGCGGGCCATTTGGAGCGCTGGCCGACGCCTGTAAGCCAAGCACCACCCCAGCGTCCGTGTGGGCTGCGGACCTGCTAAGAACCACCCCTGGAGCAACGCGGGGCTACTGGTGATGGTGGTGGCACCAACGGTGTTACGGACAGAGGGTGCTGGTGGACCCTGGCTGTCCCTTGCACACACGGCAGCCATGGCCAGGCCTTTCCTTGAGAAGGTCGTGAGGCGGGAAAGGCTGGAGGAGGAGGAGGAGGAGAGGCAGCCTCGGCCCCTGGCGGATTCGACAGCACCCCTCCCTGACCGCCCAGCTCTTGCTGCGTTCCCCGGGAAGGAGCTGGCTTTGGGGTCGGATGGGGTGCCAAGAGGTAGGAAAGCTCCTCGCAATGGCGCGTTGACCCTGGCAGAACACACAACACACTGCCTGGCCTTTCTGCAGACTTTACTCCAGCTGCCCCTTGCAATGCCCTCTGCTCAGTTGGACCCCTCCGCAGCCTGGGCCTCTGCTTCCTTTATGAAGCCTTCCTGGCTTTCGCCTCCTCGCTGCAGAGCCGGCCGGCCCGGCTCCAAACATCACATCTTCGCCTAGAAGGGTTAAGGGAGTAGGACACCACCGGTTATATCTTTATCCTTTAATGAAAATTTCTCCCAGGAAGCTCCAGCAAAAGGTGGGTATGGTGGAACGTGTCTAGGACAGACCCTGTCTCAACAAGGAAAAAACGCCCTTCCTGGGTCTCTCGGGCTCCATTCCCCATTCTTCACGTGCTCCTAGGTTATGGAGACAGCGTGGTTCCAAGGGCCCCTGGTGGGTCAAAGGGACAGTATAAATTGGGTCAGAGTCCTTATCTATGTGAGACTCTGAATTCCTAGAGTCACGTTTGATGTGACTGAAATACCAAGAATTGGTACAGCGGTGTGTCGATAAGGGTCACAATCGCTTCTTGGGGACAAGGGACCTAGATGGGTAGCCTGGGTGTAGCCTTGAGCTGAGATGTCACCAGCTTGGGATGAGTCAATTTGGGGACACGGTTGCTGATGCCTCACCATAAACCACAAATGTGAACGCCAGCCAGGCACAGAGGTGTAGGCCTGTAACCCCAGTGCTCCCGGGGCACCAGCCCCAGGGGCTGAGTCCCAGGTTCTGGAGTGCTACACACAAGGAGTTAGACAGGCAGAGCTCATCGAGGGAGGCAGATTATTGACGTAAGACTCACGCCAACAGTGGGTGGGCTTACGCAGGGCTGGCACGAGCCCGGGGTTGGGGTTTGTTTGGCTTTTGGGCTTTTGTCCCAGTTCCAAGGCGACTCCCATAATCTACACCCTGGTACGCGTGATATGCAGCTTGTACCTATGAACCTTAGGGAGCTCAGGAAAAGAAGGCTACTCCCCAAAGTGCCCTGGAGCCCATGTGGGGATTTCCCCAGGTGGGCTTCGGATGTCTGTTTCCCACGTTGCTAGTCTTTGTCTGGGCCCTGGAGGGCTTGGGTTCTGACCCGGGTGCACTGACCAGGATCTGGTGAGTGTAGGGGATCAAGGAGCAAAGAGGAGGGTGTCTCTGTTACCAGCACCGCAGGAGGCTGAGGCAGGAGGAGCATCCCTCTGAGCCTAACCTGGACGACTGAGGAACTTAGCAAGACCCTGGCTCAAAATCAAAAATAAAAAATGGGCTGGGGATGTGGTGGTGTGTGAAGATCCCAGGTTGGACCTCTGGTACTACACACATGCATACACACACACACACAGGATATGTCATAGGACCTCAATATGCATCTGAATAAATGAATGAACACACACACAAATGAATGAACGGGTGGAGAGCTGGCTGGGGGACTGAATTCAGAGGCCAGCACAGTGGTGAGCATGCTGGCTTTGGTGGCAGCGGGGGAGACCGGGCTTGGGTCTGTAGGGCTGAGGCCTCACCAGCTGGCAAGCAGGCAGACGCGGGGTGTCCCACTGGCACCCCCAACCCCGCCACGGGAAGGCCCTGCTGCCTTCCCCAGAGTCCTCTGTTGCAGGACACTTTGCATTCTCTCATAAATAACCCGGAATGCCGCTGAGTGGGCTTTTCTTGTTGGGGCTTTTGTTTCTTCAATCATGACAAAAATCGCACTAATGAGTTATTGGAAAAACCCGGCCCGCTCCGGGCCAGAGAGAGGCTGGGAGCTCAGAGAGGGAGGGGCCGAGAGGCTGAGCAATTCTCTGAAGAGTTCTTTTTCTCACAAAAGGAAATTTCAGAAGCACTCCCAGCTACGGCGTGTCCAGGGCTTTATAGTCCACATAAAGCATCTCAAGAAACCCTTCCTCACCACCTAGCTGGGTCAGAATCTTAATATCTCCTTTCTCTGAGGGTTTCTGCCTCAAGGCCCTTGCACTTGTGCTCCCTCTGCCTGAACCAGCCTTGCCACCAGATAAGTCACTGCCTACCTTCCTCATTTTGCTCGGGTCCTTGATTGTCTTCTCAGAGACTCTCCTTGAAGACCCCGCCTAAAGCGACATTGTTCCTTGTCCCGGCTTCATGAGCAAGCCCGGGTCCTGTTAGGAGCCCCTCTGCAGAGAAGGAGGGCAGCAGCAGGCAGGCAGGGCAAAGTCTCATGTGTATTTACAGCTGCTCCCCGATACTCGGGTTGCCTCCTGAGCGCTGCCCCCGTCAGCCATGGCATCGGATTCTCACAGGAGGGTGAACCCTACTGTGAACGGTGCGGGTGAGAGATCTGCCTCACGAAAATCTAATGCCTGGTGACCTGAGGCAGAGCTGGAGCAGGGATGCTAGTGCCCCCACCTTTCATCCGTGGAAAGATCGTCTCCCGTGAAACTGGTCCCTGGGCTCTGATGCCACCGCTTTGTTGATTCAACCACTAAAATGGGATTTCCACCCAGGAAGATGCCAGCTGTGCTCCCCGGGCTGTCCTCTGTGTACCGTTAGTGCCGGGGTGTTAGGGTAAGGGATGCCCACTGTGCAGATGAAGATGGCAAGGCTCAGAACTGTGACGATTGTGCCCGAGGATGGACTCATTTGGGTTCAGCCTTCCGGAGTACGGTAGCTCACAGTTGGGCTGAGACACAGTGTCTCTGGCTCCAACTCCTGGGCTACCCTCCTCCGTCCCTGACTCCACCATGTGCCTTCCACAACCGTGCTCCTCTGGCTCGCGCTGGCCAGGCCGAGGAGGCCAGCGAAGCCTGGCACTGAGATCCAGGCACAAGCAGTGCCACCAGGCTAGGGCTGCGATGTGCTTTTGTGTTTCCTGTGATCTAATGAGAGGCTTTCAGCCACCATCCCGCCAAAGGTCGGGTGTGAGTCCGGCAGCTTCGGCTGCTGTTGTCAAGGCAGCAGGGGCGATGGCCCAACTCAGGTCTCCGGCAGTGGGGATGGAGGGGGAGGGCTCAGGGGGTCCCCGGGGAGCCTGGGGAGAATCAGACACTTGGAGACCTGGTTTGTCTTGCCCTGGCCTGCAGTGCTAGCTGGGGACACGGGTAGAGGCTGGAGCTGCGTGCCGAGACCCCAGGGCCTCCGGGGCCACTTGCGACCACCAGAGGACAGCTAAGGGGCCCTCTCAGAGTGTGCCCAGGGCAGCAGGGCCCCACAGGCCTGGCCCAGGATGCAGGAGTCACAGTGACAGGACTCAATTACCATGGCAACCACTAGGCTGGGGCCTCTATCCCTGAACCCTAGCTTCTTCTACGACCCTGGAGAACAACTCCCCCCTCCCTCCCATAACTACGGCTGATTTTTTAGCACCGTGGCAATTTGGAAACTTGGGATCAGAATTTATTTGACTTGAAAAAATAAAACTGCATGACATTTATTGCATGCGGATGCTGCAGAGTAAATTCAAAGCCACTCCAGTGGAGAGGGCCTGGAGGACCTTGAGACAAAGGGGTCTGCGAGGCACACACACAGGCCTCCCGTCCGCCGAGGCCCAGCCACGCCGGGGTCTGGCTCCCATCAGCCCCGAGGGCCAAGAAGGTGGCAGGGGATGTCAACAGAGGGATGTGGCTTTTCAAAAACGTACTTGAAAATAGCATCCATTTATTTCTGATTGTAAAAGTAATACATGCTGCTTATATAAAACTGAGGAGAAGCAGGAATATAAAAAGACAGAAATGCAAATCACCCCTAACTCTATCACCCACAAGGATCATTAAAACGGGCCCGTCCGTCCTTTCCATGGTAGCCCGTGTGCGGTGTTTATGTAATTGAGACCAGGTGGATGTTACTCATCTAGTGCACAGTCTACCTGCCCAGGACGACAGGGCCCTGAGCCAGCGAGGAGCCTGCACGCAGGACGCCCCTTTGCACGGCCACCTGAGCGTGCACGAAGACAGGGAGAACGCAGCCGGGGACAAGGGGCACAGAGCCGTAGCAAGGCCCTACTCTGCCACAGCAGGCCAGCACCATGGCCTTTAAGTTCATGCCTCGGTGTCTTCATGTGTAAGATGAGGTTGATGAAACTACAATCGTACCAAGAGACCCCAGGGCAGAGGAACAAGAATCAGTATTTACCATGTTTCATATTCAGTTTGCTGTGTGGCTTTCAGGTGCTTTCTTAGTTTCTCTGATCCGAAATTATTCGCTTTGTTAAATTCAAGACTAGACTGTGACCTGTAAAAATAATAAAGAAGATAAAGCTAGCAATTCTTAGAACATTAAGGGCTTAAAATTAAGGGCTCTGGAGCTGGAGGAATGGCTCAGTGGTTTAAGCACTTTGCCTGGCAAGCGCTAAGTACCCGAGTTCGATTCCCCAGCACCACGTAAGCCGGGTCTGGTGTTGCACACCTGTGATCCCAGCACTTGGGAGGCTGAGGTAGGAGGATTGCTGCAAGCCCAAGGCCAGCCTGGGCTCCATCCTCAGTTCAGGACCAGCCTGGGCTACAGAGTGAGACCTTGTCTCCAAAAAAAGGGGAATTCAGGGCTCTTGGCTAATGCTGCCCGGTAAAACTTTTACAGAGATGGAAACGCCGTCTGTGTTCCAACGAAGCAGCCTCTGGCCACGCGCAGTGGTTGAGCAATTGAATATGCCCGTGGGACAGAGAAACTGAATTCTAGAATTTACTTCAAGGTAAGTGGCTACTGGAGGCAGTACATTGGCCAGCATGGCTTTAGGAAGTCGGCTTCGGGACCCGCTTTGGTGTGAGAGGCAGCTACAGCTGGTAGTGAAAAGTGCAGATTCTGAGGTCCCTGGATGCTTATTCTCTGGTTTGAAGGCCGCCTGCTTTGCTCTTCCTTGGCTGTGTGGCCTGCAGGAGTGGCTAAACCTCTCTGTGCCTCAGCTCCCTTGTCTTCAATAACTACAGTGATGGGAGTGGTTTGTGAGAGCCTGCATGAGCGGTCGGAGAGCAGAGGCCGGCAGGCGGACCACCCTCAAGGATCTGAATGGGGTCCTCCTTCTGCTCTGCCAGCCCCTCTGGCACCTCAAGTCCCGGGGGAGGAAGCCATCTCTGGGCGGTCCCAAGGCCAGGATAGCCCAGTGCAGGACCGGAGCGCGTCCCTAGGGCTGGTGGAACGCTCCTGTCAGCGAGGGGCAGGAGGCAGTCTAGGGCCTCATCCCCTTTTCCGGCCAGCAGCTGGGCGCAGTCTGCGGAAGGGGCTGGGCCAGGCTGGGCCAGGCACGTCCTGAAGGGTGGGGGGCACCGGCAGGAGCTGGGACCAGCTGGGTCAAAAAGTGGGGGAGGGGTGAGAGATGCAGGTCTGGTGGCACCAGCTTGTCCTGGGGCTGTTTCCGGGTAGCCGGTCTGCCCCAGGGCAGGGTGTGAACAGCTTTCCCTGGAGTTTACGCCACGTGGCCGTGGCCGTGTAGGGTGGGCATGTGCACGTGTGGGCATGTGCATATGTGCGTATGTGTGTGTGCTTGGGCTGTGTGTGTTTAAGTGTGTGCATGCATGTGTGTGCATTGCCTGTTCAGGTGTGTGCCTGTGTGTACATGTGTGTGCTGTGTGCATTCGTGTGTACATGTGTGCATGCATTGCATGTGAGGGTGTGTGCATGCATGTGTGTACATGTGTCGCCCTGTGTGCATTTGTGTGTGCCCATGCACGTGTGCATGTGTGTATGGATGTGTGTGCCTGCATGTGTATATGTGAGCATGTGTGTGTGCATGTGTGTTGCTCACAGCCAAGTCTACACCATATTTCCTGTCCACTCCCTTACTTCAATCAAAACGGGGTGATGAATCCAAGCATATGGCCCAAACCTGTAATCCCAGTACTGTGGGAGACTGAGGCAGGAAGATTGTAAGTTTGAGACCCGCTTGGGCAATTTAGTGACTTGAAAAGGCACAGTTTCAAAATAAAAAGTAAACAAGGCTAAGAATGTAGCTCCGTGTGAAGTTCCTAAGCTCAATCCCCCCAAAAATAAAGAGGGAGTGGGGACTGGAGGAATAGCTCAGTCATTAGCCTGTTTCTCCAGCAAGTGCAAGGCCCTGAGTTCGATTCCCCAGCACCACACGCACTGGGCGTGGTGGTGCACACCTGTCATCCCAGCACTTGGGAGGCTGAGGCAGGAGGACTGCTGTGAGTTCAAGGTGAGCCTGGGGTCCATCGTGAGTTCAGGATCAGCCTGGACTGCAGATGAGACCCTGCCTCACAAAAAGGGGTCGGGTGGAGTGATGGCTACAGGAAGACGAATTGACCCAAAGGAGGACAGGAAACTCCAATTTCTTCCCGGGGGCCCCCAGCACTGCTCCCTAACCCCACCCTGCCCTCCTCTTCCTCACACCCAAGTCTGCCTGGATTTTTCTGGCTGGAGAATATTTGATTCTGCTTCCCTCAGGGTGTTGGAGCCAGAGAACCACCAGCTCAGCGAAATACGATGCCTCCTCCGTCAGGGCCCCTGGGCTAGTGGCAGGTGCCCCAGGACAAGAGGACAAGGACGGCTCCTTCGGCCCTCTCTGTCTGGAAACTTGACCTCAGATTGTGTGCTGGAAGGGGGCAGCCAAGCCCCCCATGCACCCTGGGGGGTGACCTAGAGCCCTCACCAGCCTGGTCCTGCACCTAGGACTCAGCCTGCCCTCAGCACGGGCCGGCTCAGGTATTTCTTTTTCATGATGTTGTTCCGAGTCTCCATCCTGCCTGGGTCTTAGGCTAGCTGGCTGGCCCACCAGGTCTTGCTCAGAGCCTCTCTTTGAGTTATCAGTGTGCCCAGCTCAATTCCTTGAAGGAGCACACTCCAAATGTGCCCACACAGGGTGCTCAGGCCCACACTGGGTGCACTGAGGGACGCGGGCGGAGAGCAGCAAGGACTCTGTCCTTGAGCTCGCAGTACTGCCCTGGTGTCCACTCTAAACATGGGGTGCGAGGTGACAATCATGAGATTAGAGTAGCAGCTGGGGCTTCTGGGAACAGCTGATCTCTGGAGCTCTGCTATCTCCTGTACCCAGGGTGTGTCCCTAGGGGACAGGTGTGGGGATGGGGCTTCCCGCTGGGGTAGGTAGGGTTCCCCTCCCCCAGAGAGCCCACCGATTGCTGCCAGCCTCTGCCTTCCAACAGGCCTTCTTCCCAGGAGCCCAGGAGACATTTGCAGTATGAGAAGATACCCAAATAAACCCCCAGGCTGCTTCCCTGGGGCTTGGCTCCAACTTAGAAGGCACAAGCAGCCAATTGAGCCGTAGGAAACAGAGTTGTCAGCCAGGGCCTTCCCAGCCGCCATCCTCTAGGCCTTGCCAGGGCAGTGAGCACTTTGTTACTGCATAGTGTCTGCTCCTGACATGTGGTCAGGCCTGCTTCCCGCAGGCTGTGGCCCTGGGGCAGAGGCCAGGCCCACCCAGGGGAAGCAGAGTCTGGTAAACCAGGATGCTTCCTGCTTGCCCAGAGGGCAAAAAAATATTTTAAAAATGCATGTGTGTGTTACTGGGGATTGAGCCCAGGGCACTTGCACTGAGCTACATCTCTGACATATTTTTTAATTTTTACTTTCAAATAGGGTCTCAATAAGTTGCTAGGTTGCCTGGGGTGGGGGTGAGGGATTCAAACTTGCAATCCTCCTGCCTCAGCCTCTCAGAGTGCTGGGATTATAGAACTGTGCAGCCAGGCGTCTCACACACACACACACACACACACACACACAGTTTAAGTCGATGCCACGCCAAACTTTCTTCTGATCCTCTGAACCACCAGTTCTAAAAAAGGTTAAACAGAACCTCCCGTTTCCAGCATCCGTGTGAACACAGGGTGCAAGGGTGCTTGGGCCCAGACAGCCTTCGCTGGGGAGATGGCGGGGTCGGTTCGGCGGGTGCTGGAGTCTGGAATGGGAGCAATCTTCGAGGCGATCTGGACTCACTGTGCACTGTGGAAAAGACAGTCCGGAGCCCAGGAATCGGAAGATCACCCTCGCTAGGCAAGGTACAGCTACGGCACAGTGGCCAGGGAAGAGAGGGATTCCTGTCTCCTTTGTATCCCCTGCCCCATGTTATTCTGGGTGATGTTATATCTAGCATCTTTAGTTCCTCATTGCTAGGACAGGCAGGGGCTGTCTGTCTCACTGTCTCTGTGTTGGGGTCTCTCGTCTTTCTCTTTCTTGTACTGGGGATCAAACCCAAGAGTGCTCTATCACTGAGCTACAGCCAGAGCCATTATTATTATTTATTATTATTATTATTGGTGCCGGAGATTGAACCCAGAGCCTCTGCACTGAGCTGCACCCCCAGCCTCTTTTTTATTATTATTTTTTGAGACAGGGTCTCTAAGTTGCTAAGCTGACCAGCTCAGCTTGAACTCTTGATCCTCCTGCCTCAGCCTCCCAGAGTGCTGGGATTACAGGTGTGCCACAGCGCCTCCTGGTTTACCATTTTGAGACAAGGTCTCTTAGGTTCCCCAGGCAGGACTTGAACTTGTGATCCTCCTGCCTCGGCTTCCCAAAGTGCTGGGGTTAGAGGGTACGCCAACCTGCCAGGCTCATCGGACATCTCTTTGCCTCAGGCTCCCATCTGTAAGATGCTGGCAGTCACGTGTCTTAACTCACCTCTCAGGAATGAGGACAGTGTTGGTGGATGTGGAATACCTGGCTCACACGTGGGCCCCCTGTGGTGATGGCTGAAGAGCCATTGGTGAGCGAATCCACACGGACTGGCTGGCTACGCCAGGCATAGCTCCCAGGCTCCCAGTCCAGCCTCATCTGTCCTCATTCATCAATTCAATGTCGAGCGCTCACCAAGTGCCAGGCGCTGGCCAGTGCTGGGGACTCTGCTGCTGTACACGCAGCCAGAGCATGCCTGCTCATCCATCAGATCCTCCCTGCTCTGCTCGGGGCCTCCCACCTGCCACCTCATCAGAGTAAAACTCCATGTTCTGCCACAACACCAAGGCCTGAGGGACTCTGTCCCTAACTTGTTTTGATCACAGTGGCTACGACTCTTCCCTCACCTGCTGCCTGCTCACCACCACAGGCCCTTTGCACGTGCCACCTCTGCTTTCTGCAGTGCTCTTCCTCCTCCGATCCTGGCACGGTACAATCCCTTCCCTCTTTAAAGTCAGGACTCAGTTGCTGGCGAGGTCTTCTATGGGTGCCCTCTTGAACATTCCCACACCTCTTCCCAGCTTTGAGCGCTACGTCTTACTGCTTGTCTTCCGTATTTGTTTAGTCTCTTTCTCCCAAGGCCATAACGTCGGTGAGGCAGGGATCTTGTGTGTTTTGGTCATACTGAGCGCCGAGCACATAGTAGGTGCTCATGTAAAGCTGAGCTGAGTAACTGGAGAACATAGAATCCTGCTCCTGGTCAGCCTGTGTTCTGCCAGCAGAGGGCCGGCCTCGGGATGGGCCACGCTGCAGACCCCGGGGGACAGAAGACGCCCACCCCACCAGACTGTCATTGGCCGTCACTAGTCTCAAGCAGCACAATTTATAACAGGAGTTAACTGCTTGCTAATTAGCAGCTGGAGCCACTAATTGGCTATTTGTTAGAACCCGAATTAATAAACTGGTCTTTCAGTGGGGTCATAACTCTCCCGGTTCCTCACTCCCCGAGCCACCTCCCCACGCCTGCAAGCACCTCACTCTGCGGCCGAATCAATACCTGCCACTGTGTGACTTGCAGAGACAATCTCCTCACCGGGCGGTGACACCATCCCACAAGGCTCTCCTCTCCCAGGCACTGGCTCACGGGAGGCTGGCATGGCCAGGAGGACGTGGGACTTTCTAGCAGCACGAGGTCCCAGGCCTCCTTGGTCAGCAATCAGTCCCTGAGACCCCTGGGACCCCGGCACGGGGCTTTCTCTGTGGTCAAGCTTGAGGGTCTTCAGTGGCGAGTGAGCATTGAGTGTGTCTGGCTCGGCCGCCCTTGGTGAGCGGGCAATCGCTGCCAGTCCCACCGTGGGCTCCCCTCGAGTCTTGGGTCTACTCCTCACGCCCCTGCCCCCTCGTAGCCCCATCTGGACTTGAATGGGAAAAGAACGGGAAACACTTCTTATGGAAACAGGACTAGGGACCCTCTCCAGGGCAGGGCCGTGGGCGGCCCAGTCCACCCCAGGCCACAGCCCAGCTTGGCTGTCCTGCCGCTGTCTGGTACGTGGTGTCAGCTGTCGTCACTGCTCACGCCCCTCACCCACTCAGTGAGGCTGGAATCCTGCTCCTTTGCACCTGGGGAAACTGAGGTCCAGAGAAGCTGGTGCGGTCACCTGGGGCAGGTGGCTCCTGCTCCAGGGCTCTTTCCCTTCTCTGCTGCGGCCTGCGGATGAGAAATGACTGAATTTACAGGCAATCGAGATATTTACACCACAAGGCATTAGCTGCAGTGTTTGCAAATTCCAGCCCCAGCCTGTGTGGCTATGGACTTCCCCTCCTCCCACTGGGCGGGCAAAAGCAACAGGATGCCAAGCGGAGACAGCGGGGTCCCCAGCCCCTTATAACTCATCCCAAAGCCAAAGAGCAGCGACTCGCTGCCGAATGGCCTTGCAACAGCTCCTTGGAGACTAGGAAGGCCGTTTCCCACGAACCGTCCTTTGGCTCAGGATGGGCCAGGCCTGTGAGGGCCAGAACCACCTTGGTCACAATGGAGACCTGGGGGTGGGGGGTTCTAGAAAGCTGTCAACAACAGGGAAACGACAACAAACGAAGCTACTTGTCACCCCACCCTCTTCGGGTGCCACTTCCTTTTCAGACTGGTCGAGGAGAGGGTTGGGAAGGCGCACTGTAGTTTTGCATCTCCGGGAAGCAGAAAATGATTCCCCCCCCCCCTTTGGAGTAACGGAGAGGGTGGAGAATAAACACGGCAGCTCCATTTGCAGGGTGTCCGAGGACTGTGGCGCCTGGCCTAGGCTGGGCACCATTCGCCCACTCGCTTAACAGATCTTCAGCTGGCATCCGCTGGGTGCGCAGCACGAAGGTGGGTTTGGATCCTTCTACCCAGCCTCGGACCCACAGGCCGGGGAGCGAAGAGGCGGGAAGGGACGGGGACCGAACCAGCGTGGGCCGCCTGGAGAAAGCCGGAGAGCCAGCTGGACAGAGAGGAGTTGGACAGGGGGACAAAGGTGTCAGCTGGTGTGTCACCAGGCTTGTACCCCCGCTTCCTCCGGGGCAGGGGGTGAACTCAGAAGTCTCGGCGGGGTCTCCCAGCAGGAAATGGGGCCGGGAAAGGAGCGGTTTGTCATTAATATTGCAAGTTTGAAATTACGTTCAGAAAAACGAACTCTTTCGGTTGTGCACGTCTTTTGAGTTTCGACATAGGCTCCAGCCGCGGAGCCGCCATCGCCGTCGGGACACCGAGCGGCTCCGCGGGGCGAGGGGAGGAGGGTGGTCATCCGCCGGCTCGTGACGGCCGCGGCGGTCGTCCGCGCTCCCACGGGCCGCGCTGGCACCATCCCGGCGCGCATGCCGAGATAAATAACGGCGACGGGCGGAGCAGGTGAGGTTAGCGGACCCGGGAGGGGACGCTATCGGAGGACGGCCAGGCCGCCCTCCTCACTGCCCAGCCCACGCCCGTCCCCGAGGACGCGGGTGGCCGCAGGGCGCGCCCCCCTGGGGAGCCCGAGCGCGCACGGTGGCCGGGGCAGCGCCATACAGGGGTCTCGCGGGCGAACCTGTTGGCAACCTGTGGGCGCAGCCAGGGCCCGAGCTCCACGCGCGCCCTCTCCGCAGGCGGCCCGAGCCGTGGCCGCTCCCCGCGCGCGACCGCGGAGAGGCCGAGGCGGCCGGGTAAAGGGGCGAGAGCCCGGCCCGGGCTGCGGCGGTGGCGGCGGCGGGGTCCCTCCCCCCAGGACGCCCGGCCTTTCCCTCCGCGCCGCGCTCGCGTCCCTCCTCCCCGAAGTGCAGAACACGCGTAGGAGACGCGCGCGCGGCGGCGGCCGGCGGGCTCGGTCACCCATAGGCGGCCGGGCTGGTCCCACGGGCGCGGCGAGTCCGGCTGGGCGCGGGCGGCTTCCGAGCCCCGCGTCCCCGCCGCCGCCGCCTCGGTCCCCGGGATAGATGGATCCGTTTCTGCTTTCTGACATTTTCCCGCCGCCGGGGGCTGCGGGAGGGGGGGGTGTCTCCGAGACGAGATGGGGAGAGAGGGATGGGGGATGGGAGGAGAGAGGGAGAGGGAGAGGGAGAGAGAGAGAGAGAGGGAGAGAGAGAGAGAGAGAGGCCGCTTCCCCAGCCCTGTTTTGTTTTCTCTAATTGGTCCTGGGGGAGGCGCGGAAATTGGACAGAGGCAGGGCCGGCGAGCCGGGCTGCCTTTAATTGGCTCCTTTTTTTTTTTTTAACTGGAGGAGAATCAAACAGGAGGCCGAGCGACAAAGGGTGGGAGCGCGCGGGAGCGGGCGGGGCGCGCGGGGAGGAGGCGGGGGGCGGAGGGAGGCGGCGGGGCGCGGGTGGGGGGGGCGCGGGATGAAAACCTCCGAGCGGCGCGAGCGCGGCGCAGCGGCGCCCAAGTTGCCGAGCGAGCGCGGCGCTCCCGCGGCCGGAGCCCGGCCCGGCCCGCCCGCCCGGACCCCCGCCGGCCGACACCGCGGGGCGGCGGCGGCGACGCCAAGCTCTCCCGAGCGCGCCGAGCCCGGGGCGCCGCGGCCAGACGGCGGGAGCCGAGCGCGGCGGGCGGCGGCGGGCGGCCCGGCCTCGGCGCGGGCGCGGATGTGTGCTCAGCCGCCTCAAACTTTCCTCCTTCCCCGGCCTGCCGGGGTCCCCCTTGCCTGGAGCGGCGCCCCGGATTCCCGCGGGGGCGCCGCGGCGCGCGTCCTCCCGGCCGCTCGGCGGCTCCGCTAACTTCGGGGACCCGCGCGGCTCCTGGGTCCCTTCGTCGCCGACGAAGAGTCCCGGCCGCCTCCGGGGTCGGGCGGCGGAGCCCCGGCCTCGCGCGGGACCGGAGGCGGCGGGTCGGCCCCCGCAGCGGCCCCGCCGGGGGAGAGCCCGGGCCGCCGCCGCCGTCGCCGCGGGTCCCCGGCGGACGCGCCCCCGCCGCCTCCTCTCGGGCTGCGCCGCCTCGCGGGGATGAAGCGCCGGCCGTGAAGATGGAGGTGACCTGCCTGCTACTCCTGGCGCTGCTCCCCTGCCACTGCCGGGGACAAGGGGTCTACGGTAAGCGCCGGCGTCCCACCACCCCGCGTCGGCGGAGCCCCGCGCGGAAACTTTGCGGAGCGCGCGCGCGGCCGGCGGGGCCGGAGACCTGGACGCGGACTCCGCGGCGCCGCGCCGCGTGCCGCCCTCTCCCGGCTCGGGGAGGCCGAGCCGGCCGCTTCGGCGCGCGGGCGCGGGCCGTGGGGTCTGGCGGGCGGCCGAGGAGTGGCGCGGGGCGGTACCCGCTTTCCCAAACCCTGCAAGGGGCGGGAGCGACTGGGAGCCCGGGAGAGAACCGGCGGATTTGGGAGACCCGGACCGTCCCCGGCGCCGCGCCGGGGCAGCGACTCATGCCGACGCTTTGTCTCCTCCGCTCGGTTTCGGGCGAGGCGCGATCCGCTCGGCGAGGCGCGGCCGGGCGGCGGGCTCGCCTTCCTCCCTGCGGCCGCTGGGGCGGCGCGGCTCCCGCTCGCTCGGTGGCCGGGCAGCCGAGGCCGGCGCCCCCGGGCTCGCGCGTGTAGACCCCAGCGTGCCTCCTCAGACCACTGCGGAGCCAGTTCTTTCCGTCCCCGGCTTCCCAGCGCGACCTCCCCTCTCCCCACCGGCACACACAGACACGGTCCCCAGGAAACGCGCGCGTCCCGACTGTGCCTCCCACCACGCAGCTCGGCTCTCGCGTCCCCACGCCGGGCTTCGAGGCGCCGGCCCCGGGGGAGGATTCTGGGAAGACCCCAAGAGCGTTTCCCCATGTTCCGGGCCACCTAGGGCTCACCCCTCCCACAGTGCTGTGACCCTACAGCACGAAAGCTCGGTCTACCGGGCCGGTGGCGCGTTTCCTTCGCCCCTTCCTGACCGCAGGGCGGTCTTTAATGGTGCGTGGCGCGGGTGGCAGGGTTCTCACTTTCTTTCTCTGGGGCTGAGGCCCTAAAGATTCTTCTTGGCCTTAGGAGAGAGTTTGTCCCGGGATGACAGAGGCACACTCCCATGCCTGCCAGCTGTAGTTGCTGGCGCCGGCTCCCTGTACCTGGCAGGAGGAAAGGGTGTCCTGGGGGTGTCACGGAGGTGGCATGCGCCCGGCCCTGCACAGCTAGCTGCCTGGGGCTTAATTCTCTGGTGAGGCAGCCCAGGCATCTGGCCAAACTCTGCTTCTTAATTAGTTTGTGTCTCTGACTGCCAGGCCCCTCACGTAAACCAGCAGGAAAGAGGAGGCGCCCAGCGGGAAGCTGGCATGGCTGGGCTGTAAGGAAAGGCCCCTGAGCGGGTCCTGGTGGCTTGGGCCTCCCTAGGACCCAGGGAGACACCCGAGGCCCCAGGGGTTACTTTTTCTTCTCTCCCCCCAAGGATTGGTACCCCAGAGAGAATGCTGCTGAGGATAGATTTCCTCAGCGCACCCAGGAGCTGGGAGGGTGCTGGAGAGTGCTCCCTCCCTGGTGCTGCTGTTCTCCACCCCACCTCTCCTCCGAGTGCCCTTGGGCAGGTTTGCCAGGCCCCCAGCTTCTCCAGCCTATTCTTGGGCTGCTCAGAGCCCATCTTGTGGAGTTTCCCTTGGGCCTGGCCCAGAAACTACAAAGGCAAGTACTCCACAGTGAAAGCCTGTGTAGATCTGTAGGCCTGTGTCCCCGTCCCCGCCCCTCCCTCCACCCCACCCCCCCCCAGCCCCCAGGTGCCCAGGTTGCTGCTACTCAGCACAAATCAAAGAGGGCTGTGTGCCTTTGGGCTGGTGACATTCTTCCTACCTATCCTGGAAAGCTTGGTACCCAGGGAGGGTTCAGGCCGCAGGAGAAATCGAGGGTAGAAAGTGTTGAGTGAATGGAGGGGCAGGAGAGATGTAACAGGAGCAGGATAGAGGACCCAGGCTGCCAAGGCCTCATGGTGCTGATGAGCTGGCCAGGTACAGCGACGGGGGCCAGGGGGCCAGGGCGGCGTAAGAAGTGGGGTGGAGAGCTGGAATTCAAGCTTTCTTCTTCCCCCAACCTCAAAGCAGAGGAAACCCTTGCGAGTGTGGGTAGCGGCCAGGAGCCAGAGCTGGCCACTGTGTCCCCAGCGTGGGTCCGGGCGCACCGCGGGAGTACAGCAGAGATTTGTTGAATGAATGGAGGGCCATGGTTAGGAGTGGCTGAGGAGAAGCTGCTGGAAATTCTTTCTCCCCTAGAAGTCCCTGGAGGGCTTGGCTTCTGCGGGGTGATGGGCTTCTCAGGGAGGGGTCTGCTTACAAAGAGCCATGGGATCCTAGGAGAGGCTAAAACCTGGGGTTGTCCCGGCAGGGGGGAGGATGGCCGTTGGTTTTACTCAGAGCACGGAAGGAAAGGTGAGCCCGCATGGGGACCCACCCAGCCTGGGCCCCTCCATTCCCAGGCTTGTGTGGCTGAAGGAGGGCAGGTTAGCGAGGAGGCTGAATCAAGAAGAAAGGGTGGGGCGAACCTGGCCGCATGTGTCCGGAGCTGGCAGGAAGCCGTGCCTAGATCCCTCCCTGCTGCGATCTGCTCCCTGCAACAGGGCTGGGGACGACTCTTGGTTTGACCAGGTGGCTTTGCTCTTCTTTGGGGCACAGATGCGACTGCAACGAGTGGTGGACCAGATGGCCCATCTGGAGCCAGTTCCACTCCTTGCTTCCCAATCTCCTGGCCGGGTTTGTTGTCTCCAGGGTGGATCCTGTAATCTGCTTTCTGGCCAGGCATGGGCCTGAGCTGGCACCAGTGTCCTCAGTCTGGGGCCAAGACAGTAGCCGGATGACGGAGGAATGATATTGGGCATGTTGGTGGCGCTGGAGAACGCCCCCTCTTCTGTCCCGTCTGCCATCCAGCCGTGGGCAGGTGGATTAGGAATTCTTTCCTTTACAAAAACACAACAAACCTCTGGATTATTTAATATGCGGGAGTGGGAATTGACATTATCCTTAAGACAGGTTGTTTGCAACTTACTGGTGGAAGTCAAAATATTTCACCGAAGGTGTCATCAGAAACTACTATCCTATGCTAATTTTTGTGGGAACATGAAGACAGATGTTGAATAATTTGACAAGAGCAACATAGCTTACAAAATTATCACCGAGTCAGGTTTTTTTCCCTCCTCTGGGGAGTGCAGGGAAGGAATTTCGGGGAGTGAGTCTCCGGGTGCTGTATTCTAGGTGTTGATCTGGGTGTGGGCACTTGGGATTTTCTACCCCCTGTCTTGCAACTGGCTGCTGGTGCCTGGCTCTTTCTTAGAGAAGGCGTCACCCCCCTGACCCCCCAGCAGCTGATCCCTGAGGGCCAAGAGCAGGCTCTGGGTTTCCTGGATGTCTTTAAGAGGCTTCCTACCTTTGTCCATTCTTCTCCGGCAGCCGTAGTAGACAGGGTTTGAAGGAGGAAGCCTCGGGACTGCAAGTCCAGGCTGTGGGGTTTTCTCTGCCAGCCTTGTCCACAGCCCCACCCCGAAATTGATGGCAGGCCCCTGAAGGCTCCAGTCTCTCAGTGTCAGGCCAGAGAACCCCTCATGGATTCCAGATCCTCAGGATGCCCTCTTCTCACAATGCAGGTTGGGCATCTGTGCCTCGTGGGTGGGTGCAGGGCCCCCCCGCCCCCCTCCCCGAAAGTGGAGACAGGTTGGAGGGGATATTGTTAGGCGGGAGAGCAACCTCCAGGGGGCAGGCTAGGCAGTCTGAGGGCCTGGGAGTAATTGGCCAGGCCCGACTGCGAGCTGCTGGGGCCAGGGTGGCAAAGCCTCATTTAGAGCCTGGTATTAGCTCTGTTTTGCCGGAACAAGGAGGGCGGGCGGGGGCCTCCATGGGGAGGAGGGAGCGAGCTAATCACAGCCGCCAAGGCCTGGCAAATGAATGATGCAGGAAATCAATACCTGGGGGCGGGAGTGGAAATCCGGGCAGTGGTAGCAGCCTTGGCTTCTTTCAGCTGCCCAGGAGGCACGGGTGGGCCTGGGAAGAGCGAGGCAGAGGCAGGAACACGCAGAGGGCCCCCAGTCTGCCCCCCTTCTGACTTTCATCTCATTGTGACTGCAAGAGAGGCCCCGCTTTATGAAGGTGGGAGGTATAGGGGGAGATAAGAACTTGGGCCTCACAGTCCCACAAGAGCACCACCCCCTATCGTTTCTATCTCTGGATACCTGAGCCTGATCAGGGTCCATCTGTGTGTGTGTGTGTGGGGGGGGGGTGGCTCTGGGTAGCTGCCTGGGGGCCCTGATTTGGATGGCTGGTGCTGATGATCCACACACGGCCAGCAGGGGGCGGACTTGGCCACTACATCGCTGCTTGCCTCCCCGAGTCTTGAGGACCTCACCCTTTGAGCTAGCCTCCTTCCCCCAGGAGCCTGAGACTTACGGGGCCTCCTTGAGGCCTGTGGGGTCTCCAGGCCTCTCTGCAGCTCCCACATACTTATCTTAGTTCCCAGGGCACCTGCCCAGGGCCTAAACCACATTTCCTGCATTTTCATGGGCCTGACTCTTTTTGGTGTCAGAGGAGAGGCTGGCGGCGGGGGAGGCTGGGCATGTGTGAGGGGGCTCGTGCCCTTGCATGCTCACCTCTTATAACCCTCAGCCATGGCGACTCCTGTGCCTCCCCTTCCCCAGGGTCGGGAGACCCTGCTTTGCTGGTGTGTGTCCGGCCATGGAGGGTACCGGATACTACGGCCCTTCCTTCCATGCCCTTATAGAAGGCGAGCACTGTGCTTAGCTCAGAGAGGAAAAAAAAAAGAAAAAATTTTAGAAATTAATTCCAAAGTCTATGCATAACATGCACTTTTTGCAAAGCAATCAAATAACGTGTAGAAGAAAATAAGGCTCACCTGATGTGCCGCTCTGCATCCGGTGATGGACTCGCGGACATCTCTTTGTTAGGAATGGTGGTCGGCTCTAACAATAATCCTTCACCATCGTGTGAGTGCCACCTGCCTCACGGCGCTGGCTCAGCTTCATTGTGTCAACCTGGCTTGAGAGCTCCCTAGAAAATAAGTAAAGCCCATTTTTGAGTGTGCCCGGGCAGGTCCCAGAAGTGTGACCATGGATGCTGTCTGTGGTACCTGGCCCCTCCTCTCTGGTGTGGCTGCCCTACCACTGTGAGCTAAGCATCTCTGTTCCGCCGTGTCTTTCCTCCACGATGTTTCTGCCTCGGAGCCGGCTCACCGTGAACTGAATCCCCAAAACCATGAGCCGAATTTAGCTGCCCCTCCTGTAGGTGTCTCGGCAGGGGAAAGAGGGCTATACCCTTCTCGAAAATTTTCATGCGGTTCTTTGAGTTTGATTTCCCCTGACATTCTGAGAAGTCAGTCCAGGAGGTAGGGCCCATTGAACAGGTGAGGAGACTGAGGTCCCACGTGACCAGCTCCAGGTTGCCCCGCTGGTAAGAAGCGGCCCCAAGACTGCACCCCAGAGGGCCTTTGATTTGGTGGTCGTGCCTGTCCTTTGCCATGTATTAATATTCCCCGAGTGTCCGCCCTGAACGAGACCCAGTTGTGGGTGTGGCAGGGTGACAGATGGAGTGGATGGAGATGAGGGGAGAGTCACACCAAGCTGGCAGAGCCTGGGAGACCGTGATAAGTGCCAGGCAGCAGATAACGGGCCAGGAAGACTCGAGGGGTGAAATCAACTCCAAGGCCATGTGGCAGATGGAGCGTTTCAACTGCCCCTGACCCATGGCCGGAGGGCCAGACAGGGCATCCTAGGTTGAGGGTGTTTCATGCAGATGCCACACAGGCTGCAGACCCCGGGTTCAGAGATAGCAGCTCATCTGGACCAGAGCTTAACCTGGAAGGGATCAAGGTAGAGCTGGAAGAGAAAAGTAAAATTAATAATGATGGCTTATGTTTACTGCGCAAGGTGGAGGTCGTAAACACACATCATCTTCTCAGGCCTCCCCCGGACCCTGTGAGCAAGTGATCATCAGCCCATCTTACTGATGATTAAATTGAGGGGGCAGAGGAGCGAGGCCACTTGTCCAGGTGGTGGAACCAGAGCTGAGCCCTGTGGCCTTGGGGTAGGGTGGGGACCGGGCTGGTGTCCTGGGTTGGGGAGGAGCTGCCTAGAGAGTCTTCAGCAGACCAAAGCCGAGTTTCAGGCCAAGAGGGCACACAAGATGTAGACCGGAGGAGGCTGAGCAGAGAGACCAGCCAGGAGGCCTGCTTGCCCACAGGAGGTTAGCGAGCCCTTGACCCAGGGGAGTCGCGGTGAGGGCGGCCAGGAGGGAGAGCATGCGAAACTGTAGTCATTCAACAAACAGTGCTTCTGTTGGAGACACTGGGGAAATCTAGGGAGAAAAGCAAGCTCTTGCTGTCCTGGAGGTCACCCTCAGATGAGACAGGCAGAACACGTGTCAGTGGGTGAGAAGGTAACACATCTTTCTGTGATGAGAGCTATCCAGAATGGCAGGGCACTGGGGGGCACAAAGGATGTTAAGCTTGTCTGTAGCAGTCTCTCGGAGGGGTGCCACCAAGGCAAAAATCTGAAAGATACGAAAGGAGGAAACCTGGTGTATATTTGCAGGAGTTGTGTTCCAGCCAGGATAATAATCAGTGCAAAGATCCTGGGGCCTGTTGAACAACAACAAGGATTCTGGTGTGGCCAAAGCGAGAGTGAGGGCGGGGAGGAGAGCAGGGAGCGGGACAGTGTGAGTAGGGCCAGATGTTTGGGGGTATCTATCGAAGGCTGTGTAAGGACTTGGGAGTTTGAGTGAGATGCCACCAGAAGGTTTTGCGCAGAAGAAATGGAAGCTGTCATGTGGAGAACAGACCGTAGGGGCCTTGAGGGCGAGGGAAGGGAGCCAGTTAGAGGCGTCTGTGAAAGGCAAGGGAGGGAATGCCCGGGAAAAAGAGCTCCAGCGGTGATGGCCCGTGAGGTCTAGAGGGATGGCCTGGGATTCCCATGCGGATGCGGATTCCTGCACCCTGGGCCCTTGTAGCACAAGAGCACCGAGGAGAGAGGACCGAAATGCACAGACCTGGCCAGAGAGCAGCGACTCTGAACTGTGGTTTCCCTACTGGGAGGCGGGTTCTGGCACACCTTCGCTCCTGGATTCATGAAGAAACGTGTGAGTGACAGATGGCACTTAGAAAACGCTGAGGTAAACTGTGGGGACTTTGTTTCACAAGAATGAAGGAGGTGGCAGTACGCAGGGAGCCCGGGGTGTGGGTGGCACCCAGAAGCGGGTGGCACAGGCTGCGCTTTTTGAGAAACGTGCCAGGCCAGGGCACCCAAGCCCATCTCTTACCTGGTGGGTGACCCGAATCAGGGCCTGTGGCAACTTGGTTTCCCTTGAAGTTGCCACTCAGGCTCTTCTGACCCTGAAACTTGGCCAGGGCACCTGGAATCATCCTCAGGGCAGAAACTTCAGGGAGAAGTACTAGGGATTTCTTAGCCCCATGCGCCTGGTTCCTCCCCGACCTTCTGATTCAGAAACTCCACAGGTGGCAGGAGGGCGGCGGTGAGGGGAAGAGCTCTTCAGTTGGTGCTCAGACGCAGCTGGTGTAGACAGTGCATCCAAATGAGTCAGACCCAAACACAGGTCTTGCTCCCTGGGGTTTTCTGAGGGCATGTCTGGGTTTTTCCAGGTCACCACCCGAGCAAAATTCAGCCAAGCTCGTCTGGACCCTGGGATCTTTAAAAAACAAACAAAAAAACCCAGCCCACTTATTATTATTTAAACTATGAGCACAGGGACTTGCTGGTCTAACGGTGCTAACCAGAAGATGCAGGCCGGAACACAGAAGACTGGCCACCCCCTGCTCCTACCGAGGGATTTTCTAGTTGCAAACCCACAGAGGGAAGGACAGGACAGTACCAGTGGACACGTGGTTTCTGCGGATGGCTATGAGGCAGATACTTTTACCTTTGTGACACGTTTATTCCCTTTCCTGGTTGTTTGCAGATAGAGTGACATTTTCAGAGCTGGCATATATATTAGTAGCAATTCAGTGTACATCTGGCAAATATCTGACGAGTGCCTAAGTTGGGGGTACTGCCTGCGGAGGGGAGGGGCTCCTGCCCCAAGGTCACAGCTGAACAGAATGCAGACCTTTCCGAAGCCCTCACTTCCAAAGTGGAGAAGCCAAGGCACAGGTTGAGTGACTTGCTGAAGGCCCTGTATAGTCAGGAGGTAGTGGAGGGGTTTGAACTCGAGCCTGTCTGGGGTCCAGCCTCATGCCAGTCTCTAATGCCCCAAGAGTGTGGCTCCTGAGGGTGCAGAGTCCAGACCAGTTGGATTTGTTCCCGAGCCTGTGCTGTGGGGGATGGGTAGGGTGAGGACCCCCTCCCCCGGGAGTCACACAGGGCCTGACTACAGGGCCTGAACAAATCCCAGCTGACTTTTCAAGTCAGGATGTCCAGGAGAACAAAGGTTCTCAAGTCTGGCTGCCCAGAGATTTCCTGGTAGACTCCTGATGCTCACATAGCATTCATCCGACTGAGTCAGAACGTCTGAGGGTGGGAACCAGGCATCAGATTTTTTCCTTAAAAAAGATCCCAGAGGTTATTTCAATGCCCAGCAAAGTTTGGGAGCACTGGCCATAGAGCACATGCCGCCTCGAGGTCACCAAAGGGCTGCTGAGCCTCAGATTCCACGACATGTTCCAGGCAGGAAGAAGGAGAAGTGTTGAAGGGGATGAGCCTACCGGCTGGCCTGGCTTCCTTCCCCATGCCTCTTGGTACTGGGGGTTGAATCCGTAGCTTTTATACTGAGCTGCATCCTTAGCCCCACTACCCCGCTCTTTTTTTTAATGAGTTAGGGTTTTCAAAACTAAGCTGCTAAATGCTCAGGTGGGGCTTGAACTTGGGGTCGTCCTGCTTCAACTCCCAGAGTACTGAGACTGCAGGCCTGCCTGAGTTGGCTGTAAGGAACTTTCCCAGAAACCCTTTCTGTTTTCACCTGGCTGGCCATTCGTAGCTGTAAAGGAGGTTGGAAAATGGGGTCTTTTAGATGGGTACGTGCTTGCCTAGGAAAATCCTGGGGTTCTGTGGAAATGAGCAAATGGATACTGGGTAGGAATGGGCCCTTGTCCCACCAGTCCCCGCTTCAGGGTCACGCATTGACATTTCTTGTGCAAGAGTGACTCAGCTGGTGTGAATGACCCCCACCCCCAACCCCCACTGTGCTCTGTTAGCCTAGCTCAAGTCAGGGCGAGGGCTCTGGCCTCTCGGACAGTGGCCAGAGCAGATCCCGGCGGACACGGAGACCCAGCATGGGGAGGTGACTTGCTTGGGGCCACCCAGGCATTCACAAGGGATTCTCTCAGCTTCCCCTTGGCGGTGAGTTTATGCCATCCTTTCCTGGGCCCTCACCCCATCTGTTTCTGCTTTCTTGGAGCTGTGGATTTCCACGGATTCGTTCCTCTCTCCACCAACAAGTGTGTCCTCTGGTCCCTGCAGCAGGAGAACTCTAGGGATCCCAAGAAGCAGCCTCCTGACTTTTGGGGCAGACACCAAGCAGTTATACTGAAGTCATGGGCCCGAAAATATTGGGGAAGTTACTGGGCTTATCTGCCAGCCTCTCAGCGGTCCCACGCCCACCTAGGACCACTGGCTGTACAGTACCTTGCTCGTGTCTCTGTCCCTTCATTTTGAGAAGTTATTACTGTCTGATGTTGTTTTAGGTTGCTGTAACCTAGCCTTATATCAGAAAGCTTCCGGACCTGCAGCCTCTGAGCTAAACTTGGGTATCTCCCTAGCCCCATTTCTACAGGGGACACTAGGAAGGTAAAGGCAGAGGGAGCGTTTTTATCTGCTTGAAAATGTACCAGAAAATGCAGGGGACCTTTAGAGGAAGGACAGTTCACCTTCCGGCAAAGAGGGCTGGACCTCACGCTGGACCTGGTGTGACATTCCTTCCTGATTAGACCACAGAGTGAGCATAGAGAGGGGGCCCGAGGGTGTAGCCAGGAGGGAGCTCAGTTGCCAGCCAGTGGCCGTAAGTGACCAGAGGTAGATCTTTGAGATGCAGTGCAGGAAGAGACTGAGTCCCGAGAAAGCAAATAGCTTTGTCAAGGCAATGCAGGGTGAATTTCAAAGCTACGTCAAGGGGTCTCCAAGGCTGGGTCCTTCTCCTTTGCCTGTGACTCCCAGACTCCAGAGAAGCCAGGGCACAGTGGCTTGGTACTGATAAGCTCGGTCTATGCCCACATCTCTGTAGCGCCGTTCCTTGTGGCCAGGCCTCACTGCTGCATCCAGACTTCAGGATCTGGGGCTCGTTCTGGGTCTAGGACTCCTGCTTAGCTGTTAAAAGCCCTTAATGGAAATGTGGGCGAGACCGAAGGGCCCCTCCTTGCATGTGGAAAGAGCATCCTCTAGACGCTGCAAGCCGGAGGCTGCTCCCTGTCTCCACACTGGCTGCACATTTCACCTGACGGGGTTCTTAGTCAGAAATGTGTGTGGCTGCTGCATCCAGTAGGGCCGCTTTGAGAATGGCCGGCCGGCCTGGCCTTTCCTTGAGACCCAGTGGTTGATCAGACAGGTTGGATCTGAACTGTGGGATTCAGGCACAGAGGTGTCCGGGGATTGACAGGCAGAAGCATGGAGCACAGCAGGTTGTCTGATACATGTGTGTGGGGGGGAGGGGGCGGTTAGACAGGATGCGGGCTCTGGGAGTGGCCACGTGAGAGATTCGACAGTGGACAGTCAAATTCACTCAAACTTGTGGTGTCAGTTTGTGCTCCCCGAGACCAGCGCCTGAGACAGGGAGTTAAGGCAGGTGGTTTGCTTGGAAGGGAATATCAGGAAGCTCTGGAAGAGAAATGGGACCAACAGGGCCTTGACCGAGCCAGTGACTACTGTGGCCCTTGGGGAACTCTGAGAGACTTTGAACATGCACTGCTGTGGTCCCCCGGGGGTGATGGTGGGGCACGGCGACTCCACGCCCAGCTTCAGAGGACCCTGCTCAGGCTGCTCCCTCCCTGTCCTGTCAGCAGCTGTGCTTCCAGAGGAAAGCTTTGTGATCATGGGAGAAGCAGGTAGAAAGCTGGGCAGTGGATCCCCGAAGGGGAGGAGGGCTGTGGGTGACACCACAGCCCACCACCTCTCTGGCGCAGCCCGGTTGGCTGGGCGTTTCCTTCTCAGGTTCTGCATTCTGGGCTGCGCATCTCGGCCTTGATTCCAGGCTGAAAGACTGTCGCCGCAGCCACCAGACCTGCGAGCTACTTCCTTGGATTCTCTGCGCAGAACCTCAGCTGTCAATTTCCCCAAGGCTCTTCTGCTAGAATACGCTCCCCGCTCCTCCCTGGGGACTGAAGGGGCCTCCTACTTGGAGGGACAGAATTGGGATCAATGGAGACAAACCTGGAATCTCCAGGGTCCTCCGGGCACTGTCATGAGAGGCATGATCATTCGTTCCCAGCCCTGCTGAATTCAAAACTCAAGTGGAAGTCGGGCATGGTGGTGTGTGTATACCTGTAACCTCAGCATTCTGGGAGGCTGAGGCAGGAGGACTGCTGGATTCAAGTGCAGCCTGGGTAATTCAGTGACTGAGGCCCTGCCTCAAGAGAAATCATAAATAAAGAAATAAGGGCTGAGGGATAGCTCGGTGTGAAGGCCCTGAGGTTGATTGCCAGACAAAACAAAACAAACCTCAGGTGGACAGCCTCTGATGGCTGGAGAATCCACTCCTCTGTGCAGGCAGGGTCTGAGGCGCAGGGCTGCTGGGGCCGGAGGCGCGTAGAAGGTCGGCAATGCCCCGTCCATTCCCGAGCAGCCAGGCCTCCCCCTTGCCACGCTCACCTGCACACCCAAATACAGGTGCAGCTTAGTGCTTGTCCCATCCCTACTAACTAGACCTGAGATCCACTAACTCAGTGCTTATGGGTACGTCCTGTGTGCCAGACACTTTCCTAGGTCCTTGAGGACACAGAGAGCAGGACAAAGAGAGAGTCTAGAATCCTGGTCTCACAGAATGAACCAGAAGGGGTTGTGGTTCTGGTCATTTGTCAGACCAGCAACCCAAGGGCAAGAGAAGTCCTCAGGCCATGCAGTGAGTAGGGGGCCTGTCTCAGAATCACGGACAGTCAGAGCTAGCAGGGGGCTCAAGGTTACCTAGGCGCTACCTGCTTAGCTTTCAGAGGCAGACGCCAGCGTCTAGATGCAGAGGGTCTCGTCAGGCAGGTGGCCCTGCTGTGCCCGGCGGTGAACACAGCCTCTTTTTCCCTGTCTGTCTCCCACGCCAGATTCAGGCTCTAATTGACTGAGGGAGTATGTGTGGCTTGGGCCAGGGCAGCAGGCAGATGTGAGTGACTTTCTCCCCGTCAAGCTCCTGCCTTCCATCTAGGAGACTAATTCTCCCAATCCTGCTTTCCTGAGCTCTTGCAGACAGCCGTGGCACTGGCATGGCCCCCTGGCCCAGTGGCCTCGGGTGGTGTCAGCAGGAGCCCACCATGGAGGGATCCCTGCTGTGCCTGCAGTCTCCAAAGATCTCGCTTTCTGGGGAGCTGAGGGACCAGGGACTGTGGGGCTGGCTCAGTTGAGTGTGGGCAGCAGCCTCCCCTGCATCCGGTTGGAGATGCGTGTGTACATGCATGTGTGCGTGCGTGCTGACCACCAGCATGATGTGAACTGCCCTCGGCGGGTCCTGCATCAGGACCGGCGTACATCTCGCATGTTCCTGGTGCCTCTGCTTGCAGCACACGGTATCTGTATTACTCATGTGTCTGTAAATGCAGTGGGCATGTGTGTACAGGAGGTGTGCCCATGTGCCTACACACCGTACCTGCATACGGTGGGGGTCCCGTGGTGCCAGTGTGGGTATCCTTAGGTCTCTCTGGGAGCTTCTTGTGGTCCCCTGTGCCCCGTTGCCCCCACTCCAGCCAGTCCCTGGTGACCACTCCTGGGTGGAAGGTGGGCAGAGGTGTCCTGTCTCTCGGTCAGTCTGGTGCTCGTGTCCAGTTTGGATATCGCTGTCCCCCGTCTCTTCCGGGAGACCTGAAGTGGGGGCAGGGGCAGGCGCGGCTGGCCTGGAGCTCCTGGCTAATTTTCCCGGCCCTCGATCGATTCAGCATCTTCTCCCGAGTCTATTAGCAGTCAGCAAGTGAAAATATCCCCCATCGCGAGGCCTGACCTGAGACAGGGAGGAATCCATAGCAATTTGTTCAAACAGAGGAGAGCGTTTCCCTCTGATTTGTATTCCAATTTATTCCAGGCAGGAAGGGGGTCAGGGTGGGAGGGGGAACCCTTGCACAGCCTGATCTGGGCCCAGGCCAGGCCCCTCAAGCCCGCCAGGGTGGCAGCTGGTGCCCCCTGCGGTTCCTGGGGGTGAGGATGGGAAGGTGGGGTACAGCCAACAGAGAGGGGCTGGAAGCGAGGCCGCCAGCCCTCTCAGCAGGCCCTGCTTGGCTGGAGAGCTCAGTCGTAGATTCGGTTTTCTGCAGAACACAAAGCCACCCGCTCGGAGTCTCTCTCCCGGGCGTTGGGCCCGTGCCAGGTGTGTGTTTGCCCGTTGTGCCCATGCTAGAAGGGGGCTGGTCGCAGGGTGTCAGTGGCCCCAGTTGCACCAGGTGGCCCAGAGGGGTGGTGGCATCTTTGGAAAGCCCCCACGTGGGGCCCAGGTGGCCCTTCCTGACTCAGGCTACTGCTTTGTCCCTGGCCTGTGCAATCTAGGGCTTCTGCATGGTGACCAGTAAGTCTTTTGTGACACCTATAATAATGGCTGACATTTATCACGCACTTACTGTTTTCTGCGTGCTGCGGCCAGGCTGCTGTGTGTCCTGACCTCGCGGGCCCCCACCGCCCTCACGTGACTCAGTCTCCTCACCAGTGCTCGTCACCTCTCTGCTCAGCCCTCCTCACTTGCTCCAATGAGATGCTGCTTCTTTCTAACCCAGGGGCCCTGACAACTGAGGGTCCCTGGACCGATGCCTCTGCATCCTCCTTTTCCAGGGGGTCCCCAGAAACAGGCTAGCTTCCTTTGACCCCATCATGCCCTTTCATGTTCGCTCAGGGCCTAGGCCTGGTAGAGGTGGTGCCATGACAACCGGAAACGGGATTCTGGGAAGGTTGGCCAGGGGCTCTGCCCGGCCCCACTTCCCTCCCCAGCACCCCGGAGAGGGAAGTAACCAGAGAAGCTCACGAAGGTGACAGCCACTAGCAGCTCTGAGGTCAGCTGTCGCACGTGACTTGCCGGGCTCCATGACACCATCACGGTCTAATTTCAGCATCACCTAACCAAATATATCAAAGCTGAGGACTAATCATGCGTCTGGCACAGAAGCGCCTGTGTGGCCTTGGGGGTGGGAGCAGACAGACAGACCTGGGCTCCAGCTCAGCCTCAGCCCTACGCCGCCCAAGGGGTCAGGGCGGGTTCCGCCCATGCCGCAGTTTCCCCGCTCATGAGACAGAGCTAATAATGATAGCGAGGGATGAGTGGAAAGCCGTTCTCAGCCCAGTGCTTGGCACCTGGAGGCAGGGGCCGGGGAAGGATTGTAGGGGCTCCGGAAGTGGCTGCTGTCACCCCTGAGTCACAGGGGAGAGGCATGGGAGACTGTACACAGTGTTGGGAGGCAGGCGGAATAGGGCAGAGGCCCTGGCGCAGGGGGAGAGGCGGCAGAGTTCCAGCTAGCTCTCCTACCATTTCCCTGGCTATGAGACAGCATGTCTTGCACCCAGCCCTTCCCCACCGTCCACCCCCCCCCCCACGTCCACGGGTGGACCGCTCTCTGCTGCCAAGTCGCAGCTTCTCCACCTGCGTCTGTGGCCTCCCGCCTCCCGGGTCCTCAACCCCAGGTGCCTCCTAAGGGCCCTTCTGGGCTGTGACTGAACTCCAGCCCGATGCCCCCTCCACCCAAGTACTCCACTTTTCCTCGCCAACCTGCTGGATCTCACGTCCTTTACAGTTTGTTCAGAGGCTCCATGTTCTCATCGGATCCAATGGTGCATGTCGCTCGTGCGGATTCTAAAATTCCAGACCAAAAAGGAAGACCCTTCAGTGGTAGAGGGAAAAATAATGAGAGAATACCTAAGCCGGAAGGCAGGAATTGCGTTTCCCGGTTCATAAGTATATCCGACGCTAATGAAGATCTGCTTCCAAACTTTTGTTTGCTGAATTGACTCATGGAAAAAAAAAAGACTGATGGTCCCTCTCAGCACGCTCCCTTTCCCAGGGGAGTTTGCCTTTGAGGGGACACGGAGGGCGGGGGGAGAAGCGGGTGTCGATCAGTGTCAGGAAGAACACACACAATGTGGAGGGGTTGAGGATGTGGCGGCATGCACACGCAGGAAGTGTTGGGGAAAGCTGGAAAGAGCTTTCCTGGCAAGGAGAGTGGCAAGGGCAAAGGCCCTGAGGTAGGAATGGGCTTGGGGACAATGGCAGCGCATGAGATGGGAAGAAGCAGACAACAGAGGACAGGGAGGCTACTGGAAGAGGGTTGGCTTTGACCGCAGGAGAGGTGGGAGCCACGGCAGGGTTCTGAGCAGAGAGAAGTGGGATCCAGCTCGGGGTCATCAAGGGTTTTCCCGGGCTGCTTGTCTGAACAGGCGGTGCTAGGTGGGAGAGGAACAGGTAGGCCTGTCAGGCGGCTACTATAATAATCCAGCCGGGAGTGGCGGTCGTGGCTAAGCCAGGGAGGGGCGGGTTCAGGCTCAGTCCTGGAGGCAGAGCCAGCAGCGCTCCCTGGTAGGTCGGGTGAAAGTCACAGATGACCTCGGATGTTTGGGACAGGTGTGTCGGGTGAGGGACGCTTTTGGAGCCCCGGGAGGCGCAGGGTCATCAGGTTCTTACATTTCCGCTTCCTGGCTTTTCAGCTGCAGGGTGGCTCCCTCTCTTGCCACCTGGGCTAGGGCAAGGGCCCAGCCTGCAGGATCCTGGTACTCCATGTGCAGAGGCAGCCTGGACCAGTTCCTGGCAGTGGGTGGCAGTACGCCATCCCTCTCTGCACCTGCTGGGGTGCCGCCCATTCCAGCTTCCCTTGGGAATGTGCAGGGCTTCCTGAAAGTGGGAGATCCCAGCGCTGTCCCCCCTCCCCTCTGCCTCTGTCCAGGCCCCACCTCCTGTCAGGCTGCAAGATCGATTTTGCTTTCAGGGTTGTTATTGTTATTATTATCCACTTAAACAACTTCATAGGGGAAAAAAGCAACCCGATGACCATCAAGCCTTAAGCATTCATTCTACATTCTCTGCCCATACCTGTCAATATATTTTTACATAGCAGTAAACAGTGGTCCATCCGGCTTTCTCTGCTGACTTTATCTCCCACGCACGTCTCCTGCTATTGACTGAGCCCTCCATCCTGTCACTTTAATGGCCACGGAGCACCCCCTACGTCAATGGGACGAGTTTGGGTCACCATCTCTTGCTGCCAGAGTCTGGGTTGGCGCCAGCTTCTCCTCCCGTTAAATTGCCCGGCCATGAATATCTTTATGTGAATGACTTTTCCCTTTTAAATGATTTCCTTGGGGCCGGTTCCCCCCAAGGTGAGATGGCCTCATAGGTCACAGTATAGGGACGGTTTGTGGCTCTGCTTTGACGTTGCTGGGCCGTGCTGCAGAAACTCTGTCCTGGCTGGGCATGGCCAGGCCTCAGCACACTTGATCTCTCGTATGTGTTTGCCCTGGTTTTACAGGCAGATTATGATAGACTTATTACGTTCTTCTTTTCACTTCTTGAAGTCATGTTTGGGTCCCCCGCTCCTCATTATGATAAGACCCAATCTTCGTGGAACTTTGCAGTTTACATGGCACTTTCTTGTGTGACACCTTTCTTTTAAAGACACTGTGAGCCTGGTCTCATTCACTGGCCTCTGCTTCCTATGCGGACGTGGGGAGAGCTGCTATAAAGGGTGAGGTGGCCTTTCTCCCGCGCCATGCGCAAAGGCCTCCCACCCACCTGCCACCATCCCGTGCTTATCTGAGTGCCCACCTCAGCCTCAGTCCAGGGCCTTGGCCGTTGTGTCCCTGGGTCCCCACAGGCAGGCTGGGCTGGCCCCCAGGCTTGGGGGTGAGGCACCGGCTCACGAGGTTTAGGTGGAGCCGTATTTGACCCCTTTGTCCCACTGGATTTGTGGGTCACAAGCTAAATATTTGCTTCAGTACTGTGACTGGACCACACCTTGCTCGCTGCAGTCCCTGGCCCAGGTCTGGCCTACCCTCCGCATGCTGGGTAGGGGACTTAGATCTGGTGTCTTATCCACAGAGAGTAGGCCTCAGGGTGCCAGTGACAGGGTCCTCTGGTTGTAGGGCTTCCTGTTAGAGCAAGTGGACCTGCCCAGGGGGGATATGCCCTGGGGTCACGACTGGTTTTATTATACCCTTCTGTCTACGTTTTCCGAGGATCTGCTGCAGAGTCCCATTCCTTTACTGTATTTTAACTCTGCCCACAGGGAGCATTCTTTTTTGGTTTTGGTTTTTGAGACAGGGTCTTGCTCTGTAGCCCAGGCTGGTCCTGAGCTCACTATGGAGCTCAGGCAGGCCTTGAATTCACAGCAATCCTTCTGCCTCAGCCTCCCGAGTGCTAGGATTTCCGGCATGAGGCTTATATGGTACTGGGGAATCGAACTTGGGTACTTAGCATTGCTGGGCAAGTGCTTTAACTGCTGAGCTCTTCCTTCAGTCCCAGAGAGCACTCTTGTACCAATTTTATGGTTAGGAAGCAGACGCTAGACTAGAGTGTTAAAAGATTTCCTTAAGCCGCAAATTAATTCCTGCACCTGGCTGGCTGGAGACAGTACCCAGGGCTGTGTCTTCTCCAGGTCCTTCTTGTGGGGCTTTAGTTCAGTCGGTGTGACTGTAGCCTTACAAGGGAAGAGGCAGCTTGGTCAGCCTGGCCCCAGCCAAGGATCTGGGCCAAGTGAACCACTGGGTTGGAAGAGTTTGGCACATCTGGTTGGCGGGGGCCCAGGCCACATGGTTTTACGAGTGACCATCTGAGTCCTGGTCTAGGCAAGCTCAGGTCCCAGACTCTGTGCCCTGCGGGGTGGTAGCTGAGCTGTCTGCCAAGGTCCCGGGGACTCCCAGAGAGATCTCTCTGCATAGCCCCCCTCATGGATTCACCACTTGGACGTTCTGGTCTTCTGGGATTACAAACTACTGACGTCCCGTCAAAGTGGCCTTCTCGTTCAGTTCTGCATTTTTCTCTTGTGGAACTTCAAAATAGGTCCCAGAAGGCCCTGGGCAGAAATATCAAATGGGCCTGGAACGTTACAGGTATCAACCAGTCCTTGTCCCTGTGTGTCACCTCGCTGAAGACACAGTAGCCCGGATGATCCCACCAGTGGAGTCTGAGATGTAGAGCTCTCCCCGTTTTGCAGAAAAGGAAACTGAAACTTGAAGAAGTAACTTGCCCAAGGTGAAGGGTCATGAAGAAAGAGGTAGAGCCCTCTCTCCTGCCCTCTGTACCCCACTGTCACACTCCCCTTGGACTTAGGTTCCAGGCCTCCCTTCGGGCAATGCCCAGCTTACAGCAGGGGCCTCCCTGTGCTAGCTAGACAGCCCTTTGTCCCTTTTTGTTGAGAGCTTTGAACCTTGTGTCCTGAGGCCTACCAGGAAAAAAGTGTTCCGCTTATTTTTGTCCTGGAGCTTGAACCCAGGCGGCCTGGTGCACACTGGGATGTAGCCCACCCCTGAGCTACATCTCCAGCTCTTTTTGATCTTATAATCTCCCGAAGTCTCTTTAAGTTGCTCAGGCTGGCATTGAACTTGCGAGCCTCCCATCTCGGCCTCCCAGGTAGCTAGGATTATAGGCATGTGCCACTGTGCCTGACTAGACAGTCTCTTTCTAGTTCCCCTCAGGAGACCTATAAGGCCTCCTGTAGGGCCTTCCTGGGGGCTTGTCTAGACCTTCTGGAGTTTGTAAGCCATCATGCAGATCAGACTTCCAGGGGCGCAGGGAGAACCAGGAGGCCATGAGCATCCCCCAGCACCCTCGGGAACCTGAGTATCTTCTGATGGAGGCCAGGGCATGGGGCAGTGTGCTGGACATTCCCGGGGACCAAGACCCAGACGTGCTGGCCACCGCTTTCCACAGAGAAGAGTTGATAAGTGTGCCAGATCAAGTGTGCTGAGACAGGCCCAGGCCTCACGGACAGCAGCAGGCTGTGCGCACGTGACAACGAAAACACAGCCTGTTTTTACGCCCCATTGTGGTGACAGGGTGGCGGCGTGTGCTCTGATCCTGTCCGCTACGGCTGCCTGCCATGTTCGGTGACAGCACCCTTGTGCCCAGAGGTCGGAGAGACATGTACTTGGCTCGAGGACAGGTTCTTTGCAGTCAGAGGGGAGGTCAGCTGAATGCGGGTTTGATTTGGATGAACAAAAACGGCCTGTGGGGGAGCGCGGAAGGACACGGCCTGCGGCGGGGGCCGGGTGCCAGGCTGCTCAGAGAGGAGGGTGTGTCTTTCTGGGCTCTGCCTCCTACCGTGGAGGGAAGAGACGTTCAGGATATGTTACTAAAAGGACCATTGGCAGATTAAGAGGGGATTGAATGTGCCCCCGCTTGGAGGACAGGACGAGAGAGCAGGGTAGCCAGGGCATGAGCTTGGCCTTGGCGAGAGAGAGTGACCAAAGGTAGCCAGAGCACAGATCTGCTAGTGTTTTCCTCCCAGAGTGACCTGCTCCAGGGTCCCCGCTGGGGAACACGCCCAGGCAGCCGGCCGGCGCCTGCCCAGCGCCTCTTCCTGAGGCCCCCACCTGCCACGTCTCTGAGCAGCTAATTAAAAGAGAAGAGCCTGTTAATATTTCAGCACTGTTAACTCCACTAAATTATTAAGTGTCCATTTGCATTACACGCATAAAAGGATCGATAAACACATGCGTAACAGGGCCTAGGAGGGTGAGAGGTGACCCGAGGAGGGAGAGAGCAAGGGCTTCGAGGGTGCTGCAGGGGACCAGCCTCACCACGACACGGGCCCGTGCCGGGCATGTAGGGAGTGGAAACCCATGGGGGTTCCTGTGAAGTCGGGAGGGAGACAGAGACAGACTCCCGTCCCGGCGAGAGGGGTGTCCTGGGGCCACTGACTGTCCCTTGCTGAGGCTCTGTATTCTCATCTGAAAAGCGGGTTATCGTGAGAAGCTTGCTGTAGGCAACAAGATAACACACATGAAAAACCCTCTACGGTGCCCGGGCAGAGTGCGTGCTCAGTGGCGGCGTCAGGGTTATATAGACCCTGTGGAGTGGCAGTGGGAGTTTGGGGAGACCTCAGACATACAGGTCTAGGTCACCGCAATCCTTCTGCTCCCTGAAGGATTTTTTTTTCCTCCTGGTGCTGGGATTGAACCCACGGTCTTATACATGCGAAGAGTGTGCTTGGCTGCTGAGCTACACCTCTGCGCTCTTAGTGGGCTTCCACAGGTGCCGTTCTTGTCCCAGCTGCCATAGTGCCTTACCTCCTGGTACCGTTAGTACCAACTCGAGCCCCTCCCACTGAGAGGGGCTTCTTGAATGACTGTCTGATGGAAGTCAGGACCAGAACACAGACCCCAGTACTGTATTGCCTGCTTGGTGACACTCAGGGGTACTGCCAGGAGGTGGCTGAGCACGCACCAGCATGTGTTTACGAGCTTGTTTTTTTTTTTTTTTTCCCCTGGCGGATGGCATTTGGCAGCAGCATTTACCAGTTTTTATTTTATTTTATTTTTGTACTGGGCATTGAATCCAGGGCCTTTACTTTGTGCTAAATCCTCAGCTTATTTTTATTTTTATTTTTGATTTTGAGACAGCATCTTGCTAAGTCCTTAAATTGTGCAGGCTGGACTCGAACTTGCTGCCCTCTGGGAAAGCTCTGGATGAAACCTGGGTTACACGATGTGCTTACTGCAGAACTTATCAGAGCCTTTTTTTAAAAACTCATTTTTATTAATTTCCACTGTGTTTTTGTAATTCTACCACTTTTGAGTTTGGATTTTTCTAATTTTTATAGGAACTTAAGATACATTCATAGGCTATTTAATGATGATCCTTCTATTTCTTTTTATTTATTATTTACTTTGAAGCACTGGGGATTGAGCCCAAAGCCTTTGAACTGAGCTGCATCCCCAATCCGTTTTTCCCCCATTTTATTGACATGGATAAGTGCAAACTTTAAGGTTTACAATGAAGTTTAGCATTTTGTGCACCTACATATCTTGTCAAAGTGACAAGGGCTTTCCCACTCTCCTTTTGTCCCTCCTCCTACCCACCCCTCCCGCCCTCCCCACCCTATCCCCCTGTTTCACTTTGTTTTTTGTTTTAAGTTCCATAAGAGTTGTGATCTGGGTCTCTCATATCAGAGATATCAGAGCCTTTTGCAACATCGTTTGGTGCCAGGCCCCTCTCTGACCCAGAGAGAGAACTGTTAGAGTCTTTATTTGGCGTGGAAACCTGCAGTGGCCTCTCAGGAGCACTTCCGTGGCACACTGGCTGAGGGGACTGTGTTCCTTTTCCACGGAGGTTTGCTGACAGAGCCCGAGAGAGTGGGGACCAGAGACAGGGAAACGAATGTCCGAATTCTGTCCCTGGGTGTGCTCAGTGGAGGGGATCAAGGCCAGTCGTGCCTCTGAAATTCTTGGGGAGCTTGTTCCAATGACAAATACTGGGTTCCTGCCTGAAGAGTCTGAACTTGCCTGGGGTCACAGAACTAGGAATCAGTCCTGGGCTGTCTGGTTTTTCCGTCCCTTCAGAGCAGACTGTGGACCTACTATGTGCTGTGGCGCCACCCTGCTCCTTGCTGTCTCCTGTGTGCCGTCTCTCTCCCTCACGGGATGAGAAGGACTTGTGTCATGGCGTATCAGGACACAGGCCCTGGCCCACTGCCTTTGAACCTGAAGCTGCTGCTGGCAGAGGTTTCCTGGGGTGTGCAAAGCTGGCAGCTGAGGCAAGCAGGGATGGGGTGCCTTTGAGGTGCAGGCTTAGGAGAGGTCTGATGATTCCAAGGGTGAGCAGAGCCTCACAGAGGCCAAGTCATGTTGGCAAACTTCAGTGGGGGCAGGAGCAAACTGAAATGCCAAAGCCTAGGGCCTGGCAAGGGCTGGTAGGGGACTCACAAACACTCATTCTAGGTGGGAAGTCTACACCTGGAGCCACACCGGCACCGGAAAGTGGCAACTGTCGTGATGGTGAGTCTCTTGAGAATTTCACGGTTAATGTCATCAGAAGCTGAGGAGCCTTTTTTATTTAAATGAGTTATAACATAGGGTTAAATCTCCTGCAAGTCCCCTGCTGTATGTCTATGTGTCCGTCCACTCATAAAGTCCGCCATTCCTGTCCTACCAGATGAGACCCCATCTCCCCAGAAAGTTCTCTCATGCCTGTCTTGGTAAACCAGATCCCAGACTACCCAAGGATGGCAGTGGTGAAGCTTTTGTTACCATAAGATTTGTGTTTCCAGTTCTGGATTTTGAATAGAAGAAATCGCCCATTATGTATGCTTTTGTGTCTGGGTGGGCAGGCCAGCTTTCTTTCTTTCTTTTTCCTTTTTCCTTCTGTCCTGAGAGTTGAACCTTTGCACTGAGCTATATCCCTAGCAACCCCCTCTTGGTTTTTAATTTCGAGACAGGGCCTCACTACGTTACTCAGGCTGGGCTTGAACTTGCTACCCTTCTTCCTCAGCCTCCCAGTGTGCCAGGATGCCAGCCCTGTGCCACCATACCCGGCTTGTGTCTGGGTTTGTTCAAATGCAAGGGCCAACCATGTCAGGCCTCACCATGATATATATTTTTTTCACTTACGTATAATATTTTGCCGTATAAAGATAACCAGAACTTCCTCACTCACACTGCTTTTGATGGACATATAGGTTGGATCTGGCTTTGAGTTCCCAGGAATAAAGCTGCCATCTGGGGACCTTGACCACAGATCACCATTCTTGTACCTACTGTGTGATCATCACAGTGCTGCTTTCCATGATCTAGTACTCAGCAGTGAATTGCTACAACCCAGGGCACATGCTTGTTAAGGTTTCGCAGTGATGGGCAAAATCTCTTCCAGAGTGGTTCTGCCATTTGAGACCCGGACAGTCTTCATAGTGACTATTGTCAAAGGGAGTTGGATGATCTTAATGACGTCACTCTCGGTGACCAATCGTGCCCCATCTCCAGTGTGGAGACCCGCTAGAGGCCCCATGTCTGCTGGCTGGCACTCAGCATCCCCAGCCTGTGTTGCTGTGCCCTGAGACCGTCGGCTCTATAGCTCCTTTTCAATATTCCCTTTTGGCACTGAAGCGTCTGTCATTACAATCCTGTCGCGCCACGGGTGAGCCACGGTGGCCGAGATTACAGCTTATCTCCTCCTGGAGCATGCCAAATGTATGTCTTCCTCATCGGGAGGTGCCCCGGGCCTCGCGCAGACATCTACGCAGCCTCCTGGCCTTATCAGCAGCCGGCAAGCACATCAGCTCTTGGTAGGCTGTTTCCTGATGAGATTTCTGGGGACCTGGACCACAGATGGCTATCTCTTCCCGTGCATTTCCCTGGCAGACGATGGCACTGGCAGGCCCAGTCCCTGGAGCCTGGTGTGCACCTTACATAAGTGATAAGTGCTGATCACAAGTTACTACAAAGTATGAGTTGAAGAAGACCCAGAAGTCATCTAACCCACGTCTCCTCTAGAAATGGGGAAGCAGGGGCACAGAGAGGTGCCTTGGGTGGCCTGAGGTCAAGCGGCTTGTCTCTTGACAACCGGCTCAGGTTTATTCCTCTGGCAGCCAAGTGAGCAGAGTGGCCACCCGGACACTCAGGCAGTGGCCGCGGTGTGAGAACCTGCTGCCGTTAGTAGAGACGCTCCTCTCTCCCACGCATTCTGCTCCGCCGGACTGCTGGAGGTGGCCTCTGCGGGCCACACCTCTGCGACTGGCTCTTGCCCGTCCCACCCGCGAGGTGACGGGTCCTGCTTCTGGCACCCGCAGAGGGCCCTAGAATTCACTAAACACTGACCATTCACTTGCGGTGGGGTTGTGAGTTCTCGGGGCCGGTAGCATCTCTCCATTTTGGGGGTGCAGTGGGCCCCGGCAGCTGCGGCGCCTGGTGTAGCGGTTCCCTGCTCTGCCTCCTCTTACTCCTTCTTTCCTTCCCTCCCTTTTAGAGCCCTGAGACTGAGCTGCATCCCTAGTCCGTTTTTTTTTTAAGTCATTTTGAGACAAGGTCTTGCTGAGCTGCTCAGACTGGCCTTAAACTTGAACCCTCCTGAAGAGCTGGGATTACAGGCATGCACCAGCCCGCCTGGCTGCCAGCGCCAGCTGTCTCTCTGACAGCCCTTGGCTCCCTTACCATGAAGCATCTGTAAATTCACTCTCTTGGCACTCACCTGGGCACCTGCAGTGCTTGAGGCCTTGTGCAAGGGGCACAAAGTGGAAACTCGCAAAAAATGCGAATCCTGAATGTGGCAGACACCCAGGTGTGATGCTGTGAAGGAGTGATGTATGTTGACTGGGAATAGAAGGCATGTCCCTGTCAGTTCTGGGAGGCTTCCTGGAGGAAGTGACACAGTGTATGTGGAGGCTTTATCTTACCTCGGTATGGCTCTTCAGGGCAGGGATACCGCTTGTGTCCCCACTCAGGCATTGACTCAGCAATCCCGCCTTGGCTCTGCACTCTTAGCTGTGAGCAAGCAGGGGTGCCACTGGGGACTGTCGCCTCCTGCCCAGAGTTCGGCAGTGCTGAGCTGGGGGCCGGGTTGCTGTCAGTTCAGTGGGTCGCCTCCTGAGCGAGGGGCTCCAAGCAAGCGGTCTGGGGGACGAGCCTCAGTCTCTCCAGAGGTCCCAGCCCCCAGCAAGAACTTCAGTCCTTCGGAGAAGAAGGTGTGCATAGGCTCAGAACTGGGAGCAAAGTGACCAGGGTTTTGGAGAGGGGAATGCACAGCCTGTGGGGTGGACCAGGGGCTGCCCTCTGGAGAAACTGAGGAAGACAGCCTAGCAAAGGTGTGCTGCAGGCTGTGAGCCTCAGCCTGTCCCGAGGGGGCTCCGTGGCGTGGGCTGCGCCATGGTCACTGCACCTCAAGTGAGAGAGAATGCTCCTAGTGTACACCTGGGCATCGATCTGGCCACGGTAGCTCCGAATGGTGGAGCTCTCTGAAGGTGAGTGCTGTGCACCCTTACCAGCTGGGCAGCAATGCCCAGCACTGCTGGACTTGGCGGTGGGGGGGGCACCAACTGTGTCCACGCCTGGGGCTGCCGGGACGAGGTCGTGACGAGTGCTAACTAGTCTGCGCTGATCACGCAGTCCCTCTCCCCCATCAGGTCACCGAAGGGCACGCACAGATCTCTAGACAGGGGTGGGAGCGGGAGGTCCCCTTCCCAGGTCTCTGGCCTGGAGGCCTGGGGAAGATGGTCCCCCAAGCTCAGGGCAGGTGGGACCTCTGAGTGTAGCTGTGGCTCTGGGGCTGGCCTCTCCTCTGTCCCTTGGAGGCAGCAGGCTCAGTCTCCCCGGCTGGTAGGTCCCCTAAGCTCTGTCCTGTCTGTCTCGGCAGCTCCGGCCCAGGCCCAGATCGTGCACGCGGGCCAGGCATGCGTGGTGAAGGAGGACAACATCAGCGAGCGTGTCTACACCATCCGGGAGGGCGACACTCTCGTTCTGCAGTGCCTGGTCACTGGACACCCTCGGCCCCAGGTCAGCCCTGCCCCTGAGACCGGGTCTTGCTGGGTGGGACTCATCCACTGCGGCCTCAGAGGCTGGAGGACACCTGGGACACTCTAGCAGACTGGGTCCGGGACATTGGCGGCTGAGGAAGGGAATCTGAATGCTCAGTTTCACTCTGATCCTCATGTTCATGGAGCTGACACACCCTCACGTGCCCCTGCGGCCACCACGGGAGGGCAGGCCACGCGTCAAGCACCAAGCAAGCTCATTTCTCTATGGATCCCCCCAGCCATTTACAGCAGAGAAACTGGAGGCTCAGAGAGGCTGGGTAGGTAAACTCCCCAAGTCGCACAGCTCTTGTGAGGAGGGAAGCATTTTCTGAATCCAGAACTAGCGGGCTTACAGCCTAGCACGCGTGCTTCCACTGCCCTGGGCTTTACCCACCACGCAGAACATAGTCTCCGCTTCGGGAGGCCTCTAGCAGGAAAGCGCGGCCCTGTGGACATTCAAAGACCCAGAGTAATTAGAAGGAACCAGAAGACACGCATCTGGAAATGCCAGACGAATATTGTCACCGGCGGAGTGCACGGTTCAGGCTGGAGGTGTCGGCTGGTCATTGCAGAGTGAGAAGGGGAGAGGGGAGGAAGACGGCCCCCGGGCCGGGTGGAATTTGCTGGTGAGCTGCTGTGACCTTTAATAGCAGCAGAAAAGATGGCAATTGGATCCTAGGAAGGACAGTGAAATATGAAATCTTTTTTTTCCTTTCTTTTCTGGATGATTTTGGGAACAGGAACGGCTTTAGTGGTTTTGGCTTTGAGGAGCAAATACTCAGGGAACCCCAAAGCCCCTGTCAGCCTGAAGCTATCATCACTGCTTGCTGCTATTTGAAGGTTGTTTAGGAGAGAAAATAGTGCTGCTGGATTTCCCTGGGTGTTCGTGTCAGGTGTAACTGCTAACGTGGAGGGGGTCCTCCATTAAAGCCAGTGAGGCAGCTGGGCCAGCACCCCCTCCCCCAAGGCCGCACTGGCCATCATGCGTGTCCCCATTTGCGCCCACGTGTGAGTCTGTGGTGGCGCTGGGTACGTGCACCGTTTCTGTTCCCACCCGTGGGTGTGTTCCTTCCCCTCACGCCCGGCTCCTTTCTCCCACGCATTTTGCTCTGCCTCGTCCCCCACATTTAACCAGATTCTGAGGCTTTTCATTTTCTGTCTCCTCCGTGGGTCCCTGCCTCAGTCCTGCTCCTTGGGCATTTCTACCCTCTGCTCCTGGCACGAGCACCCCAAGCAATGCTCTGCCGTTCTCCAGCGGTTACTTCTGTTATTTGCCAGACCCCCTCAGGCTCCCCAAAAAGGGGTTGTAGACTGTCCGCCTCTCCAGCCTGACTTCCCACTGCCATGGTCCTCTCGCCCTGTGTCCCAGCCAGAGCCGCCTTCCCGCCGCCCCAGGCACACTGGTTCATTCTCGTTTCCACCGCAGCTGCTTAGCCCCCCCCCCCTCCCAAAACACCTGCATGCTCTTCGTTCGCTTTGTTAACAACTCTTTTCTTGTTTGTTTGTTGGGACAGAACCCAGGGCCGTGGCACTGAGTTTCATCCTCAGCCTTTAAATTTTTTAAAAAAATTTTTGAGACAAGGTCTTGCTGAATCACCAGATGGCTCTGATGAGCTCGAACTTGTGGTCCTCCAATCGCAGCTGACCCAGAGCGCTGGGATTACAGTTCTGTACTTCCGCACCAGCCTACAACACGTGATTTCTGATCACCTATCATGTTCCAAACGCAGCAGAGGGTCTTAAGGATGTGGGACAGCTGTTGGCCCCGGGGTCCCCTCCTTCCCCACAGGACGGCTGATGGCAGGGTAGATAGATGCCTTTCTCCAGGGCTGACCAGGATGGAAACCAGAGCTCTTTGCAGCCTTGCCTTGGAAGGGCAGAGCGTCACTCCTGTTCCATCCTCTTGGTCACACAGGGTAACCCTCGTGGGAAGTGGGAGGGACCTAGACCAGAGCATGCAGACCAGGTGCCCTTCTTAGAGTCTGGCCCCTGTCAGACCTCTTTTACCAGAGAAATCAGGCTGAAGAGACACTAGGCTCATTAAGACTACACATATATTTTTACCAAATTCCTAGTCACCTAGGCACCAAGTATAAACTCATTCAGTGCTCCCAGTGGCCCTCAGATGGAGATAACACTTCCTACAAGTGGGGAAAGGAGAGGTCACTCAGTGCCCACGGGTCCACCGACAGATCTCCAGCCTTGGGCCCGACTTACAGCCTCCTCCCTTTGGCCTGGATTCCCTGTATTCTTCACCCTGTGGCGCCCTGCAGCAGGCTGGGCATTGCTGCTACTCCCTGTGGGTGAGGCCAGGGCAGGCCTCGTGCACGCTTGTGGAGAGTGGGGGCCAGCTCCAGTCCCCCTCACACGGGTCCCACCCCTCCCGCCCTGAAGGTGCGGTGGACCAAGACCGCGGGGAGCGCGTCTGACAAGTTCCAAGAGACGTCGGTGTTCAATGAGACGCTGCGCATCGAGCGCGTGGCCCGGACGCAAGGTGGCCGCTACTACTGCAAAGCGGAGAACGGCGTGGGCGTGCCGGCCATCAAGTCCATCCGCGTGGACGTGCAGTGTGAGTCCCGGCCTCCCTGAGCCGGCCACTCCCCCACCCCAAGGGCTCAGTGGGAAGGTGGAGGGTCGCAGAGACCTTCGGGGTTAGCGAGATGTCTCCGCTGTCACTCCACCTGGAAGGCACCCCGTCCTGACGCCATGGGGGCTGTGCCCTTGCAGACCTGGATGAGCCGGTGCTGACCGTGCACCAGACCGTGAGTGACGTGCGGGGCAGCTTCTACCAGGAGAAGACAGTCTTCCTGCGCTGCACAGTCAATTCCAACCCACCGGCCCGCTTCATCTGGAAGCGGGGCTCCGACACCCTGTCCCACAGCCAGGACAATGGTGTTGACATCTATGAGCCCCTCTACACCCAGGTCAGAACGGGCAGCTGGCCCACGCGGCGCTCTTTGTCTTGAGTCCCAAGGGGGAGAGGTCGTGGGGGCTGGGGCCTCCAGGTCTGAAGTTCTGGAAACTCCAACAACTCCGTGCTTGCGTCAAAAGCACGTCCATGTTGGAGTTCAGATGGCCTGGGCCTGAAAAAGTCAGGGAGCAAAAGTGGGGGACCCATAGTGAGGACAGGAAGACCTCTGAGGCAACGTGTTCTTCAAGACTGTTGCTAGTTAGGCAAAGGCACCCGGTGCACAGCAAGTCACCCCTCCTGATGCTGACAGATTGGGTTTGGGGAGTCCAAGGGTGATCATCCTGCCAGAGAGGACGAAGGAAGAGGCTGTCAGAGCCCTCTGTGTGGTCCATTGGCCAGCCCACGGTGTGGATCGGGAGATAAGGAGTCCTCTTTTCCCTTCTAATTCCCTAAGTTGAAGCGTTATCCTAGCCAGAATGCACCAGGGCAGTTTCCAACTCAGAGGAGTCCATGGGAAGGCACTACTGGGGTATGGAGAGTGCAGCATTCACTCTGGGCCCAGGTCTTTGGTGTAAGTGTTGTCGGGAAGATGGGAATTTGAGCAGGACTGTGATGTTGCTGGTGGTGCTGGATGAACGAGCGTGGGGGGCCTCTTGGAGGCTCAAGCAGGCCCCTCATCCCAGTGGCTCACTGCTTCTCAGGGTGAGACCAAGGTCCTCAAGCTGAAGAACCTGCGGCCCCAGGACTACGCCAGCTATACCTGTCAGGTGTCTGTGCGCAATGTGTGTGGCATCCCAGACAAAGCTATCACTTTTCGGCTTACCAACACCACAGGTACAGGCTTCCCCACGAGTGCCTTGGCTCACCTGGCCAACCCCTGAGTGGGAGATTGCGCCTTACCGCTGTTGTCCAGCCCCACCCACCTTGCCTGCTTTTGTTTTCTCTCCTTTCATCCCTGGTTCCTTGGGTCTCCTGGGCCCCCTCGTCTCCCCCTCATTGATCCCTCAAGGCCCCCTGAGACCCCACCTCCTTGTCCTCTTAGCACCACCAGCCCTGAAGTTGTCTGTGAATGAAACTCTCGTGGTGAACCCAGGGGAGAATGTGACAGTGCAGTGTCTGCTGACGGGTGGTGATCCCCTACCCCAGCTACAGTGGTCCCATGGGCCTGGCCCCCTGCCTCTCGGGGCGCTGGCCCAGGGTGGCACCCTCAGCATCCCTTCAGTGCAGGCCCGGGACTCTGGCTACTACAACTGCACAGCCACCAACAATGTGGGCAACCCTGCCAAGAAGACGGTCAACTTGCTGGTGCGATGTACGTGGCCTCAGGAGGGGTAGGAGGGAATCACTGAGGCAGACAGGGACCTTGGTCTTCAGGAGCTACCAGTGAGCTGGGAAAGGGGTCTGTCTGCTTCCCACTAGGGGTGTGTGGAGGAGTCCTGTTGCAAGCACTTTGATTTCCCTGCAATTCAGCTATCTATCAGCATGGCAAAAGGACTAAATTTTATGTAAAGCTTTCTTTACAATTGACATTTTTAAATATAATCTCTTTAATCCAAGAGGTAAGAAAGACTGGCATTGATTATCTAGATTTTTTTTTTTTTTACCTTGAGAAACAGGCTGCAAAAAGCTAAATACGGATATTGTAGGCTTCAAGAAAAATTCCTTGGCTTATTAACGAATTCGTTATTAACTAATTGAAATGAAAACCACACACATTTCCATGTACCTTATATATAAATCTTCAGTATCAGTGAAACCGAAGATGATTACTAAGCGTGCAAAGGATAAATAACTTGAAGCCCAATTCATACCCTTTTCTTACTAAACCTCAGCCTCGGTTCTTAGCATTAGCTGCTCACTGTCATCTTGATTTGACTACTCTGAGTTGAGAAGAAAACTTTGAATTGTTTTGCTTGTGCAGCTTTAGTATGTTTGTTTTTAAGACCGAGGCTTTTTCCTAGTTCTTTTGCCTTGAAAGTAAAATGCAGTTGCTGCCGCATTTGAGAATCTCTGCAGACACGACCTCTTCTCTTTTCATCTCTTACTGACCTGTTAGTCCCTTTCTGACTCTCCTCATGAAAAGAAGCTAGCTCTTTGTGGCTTTTTATTTAGACTGAGGAAGAAAGAAAAAAAATTGTGGCCATCTGACGATGACGTTTCCTTTTGATGGTATTTTTCCCATCAGAGTCTTATTTTTCTCCAACTGATTCCATCTGGCCTTTCAAACCTGGTTGATGAGGTTTCAAATTACACTGGTGCTTATGGTCACCTTTTAGGATGACCCTGCAGCTTGTGTTGGCCAGCCTGGTCCTGGTTTGTGGCCGCTGTATCAATGTCCTGTCCAATTAGTGCCCAGTAGATTAAGGATCAGTAAAGATTCTGACTATTGGCATACTTCAGACAAGAACCACATTTTTAAAAAAGAAGCGAGACCCTTTTCCTCCTACAGTCTGTATTTTTATGTAATTGCATGTAAGATGATTGTGTTGGCCTTTTGTTACATAAAAAAAACCCTCCACCAACATGTTGCAAAGAGTCACACAGCACAAAAAGGAAAACTGTGCAAGTTAATTGCTGTTCAGTTTCCCTCAGTTACACTCTGTAGATAGAATCATTATCATATGCCGAAGCATGCTTCCAAATTGGTATGCGAGTTTTAAAACGAAAATAAACACGAAGCAGTGCAGCGGCCAGGAGTGGTTTTTGGAGGCCAGTTTAGTTAAACTCTCCAAGCCCCAGTGCTGTCGTCTGTAGAATCAGTACAATACCTCCCTTAAAGACCGATGGACAAGAGGAACAAGTAACTTCATGTAAGTGCTTGGAACAGTGCTCCTGACTGCTGCTGCTGTGTGTTCAAGCCACAATACTAAACTCACTTTTGTGCAGTGAGCCTTAAAAACACATCTGAGTGGGCTGGGGGTGTAGCTCAGAGGTTAAAGGGCTTGTCTAGCAAGCTTAGGGCCCTGAGTTTGATTACTTAGCACCACATAAGTTGAGTGTGGTAGTGCATGACTGTAATCCCGTTACTGAGGCAGGAGGATTACAGTGAGTTCTAGACCAGCCTCGGCTACATGGTGAGTTCAAGACTGGCCTGGATTACAAAGTGAGACCCTGTCTCAAAACAAAACCACATCTTAGCAAACAGATCAGTTTTCAAGCAGAGAAAAGGTGATTTCTGGGGGATGTCATCATCCCCAAACTCTAAGAGAGCCAGTTTGAGAGGATAAGCTGGGCTGGAGTGGGAGGGACGTGGATACTTGGCCTTGGCTCAGCCCCAGCCACCCTTCCTTCCTCCCCACCTCCCCGTAGCCATGAAGAATGCCACATTCCAGATCACCCCAGATGTGATCAAAGAAAGTGAGAACATACAGCTGGGCCAGGATCTGAAGCTGTCATGCCACGTGGACGCAGTGCCCCAGGAGAAGGTGACCTACCAGTGGTTCAAGAATGGCAAACCAGCACGCATGTCCAAAAGGCTGTTGGTGACCCGCAACGACCCCGAGTTGCCCGCCGTCACGAGCAGCCTGGAGCTCATTGACCTGCACTTCAGTGACTATGGCACCTACCTGTGCGTCGCGTCGTTTCCAGGGGCACCTGTGCCTGACCTCAGTGTTGAGGTCAACATCTCCTCGGAGACAGGTGGGTGGCTGGAAGGGCACTGGGGAGGTGTGGGGGAGCTGGAGAGGCTGAAAGTGAGGGGGTGAGGGCAGCCACTTGGGAAAGTCCAGAGGGACCAGGACACCGTCTGTTCAGACTATACCAAGTACTAGGCTGTATGTTAAGCCCTGGAGTAGAGCGATGATGGAAATATGGACTCCACCCTCATTGAACCTAGCAGGAAGATAAATATTTCTCAGATGATCCTACAAATAAGGATAGTATTGTACACTGTGATTCGTGAGCGTCTAGAAAGAGTTTCCTGAGAGACAAGGGAGGGAGGGGCAGGATGTTACTGGGTAAAGGAGAATAAAGGAAGTTGGAGAAAGAGTAGAGTGGGCCAAGGAGTCTGCATGTACAAAGGCACTGAGGCAACAAACGGCCTCTTGGCCGTTTAGAGAACTGAAGGAAGGAGAGTATGCTAGGAGATGGGATGAGCTTGGAGGATTTGGCAAGGCCAGATGATATCTGGCCATACCAGCTGTATGTGCTCGCCAGGGCAGCTGTGACACAGTCCACAGACTGGGTCGCTTGAACAGAGATTTGTTTTCTCACAGTTCTGGATGCTAAAAATCTGAGATCAAGGTGTGTGTTTTTCTGAGGCCTCTCCCCTGGCTTGTAAATGGCCTCCTTCTCTGTCTTCACATGACCTTTCTTATGTGCACATCTGTGTGCTCATCTCCACTTACAAGGACACCAGCCTTAGTGGGCTGGGGAGCTTTCTCATGCCTTCATTTAACCCTGATCACTTTTTTTTTTTAAGGCCCTTGATTCGAATATAGTCCCCTTCTGCAGAACTGGGTATTGGGCCTTCAACATATGAATCTGGGGGCCTCACAATTGAGCCCATGCCAGACCATGGTGAGAATTCAGGTCTTTATTCCAATCCCCACCCCCTCCATCGTCATCCATAAACAGCAGGAGTGAAATGATGGTGGCTGACATTTCTTGAATGGTGACTGTGTGTCATGATGATTTTCTATTTTTCTCATTCACTTCTGTGGTTTGCCTTATGGGGTAGAAGTTTACTTTCTCTTACGGATGTAGGAATTCAGGCTCAGAGAGTTTGAGAATCTTTGCTGAGATACTACAGGAGTTAGTGGTGGGGCCGGGACAGGGCTGACTTCAGGGCCTGCTCCCGACCACCACAGCAGAGTCATGCTTTGAAGAGTGCCAGGAGATTTGAGAGGATCTTTGGGAGAAGGGAACAGCTGTCCACGGGACCAGATGTAGAAATGAGGACAATCCCTGTTGTGTTTCTTCCTTTGGCCTGTCATTTCTCTGGCCTCAGTTTCTCTTGGTGAGAAATTAGACCAGATGGCCTCCCACCTTGATATCTGCCCAAGGAGAGACCTATTGAGACTAGAGAGGATAGGGAAGGCTTCTGGAAGATAACCCACTTGAGCTGGTCCTTGGGCATGGACCACAGCTTCACAGTCATTTTGCAAACCACTTTATGTGGTACCCCGGAGGGGAGGAGCTGAGGTAGATTTAGAGCTCACCATGCCTTCCTGGGACCTCATTGCCTGGGAGATAAGCATGTTTGGGGGAAGGCTGAGGCAGCACATGGCCACACAGACCCTGGCATTGTAGCGTGGGGGGTAGAGGAGGGGTCTGGAGAGGTTGGAGAAGGCTCCCTGGAGGAGGTGTGCTCTAGGAAGTCCTGGAGTGTGCGGTGGAATTTGCCAGGCAGGGGACAAGCCCAGGACAGGAGGCCATCTGCCGGAAGAAATGGTCCCCCAGAATATAGGAGACTTAGTGTGTTCAGGTCAGTGGAGCTGGATCGGAAGATGAAAGAGGGAAGATGAACCTTCGGGGTGGTAGAGGCCAGAGCCTGAGGGCCTTGTTTGCAGAGCCAAAGTGTTCGAGTTTTAACCTGAGGGCACTGAGAAGGAGAGACAAATTACAGCCTGTGGTGTTTTGGAGGGTTGTGTAGGAGAGTTGGGAGCTGAGATGTTCAGATATAAGGAAGGGCCCCAGTGCTGCTTCTCCACTTGCCTCCGAAGTCTGATGCCTGGAGCATGGAAGCCTGGTAAGAGGCCCCAGAAACAGTTTCATCCTGGAAATATAAATGAACTGGCTCCAAAACACAAGGAGAAAATTGCAAATTTAAGGGCCAGAAAGTGTGTATCCGTTTATAGTGGATAAATTACGCTAACTAGATAACTGGGCCTTAGCTTGCCTTGTAGAATTATTTACAAATAACTTTATAATGTAATCATATTTAATGTTAAACATTTAGTATTTAAGGATAAGATGTCGGGGTGCGTGGCACATTTTAATTTGTTTGATGTGGTATGGATAGGACTCAGGAAGATCTTCAAAAGACCCTTCGTTGGGGCGATGTGTTAGGTTGGATTAGGTTTAGCTGTGAATAACAGACAAGCTCTAATTAATACTGGATTGGGGCTGGGGGTGTGGCCTAGTGGTACAGAGCTTGGGCAGCATGCACAAGGCTCTGAGCTTGATCTTTAGTGGGGGGGGGGGCCTTAGAGAGAGAGACACAGAAAACAGAAACAGAGGTTGGTTTAAGGTAGACGTGTATTACCCTGTCCCCCCAGAAGTCTACTGGTGAGCAGTTTGTTCTGTCACAGTTGCTCTGTTCCACCACATCCTCAGGGCCCCCGGCTCATTTGTTACCAGATGAAGTCTTGGGTTCATATCCAGATTCTTTGTGTCTTAGTCACTTTTTCCACTGCTGTGACTCCAAACCCAACACGCACAACTTAGGGAAGGAAAAGTTTATCTTAGTTCACAGTTTCAGAAGGTCACAGTCCATTCATGGGCGCTGGCAACAGCAGAAACTCATGGCAGAGGCAGAGGTGGAGACAGCTTCTGAGGACACTGTGAACAGGAGGCCAAGTCAAGCCAAGTCCCCAGGGAAGGCAGGAAGCAGCACTCGTCCCTCCAGGGCCCATCCCAGTGATCCGCCCGTTCTGGGCCCTGCCTCAGTGCTCCGCCCCTTCCAGTTTGAAGCCCTTACCACCTATGCCTATAATCTGATCCACATACCTTCAGTCTACAATCTGCCACAGCCTGTAATCTAATCCACACTTCCAGACCAGGCCCCTACCTTCTAAGAGCACATGGTCCCATAGATAATTCATACATCCAAATCCATGAGACTTCTGGGGGACCTTCCAGATCTAAACCATAATACTTAGTATTCTGAACACAGACTTGAACAGGATACTCAGAAATAGGGGGGGAAACGGCAGAGATTTGTTACAGGGAAAGTACGCTCTGCAGGGCAGGGCTGGACCAGTAAAAAAGGCTCACGGTCCAACGGAAAGAACAGACACAGGGTCTCCTAGTGGTGTATTAGGGGATGATCGAGATTGGGGATTTATGGGAGTCCTGGCCAATGGGATCTTGGGCTCAGTCCAACCATCAGAAAGGGGAATTTTTGACCACATAACCTCTCTAGAGGAAGTGTCATGGCATCAAAAAGGAGGGAATGTCACAGTGCAAAAGAGGGTGGACACAGGCCCAGGTTGTGCACGTTCCTGGGGTCTTCACCTGCTAGTTTAATGATGTGACGTAACACAGCTGTCCTTGCCCTTTCTGGGGCCCCAGTTGTTGCTCCATCTTGTTTATTTATCCTTGCGCTCCCAACTAACCTCAATCTGACTTTCTGTTCCCTCCCCCTTAGCCCATGATGGCAGTTCCAGATCTACATTCTGGCCTACAGGAAGGACAAGTGGGACACAGCTTCTTCTTCCTTTTTAAAAGACCTTTATTTCCCCTCCTTTCCCATTGGCCAAAATGTTGCCACACGGCAGTGACTAGGCCTGAGGAAGCTGAAGCCTGCGGTCCTTGTTCTGGGTGGCCATGTGCCTGGTAAAAGCCAGATATTGTTCTGGAAGAAAGAGAAGGGTGAAGACATCGGGACAGACTAGTAGTCTGTGACAGCACTCCAGGCAAGAAAAGATAAAGGCTTTAATTAGGACAGAGCTGGGGTAGGAGTAGGGATTGAGAGAGGAAAGATTCATAGAAATGCTGAAAAGGTGGAATCCCCAGGACTTACGCAGGCTGGAGAACTAGGTCAGGCTGACTTAGTCTCTGCACTGGGAGAGCAAGCGGGTGCCAGGATTTGGGAAGACGGGCTCTGCTTTGGAGGTGCTGGGGGCCGCGGGGGCTCTGGGATCCGGGATGGGGCACGCACGGCTCCCGGGCAGCGCTGGCTCGCCCCCACACCCCCTGACTCTCCTCCCCTAGTGCCTCCCACCATCAGCGTGCCCAAGGGCCGGGCCGTGGTGACCGTGCGCGAGGGCTCGCCCGCCGAACTCCAGTGCGACGTGCGCGGCAAGCCCCGGCCCCCGGTGCTCTGGTCACGCGTGGACAAGGAGGCTGCCCTGCTGCCCTCGGGCCTGGCCCTGGAGGAGACCCCGGACGGGAAGCTGCGGCTGGAGCGGGTGAGCCGCGACATGAGCGGGACCTACCGCTGCCAGACAGCGCGCTACAATGGCTTCAACGTGCGGCCCCGCGAGGCGCAGGTGCAGCTGAACGTGCAGTGTGAGTCCCGCCAGGCGGATATCGGGGTTCCCAGGCTGGTCGGGGCCTCTCCCACTTCCGGTGGCTGCTACCCTAACATTTCCTGGGCAGCCGGCCACCCTTGGGGGGCGCTGGCCCTCGCCCCGCTTCCGCCATCACGCCCTCACGCCGCTCTCCTCGCCGCCGCCCCGTTGTGAACAAAGAAATGGCTAGATTGTGCCAGGAGGAAGGGGGATGTTGAGGAGGGCGGATCCTCCAGGGGAACACGGCTTGAGAAGAGAATGATGAAACTCAGTCCGTGCCAATCGGTGCCAGGAGCGGTTATTTACCGCCTTAACTCGTTTACCCCTCCACGGCACTGTGATTAGATTCTCTTATCCCCCCGGTTTTACAAACAGGGGCGCCGAGGCCCAGAGAGGCTAAGTGATCCGCCTGCTGCGCTCTCGCGGGTGGATGGAGACAGGGATCTGGGCCTCATCCGGGTGGCCCCGGAGACAGTGGCCCGCGCCCTGCGGGAGCTGGACCCACGTGGGGACCCCGGCGGGAGGGACGCCACGCGCAGATCGAGAGCGGCGGGCGCTGTGCGCCGCCGGGGCTGGGGCTCGGGAGGGAGGCCAGGCCCCGCTGACCGGCGCCCCGCCCCCAGTCCCGCCCGAGGTGGAGCCCGGCTCCCGGGATGTGCGCCAGGCGTCGGGCCGGCCCGTGCTCCTGCGCTGCTCGCTCCTGCGGGGCAACCCCCAGCGCATCGCCTCGGCCGCCTGGCGCTTCCGAGGCCAGCTGCTGCCCCCGCCGCCGCCACCCGCCGTCCCCGCCGCCGCCGCCGAGGCCCTGGACCACGCCGAGCTGCGCCTGGACGCCGTCACCCGCGACAGCAGCGGCAGCTACGAGTGCAGCGTCTCCAATGACGTGGGCTCGGCCACCTGCCTCTTCCAGGTCTCCGGTGAGCGTCCCATCGGTCCGTCCCGCGTGGGGCTGGGCTCGGCCCCATCCCGCCTCAGCTGCGCCTAGCTGGATCCAATCCCTGGGAAGATCCGAGGTGTCTGCGCTAAATCGCTAAGTTCCTGGTGGAGGCTCACGTTGGCAATCCTCCTGCCTGGCCTCCCGGAGTGCTGGGATCACAGGCTTGCACAACCGGGCCCCGCTTGAAGACCCAATCGTTGACCTTCTACTAAAGCCCCGCCCTGTGCAGGCGGGGCCTTGCCTCTCTCATTCACACCCCTCCAATCAGAACTATCTGGCCTTTCACTTTTGAGGCCCGCCTGTATCTGTCCGCAGCCTGGCCTGTGACAGTGCTTTCCCGGGCCTTGAAGGGCCAGCTCCTTTCTACACTCAGCCTGCCCCAGGCTCGGGCGCTTCCCCGGAAAGGCCCACCCCCATATAGGCTCCACCCCTTGCGGCCTCCAGCCCCGCCCACAGTCCCGGACCCGCCCCTTCTCAGCCCGCTCATCGCCCTTCTTCCCTGGTCCTTGGGCTCAGAGGCTAAGAATGGCGACCTCCAAGGACAAAAGCAGTAGCTTAGAGGGCATAAGTCCCTCAGCAGCTTCTTTGGAAAGCCACAGGCCAAGCGAGGCCTGCCAGCAGGTAGTCCACTCACCAGAGCGGTACAGTAAAATTACAGGCTCCGCTGTTCCCGGATTGGACCGACAAGGACCCCAGATAGACATAGATGGGTCCGAAAGACATGGCGGGTTGTGGAGAAGCCCCGAGGGTCTGCCTTCCTTTTTCCTCCATTTGGGGAGAGCCACCCTTCCAGCTGGATCTGGTGGCAGGGTCCCTGGAGGAGAGCCACAGGCTGCCTGGCACCCACTCTGCTGCACCCCGGCTTTCTCAGTAGCCCCTGACGGGTGGGCTGTTCCTTCAACTCTTGTTGAGCTCCCCCGACTGGAGAGCATGGGGCTAAGACCGCAGGTCACTGCTCAGCTCCCCGCCCCTCCCCGCCACTCAGCCCTGCCAGCCAGAGGCCCCTGTGACATTTCCCACCTCCTCCCCTTCTCCCCTGTTCTCCCACACTTTCCCTGTCTCCCCACCTTTTGCCTCCACCCACGTCCTCTCTCCTCCTTTCTCTCCATGTTCCTGTGTCTGTGCCCCGAACCCCTGTTCCCGTGTCCTCCCCATTTTCTCTGGTTCACACCACCCCTGGCTCTATACATTCCCACCGTCCATCTCTACCTCCCTTTCCCCAACTCCCCCTCTCTCCCGACATTTCCTTTCTGGTTGTCACCCCGACTCCCCTTCTCTGCTCCACTGCGTCCTCTGTCTCTCTCTCCTGTCTGTGTCTCTGCACCCCCACCCTCCATGGCCCCTCGCCCCCTCCCCGCCCTCTCAGCCAAAGCCTACAGCCCGGAGTTTTACTTCGACACCCCCAACCCCACCCGCAGCCACAAGCTGTCCAAGAACTACTCCTACGTGCTGCAGTGGACACAGAGGGAGCCCGACGCTGTGGACCCTGTGCTCAACTACAGGCTCAGTGTGCGCCAGGTGGGCCAAAGGAGGGCAGAGCCTGGGTCGGGCGCGAGGGGGGTGTGGCTGACCCCGGGAATGCTTGTCTAGGATAGATGAACAGAGTCGGGACAGGGGCTCAGGCACATTGACCCTCCAGTGGACAACTCTTCCACCGGAGGCAGAGAGGAAGGGCCCTGGGTATAGATAGCCGCAAGAGCTGGGAGGCTGTAGGCACTGTCGCTTCTGGACCAGTCTCTAAGCACAGCCCTGAGAATTGGCCGAGAGACAGCTGGGTTCCTAGGGGAGCTGGCAGTGATCACAGAACCCAGACTCTAGTGTGGGGTCTAGAACGTAGGGTAAGGGCCTCCCTGTGCCAGGCCGGAGCCCTGTGTAGCTTTCCTGCCGAATTCCACACGGTACTGCCCGGTTCAAGGCGGCTGGTATGGAGGGTAAGAGCGTGGCTCTGGGTCATGCTGCCTTGCTCTTACCAAGAATCCAGCTTTGTATGAGATTAGGCATGCTTATATCTCTTTGGCCTTGCTTTTTATCTGTAAAATGGGGATCATCTTTACATTCCGCCTCACAGAATTGTTACTTCAAGGGTCGAGTTAATAATAGCAAAGCACTAAGAACAATTGCTGACCCACAGTAATTGTCCCATATTAATCACCACTTATTAGGAAGATAGCTCTGGGAATGGGACCTGGAAGGTCCTCAGAGATGAGGACACCAGTTTCCTAGGCCTTTGTTTTTGGCTCTCCCGTTGGCTGAGAGATGGCTCACAGGATGCAGTCTCCTCTGGGGTCCACACTGCCCCCACCCAGGTCGCATCAGGGTGCTCCAGTGGAGAGTGTGGCCTGGCAGCCAGCTGGGAAATTCCCTGTGCCTGCAGCTGAACCAGCACAACGCCATCGTCAAGGCGATCCCCGTGCGGCGCGTGGAGAAGGGCCAGCTGCTGGAGTACATCCTGCCTGACCTCCGTGTGCCTCACAGCTATGAGATCCGGCTCACACCCTACACCACCTTCGGGGCTGGTGACATGGCTTCCCGCATCATTCACTACACAGAGCGTAGGTGACGGTGGTGGTGATGGGAAGGGTAGGCCCACCTCGTGCCCAGGGACTTCCTTGCCCTCCCTACGCAGTTCCTGAACGCGGGGCTCCCCACTGTGTCCTGTCTTCCCTGTCGCTGCAGGCCAGGCCTGCTGTTCCCCAGCCCTGGCTCTGAGGCCCCTGTCCCCCGGTCCCAGGCACCCTCTGCACAGCCTCACCCTGGTTCTGACTTGGTTTCTCGATTGTTTTCCTAGCCATCAACTCTCCAAATCTGTCAGGTAAGAAACCCCTCATCTTTCCCTTCCCTGTAGGGACGCAAAGCCTCTTCTGGTGGGAGGAAGGGAGGTTGAGATCTCCAGGGAGAAAATGGCTTCCATGGGATAAGGCCTGCAGCCTTGAAGCTGGCTTGGAGATGTTGATATCCATGGCTGATTTTGGGGCTTAGTGACTGGAAGGGGGCTCATAGGAGACGGGGGACAGTGTTCACTGAACTCAGAATAAGAAAGGAAAGCCAGGGTACTATACAGCTCCTGGGGCAGGTATCCCTTATCCTATGAGTCCCCGAGGGATCTGTGTATAGAACTCCAGGGGCGTCTGAACCAGGACGGGCATATTGTCATTTATTTTCCCAACCTATAGCAGAGATACAACATTACGGCGAACGTGGATAGCAAGCCACAGTGGGATAATCAGTCCCCGTGGCTTTGTCCTCAGGAGCAATGCCCAGGTTTTCATATCACTTTGTAGCTGTTGCAGAGATCTCTAAATATCACTTACATTCATCAGTAATTCAAAACGATAGTAGTTATTAGATCCAACACTAGATCTTGTGATTTAATTAGATAAACCCAGTTATTATATAACAAATTATATCAAATTTTGACAGCTATATTTCAATATAATTGATTTCCTTTGTAATCCTGTGTATTTCATTTTATGTGTCTCCCATCATTATTCTGAGGTGAGATCCTTCGGCCTCTCTGGGTGTCAGAAAGGCTTGTGGTTCAGGGAAGCCTCGCTGTGGAAACACACTTGTCCTGGGCCCTGTGGCTCATCTTTCCAGCCCATTGCAGGGATGCTGCTGGGGGTGGGGGGCATGAGGCTGGACCAGAGAGCCTGCAGAGGCTGACCCTCTTGTCTGTTGTCTCTGTCCCCCAATGTCCTCGATGCAGACAATACCTGCCACTTCGAAGACGAGAAGATCTGTGGCTATACCCAGGATCTGACAGACAACTTTGACTGGACGCGGCAGAACGCTCTCACCCAGAATCCCAAGCGCTCCCCCAACACTGGCCCCCCCACTGACATCAGTGGCACCCCTGAGGGTGAGGCCATGGCCTGCTGCCGGGATAGAGAAGTGCTTCAGGTCGGGGTGGGGCCTGAGGACCCCCAGTGTGAGGGAGACGTTTCCTCCGGGAATTCTAGTCCGAAGGGGAGATGTGACCTCCAGTGTGAGAGAGACGTGACCCTAGTCTGAGGGAGATGGGTCCTCAGAGAGCCCTAGTTGCAGGGAGGAGACCAAACTGTCCTGACCGAGGGTGACGAAGAGGGGCGTTGGTCACAGAGCAAAGGGCTTGTGATCTCTGACGTGAGCCCTGTGCTGCTCTGTGGGGCTGGGACCCTGAGGCGAGGTCCCTGAGGCTCCTGCAGCTAAAGACTAGGCCAGGACAATCTGGCGACAGACACATCTCGGAGGGAGACGGTGGGTGCATCTCCTCCTCCCCTGCAGGCTACTACATGTTCATTGAGACATCCCGGCCCCGGGAGCTGGGGGACCGTGCAAGGTTGGTGAGTCCCCTCTACAATGCCAGCGCCAAGTTCTACTGTGTTTCTTTCTTCTACCACATGTACGGGAAGCACATCGGTGAGTCTGGGACTGAGTAGTCTGGCTGAGTGTGTGCCAGGAGTTGGGAGAAGGGGGAGGCGCAGAAGGCAGACGCTGGCCCGTATGAGGCCCGAGCTTTCTCACTTGGTGAAGTCATGGGTCCTTGCATGGGCTGTGGGCAGAAGATTGGTGAAGGAAAACAGAAGCCCGCTAGCTGAGGTTTTGAGGTGATCAAGACTTTCTGGGTGTGCAGATACACAAGCTCCAACAGGATGAGATTGAAGTCGTGCGGGGATTGGAGCAAACAGCTCAGCAGCTGTGCACATCGAGTGCCGGCCCTGTGCCTGGTGTGTCCATATGGCTCACCCGGGGCCACACAGCACAGCAGCCTGGGGCTGTCCGACTTCCAGGACTGGAAGCGTGCTTCTTTATGAGTCATGGGAGGAAGTCTGGCTTCCAGAGTTTGGGACTGAACCGAAGGAGTGTCCCTCGGGGAGAGAGATAGCGCAGAGAGGCATGTCACTTGAATCAGTGAGCTCATAACTTCAGATATCCCTTTTGGTGCTCCTGCCGTGGGCCAGGTGCCAGATGCTACTGGGTTCTCCCGGCCTCCTGGCTCCTGCAGCCAAGTGGGAGAGACAGCCCATCACCACCTAATGGCATCAGACAGGAGTTAGCAGCCGCTGTGTCAATGCAAGGACAAGGGTCAAGAGAGCCAGCAACCGGGAGACCTGACTTGACCAAGTCTGGGATCGCGGGAGAGCCTGCCAAATTGCTGGATGTGTTTGTTTATTTACTCACTCGTGGGAAGGGAATATATTTGCCGTGAATCAAACGGTACAAAGGGTGCATATTGAAAATTCCTTTCCCGGCCACGCTGAGCCCCGCCCCAGAGGCAAACAGCAGGCTAGATTTGTGGCCAGATTTCCAGGCCTCCTTCCCCAACACATGCTCGTACTCCATTTTCTCACAATTTTCTCCCTCAGAACCATCATTTTTCTCCCAGCCATTCCTAGTCAGTCTATAGGAAGCTGTGCTGCAGAGGACAGGGGGAACGGCAAGCACGCCTGAGACCAGAGGGTCACTCTGAAGAAGTGACCACCCCTAGGGCGTTGAGCCAAGCTGAAGTGATGTAATGAGCTGGGGTAGGCTAGGCTGGGGAGGGGTCTGCGTACACTGGGGCCGTCACACCATTCACTCAGTTTGCCCATGGCTGTGTGTGGACTCCTGAGAAGTCGCCTCTGGGCTGGGTAAGTGGATGGCCACAAGGCCATGCCCTTTCCAGTCCTTTATTTCCACTTGACCCTCATCAGTTCCAGTGACCAGTTCATTCTGGGTGGTTCATTTTCCCCCAGTTTCAGCACTGAATCCCCTCAGTCTGAGGCAAACAGTATGGTATATGCTCACTGTCACCTAAAAGGGTCACTGGGGACATGTACCAGGAGGAGCATGGGGGCCCAGTGTGAACCGAGAAGATCTGGTCTCTTGAGCTGGGAAACAGCCCAAGATGAACATCAGTGTCACAGATTTTGCTCTGGGGTCCCCAGGGGTGAACAAACACTAGTCAGTGAAAACTTCCGGAAGGTAGATTTGAGTTCCATCTAAGGAAGACTCCGGAAGCACCAGATGCCCAGCGAAGGAGTGGGCTGTCTTGAGGGACAGTTAACATCCGTCCTGTCCCTGGACAGAACTCTAGCAGCGAGGGGCTCCTCTGTCCCAAGTCACGTCAGTTCCCTGCTGAGGACCCTCTGAAATCTTCCCATCTCTATCTCCTCTAGGTCCCTCACACCTGATCCAGCCTCTGCCTGTTTCTCTGGCCTATCTGCTGCCACTTGGCCCTGGCATACTGAGCTCCTTGCTTTTCTTTGAATACCTGAGGCATATTCCTGCATCTGGGCCTTTGTTTGTGGTGTTTCCTCAGCCTGGAATGCTATTCCCTCCCTTCCTGGGAGTCTTGCTGAAGAAATGCCAGACTCTCCTATTTAAAAAGGTCGCCATCCTTTCCTTCATAATGTTTACCACCGACAGAATGGGGCAGGAGTCTTTGTGTTGTTCTGGTGCGTAGAACAGTGCCTGGTGCATAGTGTGCTTAGTTAGTTAAATCAACAAAGGAATGAACCCATGTTGAGAGGCCAGGACCTCATGACTGCAAGGTGGCTTTCAGCCACCAGATTCTACAGAAGTCTTTGATGACAGTCATGGAAATTTCTTCATTCAGTATTTAATTGGCGAGAACTAATAGGCATTTGATGCAGGCATTCCCTGGAGGACTCAGATGCAGAGGGATGCCGTGACAGCCACACCCTAGAACCTTGAGCTCTGAGTTCCTGGAAGAACAGCGCGCTTGCAGCTCAAGCCTAAGGACGACTTCCTAGAGAAGGGGCGTTTCAGAGGGGTCTCGAGGACGGACTAGGATGTGGCTGGGGGAATGGTGGGGGAGGGCATCTGAGCAGAGGGCAAAGCCCCAGGCCAGGGGGCAGGCTGAACCCAGGCATCAGCGAGTGGTGCTGGGTGGCGCTGGCGGTGATGAGAACTCTGGGAGAATACCAAGCAGGCCCACGCAGGCCCACGCTAAGGGAGGCTGAGGATCTTAGGTTCTGACTGACCCCTGTGAAGAGGCATCAGGAAGTCCCTACGTATGATGTCCTTGGAATAGATGAGGAGCGCAGAAATTTAATTTCTATACAAGCAGTGAAAAAGCAGACTTCCTCACCAGGGTCCTTGGGCCAGGGTGCTAGGGGAAGAAGAAAAGGTCAGGATTGCAGCTGCGCCCCAGGGATACGGGGCGCAGGCAGATCTCTGAGTGGGAGGAAGTGAGCAGTCCCTTCGGGCCAAGTAAGGACCCAAAAGACTTCGGGTGCCGGGCCCCCGCCAAAGCCAGTCTCTCAGGTTCTATCGGGCACTGGTTGCAGCACTCTCAAGGGCTCATCTCCTGCTGCGAAGCCCCCATCTGGATGCCTTGAGCCTTTGGTGTGTCCCCCAAGCCTGGCTCTGCTGCTGGAAGGGACCACTTTTTGCTGTCTTGGCCCCTCCCACTCTGCCTGGCAGCCCTAGGCACCAGCTGTCCCCAGCCAACTCCTTTCATCCAGGGCAGGTAGCATTTTGGTGGCTGTCCACCAGCGAGGGTCTGTCTGTTTGGTGTCACAGATGTTGAGGCTTTGTGTGTGGGCAGTGCCATGGAAATGCCAGCCACCAGGTGCTACTGAGATTGATTCCCAGGCCTCAGAGCCAGGTCTTTCACGTCCCCGGAGGCCTGAACGGGCTGGAAGGGAAAGAAAGGGGAAAAGACACTGCATGGGTGCTCCTAGCCAGACTGCGATTCCCTCCTCTCCTGGGCCCCTTGGCACCCCTAGAATCCCACATCCCCGTGGCTGTGGGCGGAGCACCCCCAGGCCAATGCCCCACAGTCTCATGCTCGCTGTTTTGCCACGGCTGTGTAACAACACATAAATTAAGCAACTCCCTTTTTCTTCTTTTGTTTTGTTTTTAGCTTTGTGCTAGTCATCAGTATTTGAGAAATTGTGGCTCGGAAAGACGAGCTTGATTTGCCACATAAAACATACAAATAAGTGTTAAAATGTTTAAGGTCTCTTTCTCGACGTCCAAAATCATATGCTGCAGGGGTTGTTGCATTGTTCTCTGTGGGACTCCTGCTCTGGGTGGAGATGTAGGTCCCCTTGCCCTGGGACACTGCCCCTGTCTAGAGGGGAAGGGTGGAGTGTGTTCTGAGGCTGGTCACACACATTGGTCGATTCCCAGGGATTGAGAAAAATGAAAGTTGCAGGCTTTCCTGATGAGCTGAGGTCCTGCCACTGTCCCCTTTCCCACGCGTGGTCCCCCATAACAACCGGACACTGAACCAGCTAGGCTGGGGAAGAAGTCCCTCCAGTGGGGCAACGCTGTGGGCCAGATGTGGAGAAGGGCACACGGTGGGAGGTAGGGACGGCCTTGCAGACTTTCCTGTCCCCTCTTGTCACCCTCCGCAGGATCCCTCAACCTCCTGGTGCGGTCCCGGAACAAAGGGGGTCTGGACACACATGCCTGGTCCCTCAGTGGCAATAAAGGCAACGTGTGGCAGCAGGCCCATGTGCCCATCAACCCCAGCGGGCCCTTCCAGGTGAGCGGCTGGGCTCCAGGCTGTGGCGGGGGTGGGTGTTCTGGACAGGAAGCGCTCAGCAGGGCCTCATGCTTCTCCAGGCAGTGGAGGGGGGCTTCCTGGAAACGCGAGATGGGGTGGAGTCGGGGCCTGCTTGCCCGCAGAACCTCACCAACCCCGCCCCTCCCTCTCTGGCCCCACCCTAGATTATTTTTGAGGGGGTTCGAGGCTCGGGCTACCTGGGGGATATTGCCATAGACGATGTCACACTGAAGAAGGGAGAGTGTCCCCGGAAGCAGATGGATCCCAATAAAGGTGCAGGATGGGAAAGGAGGCGCGGGGGGCGGGGACGGTGCCCTCTGTGGAGGGAGGATGTAGGGTGCTTGGGCGGCAGGAGGTGTATGTGTGTGCGGTCTGACTGTGTGAAGGCGTGCCCATCCTGAGCCAGGCATGAGACACTAGCGTGAGGCGGTGAGAAGTCCCAGGCTTCCCTCCGCGAAGACTTACTGAGCTGTTAACGGTCGCAGACGCCTCCTGCTCCGTGTCTGAGTCCCCTCTCTGTGTGCCTGTGGCTCTATGTGGACCTGTGCCTTCCGGGGGCCAGGTGTTTGCAATACTAATGGCTCCAGTTGACTGGGCAATTACTATGTACCAGGCCAGGTACAAAAACCTGTGTGTGCATGATCCACTTAATCCTCACAACAGCCCTCTGGCGATGGCTCAGGCTATGAGATGCGTTTCACCGAGGCCCACAGAGGCGGAGCGAATTGCCCCACGCCTCGGCGAGCATGAGCTCGCCCTCACGCCACACCGTCTCACGTCTGTGCTTGTGAGCGTCCCCACCTTCAGGCCCTCCAAAGAAATGGGCAGTGTTAAGGGGCCTCCCCAGGGCTCAGCGCCTGCCCCTCCGTTTGTTAAGGGGCCTCCCCAGGGCTCAGCGCCTGCCCCTCCGTTTGTCCGCCGAGCTGACTGGAGCCCCGGCCTGTCTCCTCTCTTTCTGCCGCAGTGGTGGTCATGCCGGGCAGCGGAGTGCCCCGCCAGTCCCGCCCGCAGCTCTGGGCACCCATGGCCATCTTCCTCTTGGCGCTGCAGAGATGATGAGGGCTGTGTGCCCCCCCACCCTCCCTGCCCCCGGCACACCAAAGTGTCCACACATCGTACCAAAGACTGACCCCCGCCAGCCGGGGTGCCCAGGGGCAGGGCCGGCCCGCCAGGGAGGGGCCTGCATTGGCTTGGAGATCAAGGACAGACAATAAGGACAGAGGCCCGGCACCGAGGCCCTGGAGACGGTTGTGCAACACGCACACACACTCACATTCACACTCACACACAGATCTATTAAAGCACAAGTTTCTATCCGACCGGCCGGCACCTTCTTTACTGTGGAGACAGGGGACCTGCTGGAATGGCACCCGCCACTCCAGGGACAGCGGTGTGACGTAAGCCTTGTCCTGCTGCATTTGTGGTGTGTTGTTGACCTTCCGTGGTCCCCCAACTCAAGGCAGAAGGCCAGCCCAGCAGCTTTGCCAGAAAAGAGCCGGAAGTGGGTGTGCAAGGGACATCCCTCACTCGCCAAGACTGGGACCCCAGCATAAGGGAGGCAGGGTCAGAGGAGGGCCAGGCGGGACGTTGTGAGCGCTGTGACTGTCCCTTGTCGGGAAGACGACAAGAAAGGTAGGCCACCTGCTACATGTAATCGTCCCCAGAATGAGGGCTGGATGGCAGAGTCCCCGTTCATCCTGTGTCTAGGACATTGGATTCCCCTGTGCCCCTTGAAAAGGACCTGGCACAGAGTCTTGGGCCTGGGCAGTTGGAAAACTGACAGCTTCTGACACCCCTCCTACCCCACCGGCCGCTGGACTCCCAAGAGCGCAGTCCCCACCCTAACTTAGCCCCCAGCTGGGGCTCAGAGGAGCCAGGGCCTGAACAGGCCATTTTCTGGGACATGGCTTGACTGAGAGGGGCAAAGGAGAAGTCCTGCTTCTGTGATTTTGTGACCCTACCACCACCACAGGACACTGGATTTGAGAGTGGAGCCGCCATGTCTTCCACAGGTGGCGTGGCTGAGTGCCCTGGGTGGGAGAGGGTACTGAGAGTTGAGCACGGCAAAGCACTGTCCAGTTGGCCGTGCCCTCCTCCCCCAGGGTCAGTGAAGGAAGAGGGAGAGCTTGGGGCGATAGATGAGGCAGTGCCGGTCCCCTGTTCCCTGGAGCTGTGAAGGGCCCCTGGCCTTGGGTCCTGAGATGGAGCCCAGCATGGGCAGAGTGGGGGCCTGGCACTCTCCTCCTCAGCATCCCCCCACAGCCATTATGGCAGACAGCAGCTCCCTTCATCTGGTCCCTCCAGAGTGAGTCTGTGTGCACATGGCCCCATGTCTGCGTGTGGGTACATCTGCGCCTGCATGCCACTGTGGGCACATCTCTGGGCAGGAGTGTGGGCAAATGAGGGTCTGTGTGCGCGGTGGTCACGCACATCTGAGAGGCGGGGTGCACCCTATCTCTGCGTGCCTGTGTGAGCCAGCATGCATGTCCATCATCACGAGTGACATGCATACTCGCGGGGGACCGGCCAAGGAGGCCACGCCAGCCTTATTTCGTAATGTCAAGCCACCTGCCGCAGCGAATACCACCTTTCAAATCCCATGGATGACAAAGAGCTTACGGAGAGCCCCAGTGAATGCAAGCACCTTTGGTGAGGGTGTCACAGGGCTCCTCCCGGAGCATTTGGTGGGGACAGCTGCAGAAAGGAGGCCTGGAACCCAAGCAGCCCTGCGAGAAGCAGGCGGAGAACCAAGGCAAACTCTGCCCAGCTCCCGCTCTGCCAAGCCCGTGTTATCATTGCCACCAACAGCTGGTGGGTGGCCAGGCCAGGCTGCCTTGGGCTCCCTGACGCCCACCCACCTGGCTGCCGTCCTGGCTAGGTCTGAGTGAGCCGCTCCAGGTTCCCGGTACAAGCTGTCCTTGCACCTGTGGGTGTTGCGTCTTAATTGTCCCGTCTGTGCAGGGTCTGTTTCCCCAACTAGACTGTGAGCTGCTCCTCTGAACCTCCCAAGTCCTCTCCTCCCCCAACCCGAGCCTGGCACCAGAGGCCCAGTATGGGGCTGCTCTGCAGCTTTGCCCCGGGGGCAGATTCTCTGAGCCAGGGCTCCCTAGCCCTGGCTGCAGAGGGGACCACTGCAAGGTCTTTTTAAAAGGCACTGATGCTTGGATCCCAGCCCAGAGGTTCTGATTTAGTGAAACTGGAGAGCAGCCTGGCACCGTAAGTGCTGAAAGGCTCCTCAGGAAACCCAAGAGGAGGACTTCCGGCCTCTCACCTCCGGGCGGTTCCTTCTGGGCCACCAGAAGTAGCCCCAAGGGCTCCCTCCCAGGCCCCCATGGCCCCCTCAGCTTATTTCCCTCAAATCCGTCCCCTACCCTGGTGGCTGCGTCATGGAGCCTGTCACCCTGTTTGGCTGGAGAGCCTGACGCAGGACCGGGCTCCGTGGGGTTGGCCAAGCTGGACTGTATGCACTGGTCCCCACATTCCCCATCTGTCTGGGGGCAAGGAACTTCCTCGGTGGCAAGGGCGGCCCTGCTTGGAGGGCACTTGGCCTGGCGTGGCCCTCATGTGAGTTCCAGATGTGCACGTGCCCGTGTGCTAGCTGGTGAGTGAGGGTGGAGGTGTCAGGGTGTGCCCGCAGTGCTGCATGTGCTGGGCGTGTGCTGATCTGGGCGGGTTTGCGTGCTCACCAAAGCAGCTGTGAGGAAGAAGCGTCCTGACGCGTCCCTGGGGGACTTGTGTGTCCCTGTTCGTGTGTCTGTGTGTGCCTGTGAGTCGGCATCCCTGTGCGTGTCTCTTCAGGTGTGTGTCTTCATGCGTCATGTCATGCTGGGTGGCCCATGCGTACCCCCAGCCCCCAGGGAGATCAGGCTGGCTGGATCCAGCGCCTCTCCCTGGTGGCAGCCTCACCCTCTGGGTCAGGGTGACTGAGGCATTTTGTGGCCTTAAAACAGAGTCTGGGGTCAGTCCTCAGGGTGTGGGGGCCCTTCTGCCCTTCTCCCCTCCACGTTGGTGTGTCCGAGGGAGGAAGGGGATATTGGGGCTTAGTCATGAATGGCAGCTTATGGGAAGTCTTAGCTTGGTGGGACCCTGAGGGCCTCCTAAGAGTGCTGACTTAACCTGAAGACCAAGTCTCCTCCTCCTCTTCCCAAAGTATACCTTTGCCCTCGGGGACAGGCCCGTCACCTCTTTCCCGTTCATCCTCCTCTTTGTTCTGAAAGCTGCTTCTCAGGCTCTCAGAGCCAGGATGGGCCTGGAAGCCCCCACTCCTCTGGTGCAGGTGGACAAGCTGACCCTCACAGAGAGCCGAGGACTGACCCAAGGTCACACAGCTGGCTCTGCAGACCAGCCTGGGAAGCCAGGGAGTGCATCCCTGGGGGTGTCACGCCACTGGCCGCTGCTCCTGGAATCTGCCGGAATAGCTATAGGGAGCTGGGCCCAAGTGCCCTGTCTCCGGGTGCTACAGATGTTCCTGGGCTTGTTGCGGGTGTCACTGGGTCCTGCGCTGGAAGAATCACTGCCTTCCTGCCTCAGGCACAGACGCCTACCCGCCTGTGACACTGCTGCAGTCCTCTGCGCACACTGGCTGTAGCCACTGCCACCTCCCCCAGGACGCCGGTAGAGGAGATTGTTTCCTTCCCCCTTCCCTCTGTCTTCATGAGAGTTGGCCTTGGGACAGTGGTCAGCATGTCCCCATGTCCTCAAACTTTAACTTCTCCCTGAGGACCAGGAGGACTGGAGGTGGAGAGGTGCAGAATCCCTGGCTGTTCCTCTCTATGGAGAGCTCCAGGGAGCTAGCGGGAGGGCGTGTCCCCAGGCTCTGTCCCCAGGAGTGTGGACCTGCTCTGGAGGGCCATTGACTGAGGTTGGATTCTGGATTGAGGGGAGACCTCCTTGCTTCCAAAGGCAGGGAAGCCCTCCTCTGTTTGGTGTAGTGCTGTGTGTGTGTGTGAGAGAGAGAGAGAGAGAGAGAGCACGTGTGTGTTGGGGCAGAAGGACCACTCTTCCCTAGGGATCCCTTGACCCTTTGAACTGGAAGGGACCTTAGAGAGAGATGTCTAATCCAGTGCCTGTATTGTACAGGTGAGAAAGTTGGGAGCCAGAGAGATGCCACTGCCCATGCCCCCTGTTGCCTGCACCGATTGCCCGGGGGCCTACTGGGAATGCCTTCCTTCTCGGCTCCTCTCTTTCCCTCCAGCTGCCCCCTGTCATTCTTGTCCCCATCAACTCTGCTGGTCCCTCTGCTCCAGGGGACCCCCAGCATCCTTCCTCCCCCAGGGCAGCCAGGTCCCCAAGGCTCTTATTCCCCACGTAGAAGGGACATGACAGGAGGGGACTGCTCTGACCTGGAGGCATCAAAGACTTGGGAGAAAAGCCAAAAGCCCTCATGCCCAGGCCTATGTGTCTGACCCCCGGCCCAGCCTAGCACCCAGGTAAAAGCACAACAGGAGACCCCTTATTCATGGGTGAAATGGATCGGGGTTCTTTTTTAGTCACATGACCCCGTCCTCAGCCCTTCGCCTTGCTCTCTGTCTCCACTCAGTCTCTGTTCCCACTTGCCCCTCTCTCACCTGGGTCCCCAAATGTAACCTCTAGTTGCGGACGCGGTTGTTTCAATCAATAAAGCTGCAGTGTTCTAGCACTGAGGGTCGGGCTGTGTGTGGGGGCTGGGCACATTGGGCCGGGGTGAGGGAAGGAGGCTGGAGTATGGCCCTGTCTTCTCTTTGGTGTCTGTCACAGCGGGTCCCGCTTTGTGGGACTTGGGTCCTGTTCTGCTCCCAGGGAACTTGTTGTCGTCATTGATTTTTAGTTCCCCAAATCCCAAACACCTACTGCCTTCCTGAAATCTCCTCAAGTAGACACTAAGTCAGTGTAAGTGCACCAGAATTGTCTGACTATGAGATAGGGCTGTGAGAGACCCACTCGTGCTGGGAAGAAAGCCTTTATTTGGGCTGGGGCTTCAAAGAAGATCTCAAGAAGAGACATGTAGGAGAGACCTAACAAATGGGAAGAGTTGGCCTGCTGGGACAGGGGGAGTGTTCCAAGCAGAGAGAATGCAATATTGCAAAGGCCTAAAGGCCTATATATATATTAACTTGGAAGGTTCAAGGAAGGGGAAGAAGAGTAGAGAAGGAGTCAGTCGACATGAATAATTGAAATGTCCTTGTCCCTTCTCGGCACCTGGCCCTCCTGTGTGCTGAGAGTCACTCGCCTCAGAATCTCTGTGGCGGCTCCATAAGCCCCACTCTGCACCTGACTCAGGGCTGTCTTCTTTATTCTCCACCAGCAGTTGCCCCAAAGTCATTTGATGTCAGCTTTCCCCTCTGTCCCAGACTTCTCTGAAATCTAGAATTTCAGAGCTGGGAGTTCCTTGACGTTTGTCTCAATCCTCTACTCAGTTTTCCTTAAAAGAAATAGGCTTGTCAATGCCATGGGGCAAGGTGATAATGAGGTTAGTCTCTCCTTTGAGTGTTCTGAGGTGACATTAAATCAGGGCCCTGCATGGTATGACAGGAAAGTGACAGGAGGAGTCTTCCTTTTCCTTTCTTGTTGTGGTACTAGAAGAGTTACTTGGTCATAATGACTCAGGTGGATTTAGTGGATGGCTTCAGATGGGGAAACTGAGGCTCAGAAAGGGGACAAAATTAGGGCTCCCTGTCCCGAGTGTTACCAGCTTGCATCATGGATAACTTCTTGGCTGCGATTTCTAAGGGCTTAGGGTTCAACACCACTAGAGACTGGCGCCCTGTGTATAAAAAGAGACCCACTGGAACTCACCCAAGAACAGGGGTTACTGTGAGGATATGCCTACGGAGGGGACAGACACTCCAAAATCCAAATAGGAGACGCGGTAGGAATGGTTTTCCTCGTCCAGATGAGTATTCTAGACTCTAGGAGCTTCTGGCTCGTCCCCCAGAGTAAATATGCCTATGTTTTCATTACCCTTCTGCCTGTGGAGAGAGAGAGGGGGTAATTCCCTTCCCCTTAAATCTGGGGAAGGGAGGAGTCACGGGAAGGGGAATCTTCCCTTGAAGATTCCAGTCCGAAGTCCTGTAGAATGGCATTCTGGTTGAAGACACCTTGTGGGGCCTCTTGGAATGCTCTGTCAGGGAGCCCTGAGTTTCCATGTGCCCAGCATCCTTGAGTTCATCTCAGCTGTGAGCCTCCCCACCAAAGCACCGGAACATGGGGTAAAGCCGCCTTGAACCCTCTAGGTGTGCCTGCCCGCCACCTGAATACCTACCTCCACCAGGCCTCCTGGAACAATAGAGTCACTCACTTGCTACCAAATCTGCCCCAACTTCTGCCAAGTCTGCCCTAGGTTATGGGATATAATGAAATAATCGTTGTTCAAAGCCCCTGAAGTGGGAGGGAGTTTGTTATAAATCATCAGAAGAAGAATTGGGAGGGGGGAATAACAGGGAGGGGAAGGAGGTCAGAAATGGTCAAGGCATGATATATGTATGTACCAATTCCCCCACAGAAACATAGATATTATGTATCGCAAACATACAATAAAAAGTAATTTTAAAAGAGCAATAGCTAAGTACCTGGCATGATTCAGTCGCCCCCGGCGTCTGCGTCTTCTCACCCACGCGGTTTCCCTCTTGACTCATAATGTCATCTGGCCTGTGATGTCAGCTGTCCAGGCGTCACAGCATCGTGCTCCGCTCATGACCTGCCCGTGGCAGCTGCCAGCATCCACTGACTGACTCGGCCTCCCTCGACAGCGGGCTGATTGGACTCCCCCACGGTCTTGTATCCAGCCACACATACACCACTGCGGATTGGCTGCCCTTGAGCCAGGAGCCACGCCTGCTCCGCTGGGTTAAGGAAATGGTCGTGGATATAAAACACGGCCCCCGGGATGGGCAGGGCCGGAGCTGGCAGCCACCATGACTCACCCCTTCTTCTAGCAACTGTCCGTTTTGGGTCACAGCTGTGGTGCGGGCACATGAAAGCTTCCGGTTGTCCCTTCCAAAGGGCAGTCCCAGTGCAGACCACTCCGGCAGGCCAGCCAACCTACAGAGAGGCCTGTGGTACAGTGACTCGGATAGTTTTTATTTCCATGTTGTGGATAAAGACACTGAGGCCCGGGAAGGTGACGTGATTACCCTGGCTCACAAAAATCCCCACGGGGAAGGATCCCGATTTTTGACTTCCAGTGCCGTGGCGGGTTCTCAGCAGCCACAGCCTTTGCTCTTATCTCCACTTGGAGATCATCTTCCTGCCTCACCAGCTCACGTCAGGGACCCAGAGAAACAGGGCCCTTCCCTACGCGGATCGGCCTCCGTCCTCTGCTTCACGTGGAGAGTGTCCCTGGTCCCGCTTTGCTATTTCTGGCTGCCTGACCTTTTTGCATATGTCCTTTGTTGAAAACTGCTGTAACACCTTTTCAGAAAGAGGCTGGGTATAAATAAATCCATGAAAAAAGCCAAAACCCTTCTCCTTGAAGTCACCCCAAGCCCAGGTGGAGGCATTTCTCCGTACTGTTTCTCCAACTCCCTGCTCCCACGTCTGTCTCTCTTGGGCATGGAGCCCGTCAGCACCCAGCGTGGCTGCCCGCTCTGAGGCTGGGCGGGTTCCCCCGCATGCAGAGCTACCCCAGAACCCATCACCCTGTCTCCTCAGCTGCTTGGGTCTTCTCTAAGCATGTTGTGGGCTTCTTGTTTCTCTCTCATATCCCCTGAGCCCAGCCACAGCTCGGCTGAGGGGACCGTGCACTTGATGAGGCCATGTTCCATCTATGCACACTGTCCTCAGGGGACCAATTTTCAGCCCCTCACGTCCCCAAAGTCACCCACCCACCCACTCTCATCCAGAGGCGGTGAGAAGCAAAACGTGCATCTGCGAGGCGGAGTGGGAGTCACTGCCACCGTGGAGAAGTGCCATGCTGGGAAACTGGAAGAGACCGCATGCTGGAAAAGAACGTGCCTGTTATTACCGTCTCATTTTTACATTAAAAATATATGTTTTGTGTGTGTGTGTGTGTGTGTGTGTGTGTGTGTGTGTGTGTGAAGTCTGAGAGATTCCTCATTGGGATGTGAATAGTGCTCTCTCAGTGGGAAATTCTAGAGGTCTCTGACTCACTTCTTTAGGCTTCCTGTATTGTCCGAATGTTTTTACATGAGCATGTATTATTTTTAATAACCAAGAAAAAAAAAACCTGTTTCCTCAAGAAAAGCCAGAAGTCATCAAGGGCTATAGATTAGAAATAAAGGTCACTCTCTGTTCTTAGCATTATTTTTATAACTACACATGGTAGAGTTTGGGAAAAGGTTTTGAACTTGAAATCTTTTCCTGCTGATTTATTTAAATAAAAACACTTATGCAAATGGGAGAGGAGGGGAGAAGAATTGGGCTGAGCTGACCAGGGGCTGGGAGGTAAGGATTTTAAGCCAAGTTTCGGAAAAAAAGAAAAAAGAAAAGAAAAGAAATCCCCAGGAGAACAGAACTCTTTCCAAGAGCAATACTAACGTTCAGTGTTAGTACACATATGTGTGTCGGTGCACATGTGATTGCAGCTGTGTGCAGTTGTTACACACCCCCTCATGCAAGCCCACTGCACCCTTGCCTAGGCAGTTAGCTATAAAGCAAGGGGCTGGCTGAAATGCCCCGGGCTGGTGGCTGCCAGTCAGGACGAAGGGCTCAAGAGGGTCTGGGAGCTGCAATTCCTTCTGCCTTCTCTTTCCTTCACCTTTCTCCTTGGTCTCCCTTGACTTTATCCAGACTCCAGGCCTGGTAAGGGAAGGGAAACTGAGGCACGGGTGATGGGAAGAAAGGAAAAAATGAAAAGCACAGTGCCTTCCAGGGCACTTTGGGAGCTCCTGAGGGCAGGGGTCTGGGACTGCAGGAAGGAATGGAGAGCCCCTTGCAAAGCCCAGGGCTGAATTTTTCCTGGAGCCGGCCCAGGAAGGGGACCAGAGAGAGCAGGTGGCCCCCAGAGAGGCTACACAGGATGGAGGTGGGCGGGAGGAAACTGCCTAAGAGTGCAGGTCTCGGGGCCACAGTCCTGGATTCGAATGTAGACCCTTTCCTCTGCTCCCTGGCCACGTGACCACAGACAAGTTACTCAACCTCTGCGCCTGAGCGCTTTTCCATCTGTAATGTGAGACACAGAGTACAATAGGATGGGATGAGCTACCTAACATGCCGGGCTCGGTGGCTGGTGAGGGTAGGGGGTCAGCAAGTGCCAGCCGTGTCGCCATGGTCACCATCGCTGGGGTGGAAGAGCAACACTGCCGGTGCTGAGGACCAACCGCAGCACTCTCGCAGGTGCGAGAAGCTGGAGCGTCGTCCATTGGCTGAGAGTGAGAGGAAGCCGCCATTGCCCCGCCCGTGGCTGGGCCAGGTGCCCGGCGATTCTGGAAGGAGCCCTGTGCGTCTAGGGCATCACTGAAATTGAACTTGCGGGCAAACTCAGTCCACCGCGAGAGGAAAGAGGAAGTCAGGCCTGTGCAGGTTGGACGGTTCAAGGCAGTAAGGACTTACCAGGCTCCCCCAGGAGCTCTCAGAGGCTTGGACAACAGATGTTCTCAGGAGGGGATGGGGAAGTTCCCAGGACTTACGGGTTCCCGTTCCCCCTTGTCTCGTTGACTCACTTCTAGTAGGAAGTCCTTTTGAAACTCTAACTTAGATGCATCCTGACCAGATGCTATGACAACAAGCTTCTTCATTCTCCAGGCCCTCTTTGATGATCTGCCCATGGGGGACGGGACCCGCTGGCTTCTTGGCCCTGTGAATCCTCGAGCCCCACTGGAGCTCAGCAGGGGCTCTGCCCAGAGCAGGCTCGATGGGGGCCATGGCCACCAGCCTGGCAGCCCTCTGCTGCGCTCTCCCTCCGGACGAAGATAAGGGATGGGGTCCTGATCCCATGGAAGGAAGGATGAGGACGGGTGAATGGGGAGCAGAGGCTGAGCCCAGGGAAAGCCACTCGCACTGAGAGCAAGGTGTTCTGATCCAGGTGAGGGCCAGCCCTAGTAGGCCTCAGCTCCTCAATGAGGCAGAAACTTGAACGCCTTCCAGCGCTGGGCCTACGGCAGCAGGAGGTAGGTGTTCTAAGCAGTGCGGAGCAAAAGGCTCTCACAGAAGGGTGACTGGAAACCCCAGCGACCTAATCCTGTTTCTGCTTGTAGGATGGAGCATCTACCTCTCTTTCTTCCCCATCACTGAGGACCCTCATTATCTGGACCAGGTGGGAGCTCATCAACCTGCTGCCCTTCCCCACTCCTAGCCCCTGATCTGGAGGAGGGCAGGTGGCAGGGCGGCGAGACGGAGTCCAGGCCCGGGCAGGGTGCCCAGGGGTGCGAGTGCTGTACAGCCCGAGGTCAGCAGAGCGGGGCACAGAGGGAACTCTGGGCTCTGAGCCCAGGGGCGGACAGCCTGCTCGCCCCAGCGCATCAGCTGGAGGGATGAGGCGGGGGCCAGGTCCTGGTGGGGTAGGGTGGTGCCAGGAACACTGCAGAGCTGAGCCAAAGAGAGAAGAGACAGAGCTGGGCTGCACCTGAAGGGTCACTGGGGCACTGAAGAACTGTAGGACCGGGATTGGCAGGGGGGTACACTCTGCCCTTCACAGAGCTCCAGAGGCATCGAAAAGCCCTATCCAAACTGGATACCCTACCTCAACGGTGGAATGGCCCAGGAAATCCACACAGTTCCTCAGAGGTCAGTGGCCTGCTCTAACACTTCTCCCGGATGTCTGCACTCTCGTGTGTTTCTGACCACAAGGAATGAAAGGCCTCTCCCCTGGGGCCTCCTCAGCCCCTGGCAGTGTGGCAAGCAGTAGAGGATGCAGGGAGAGGTCCTGCCCTCTGAAGAAGACTCTAAGCCAACCAGGCTTGCAGGAGGAGGCGGCTCAGTCCCTTTAGGAGGCATAGGATCTGTGAACCTTCCTCCTCCGTGCCTGGCAAACAGCGACTGTGCCATGGGAGCTCGAAAAATGAATGAATGACAATCAACATGGACGCTTTCCAACATGGACCTAGGAGCATTTCTGATCTTCCAGAGCTTGGCAACTCTCTATCAGAAAATGGATCTGTCGGCCAGGCATGGTGACACAGGCTTGTAATCCCAACACTCTGGCAAGCTGAGGCAGGAGGATGGCAAGTTTAAGCCCAGCCCGGACAACTTAGCAAAACCTTGGCTCACAATAAAAAGGGCTGGATGTGAAGGCCCCAGGTTCAATCCCCAGAGGGGAAACAAACAAACAAAAGTCGGTCTGTTTACTCTGGAAAGTGGACATTTGAGACTGCCCCTACCAGTAAAGGAGTGACTCTGTTGGGCTTCTGAGACCAGGTCGTCTAAGGGCATCCTCTCTCTCTTTCTGATTGCTCACCTTAGAAACGAGCGGCCATGCTGGGAGAAAGCACAAGCCACATGGGGAGCCTCTCGTAGATGTGCCAGGTGACTTCCCACGTGAGGGCCCAGCCAAGGGGAGCCCTCTGATACCTGAGTGAATGAACTTCAGGTCATCCCAGCCACTGGTCTTCCAGTCACTCAGAGACCGGTCGCCACCAAACCTGCCCAACTGAAGACCCCTGTGTGAAGAAATGTCACCATCCTTTGAAGCCACTCAATTTTACGCTGGTTTATTTACAGCTACAGATAACCAGAACAGGGAGGCTGTGTCACCCCGGACTGGGGTTCCCCAGGACAAGCTGTGTCTCCCTCAGACCAGGGCTCCTTGAGGATAAGACTTTGCTCTCCTACAAAGGGTGATCAAACTAGATAGCGAGTGCTTAATTTTTAAAACTTATTCCAATGAAGGCACATCGTCATTAATCTGGACCTCAGAATACTCCCCCTCATTCCAAACACACTTCTCCTATAATAATCCTGGCCACTTTCTTCTTTTTCTCGGCCGTACTGAGGATTGAACCCAGGGCCTGAACACGGAGCTGCATCTCCACACTTTTTCAAATTTTTTATTTCATAAGAGCAGTACCATCTATCCTTGCCCACCTTATTCACTGACTTTGGCACTGTGTGACTTCTGGCTTTTTCTCAAAGTCAAAATGACCACCAAAGGTGTCTGTTTCACATCAGTTCAGGTCTTGGTGGCAGCCATGACAGTCCACCTAGAGACATGACAGGGGACTCTCAGAACTGCTTCAGAAAACAGCAGCAGCGAAGGGACCTGCGGGCTTGGAGCAAGGGGGATTCTTTCGAGAGTCATTAAGGGCTCCGTGTCTTTCACCGTAATCAGTCTTTTTCATTTGAACATCCACTGTAGTTGTGTCCGTTGATCATGTCAACTTGATGAAAGTAAGACCCACGCCTCCACTGGTATTGGGATTTATTAACCGCCCTAGACTGGGGCTTAAGAACTTGTCGGGATTGGAGTGGGAGTCATTTGTGGGCTGGCCAATGAGAGAGGAGCGCCCTCCCAGACGGGGGAGGGCCAACTGGAACTCCAGCAGTATAAAAGGGAGAAGGTGGGCCAAGTGTCGGGGCTCTTGCTCTGGGACAGCTCTCTCCTTCGAGATTGTCTACGGACGCCGCAGATCGTCAGCACAAATTCGTTCCTGTCTGGACTTGTGCCTGTCTGTTGATGCCCTTCAGTCGCTGTTAATCTTCAGTTGCTGATCTTCACCTGAGATCTACAGCAGATTCTAGGATCTTCACCTGAGATCTACTGCTTGGCTGAGCAGCCATCTTGGACCACCTCTATCACTGGACTTGTAAGACTATCTAATGCCCCTTTGTGTTGACCTATAAATTCTGTCTTTTGAACCCAAACTAATACAGTAGTTTTCCATCACACTTTAGACACTGGGACTGCATCAGAAGAGAGTTGCCGTCCCTTGGACTGGAGCTCCCTGGGGACTGGGCTGTCTTCTCGATGCAGGCTCCCCCGTCACCAGGTTGTGTCCCCCCTCAGGCTGTAACCCCTGAGGGTAAGAGCTCTTCCCCTCTCCTTGGTGGTTTTTCCTTAGGCTATGCCTCTGCAGAGACTGGGGCTCCTGGGAATAGGAATGTCACCTTTCACGTTTTGGGGTTCCCTGCAGTAGGCTGTCTCTCCTCTTGAAGTCATGTCTGTGTTTCCCTTTAAGATGTGGCCTCTAGACAGTAGGGCTGTGTCCACCCTCAGACTGGTACTTTCTGAGGATGAGTCTACGTCTCTCCTTAGACTGGAGCTGGCTGAAGCAAGTCTGTGATTCCTTCAAACTGGGGTTCCCAGAGGTGAGGGCTGTGTCTACCCAGGGCTGCTCCCTGACAGCTGGGCTGCATCTTTTCTCAGTCTGGTGCCTTGGGCACACAGGAGGGTCTCTCCTCAGACTGTGACTGCTTCTCCCTCTGGAGACAGAGCTGTGTTTCCCTCCAGACTGAGGATCCCAGAGAATAGGAAAGTTGAGGTTCCTGGTAGATAGGCTCATCCTATCAAACCTGGGGGTCCCCTGAGGTTGGGGCTCTGACAGCAGGACTGTGTCAATGCTCATATCAATGCTTCCTGCGGACAAGGTTGCTTGTCCCCTCAGACTGTGGCTGCTTGCGGGAGGTCTGTGTCTCCCCTCAATGAGTATCCCCCTTATTCAGGCTAAGTCTCCCACAGACAGAGTTTTTCCCCCCTTAGACTAGGGCTTCCCAGAGATAGTGTCCTCAGCTAGCATGGATTCTTAGCTGTTTATGCATGGACTGGTCCTTGAGCCTGCTAACTGTCACTGTTGTCTGTCCTCTTCCTCAGGGCTTTCTAAAGGCCAGTTCCCGCACGGGCTTCCGGCCAGCTGAGGCTTCTTGTTCAATTCGTGTAGAAATCATCAATGTGGCTTTTTTAATGTTAACAGCTCTGGACTTTGATTGCAAACGGCTACCTGCTCTTTAGTGACCTTCCTTGCCCAGGACCCAAGTAGCCACTTGCAGGCCTCAGGGACTCTATGGGGCCTAGAGATGGTGGCTTCTGGTGAGGCCACCCTCGGTGTCACCATTGTTTCACTGTCCATTGTTGGTGCCAGTGACCTTTGGTGTTGATAGCTCTTGGCGTACAAGCTTTTTCTTCCTTCCTTCCTTCCTTCCTCTCTTCGGTGGTGGTAGTGATACCGGGAATTGAATCCAGGGCCTTTGCCCAGGACACATCATCGACTCCTTTTTTATGGTCTAGTTAGTTAGAGACAAGATCTCATCACATTGCTAAATTGCAGAACTCAGGCTCGTGATCTTCTTGCCTCAGAGTGCTGGGGTTACAGACTGGCCTTGGACTCAGGACAATCCTCCTGCCTCAGTCTCCCAAATGCTGGGATTCCAGACATACGCCACCACGCCCAGCTTTATGTGGTGCTGGGGAATCAAACTCAGGACAAGCACTTTAACCGCTGTGCCATTCCTCCAGCCCCAGGCTTTCTGGAGAGCTGCAGAGGGGTGGAGTCACTCAGAGAAGCTGCTAGGGGTTGTCATCTGGGATAGGTCCATGACCAAGCTTGCTGTCGCCAAAGAAGATTTCTCCCAGAGTAGCCCTGGGTCCCTAATGTATTTTTTTCTTAATTTTTCTGTGTGCAAGTATGTGTGTGTGTTTGTGTGTGTGTGTGTGTGTGTGTGTGTGTGTGTGTGTGTTGAGACAGGGTCATGCTGTGTATTCCAGGCTGGTCCCAAACTATCACTGTGTAGCTGAGGCTGGCCTTGATCTCATGGCAATCCTCCTGTACCCTGAGGGGAAGATAAAAGCTCAGATAAAAGCTCCTTGAAGACGGGCTGTGCCTCCCCGCAGAATGGCCCTTCTTGACAGCAGTCCAGTCTCTCCCCTCAGTGTGGTTCTCCCGCAAAACACGTTTGACTCTCTCCTCAGCTTGCTGCTCCATGATGGCCGACCCGTGTCGCCTCAGAGGGAGCACCCGAGAACCTGTCTTTACTTTCTTCCAGACCAGGGCAGCCCCAGGGTGACAGGATGTTTTTCCCCTCACATTAGGGCTCAGTGAGGACACGACTGTGTCTCCCTTCCAACTGTGGCTCCTTGAGGCAGAGTAGCGTGTTCCCTCAGACTGGTGCTAACAGAGCACTGGACAGTCCCTCCGTCAGACAGGTTCCTGAGTCCATGATCCTGTGTCCTCTCAGACTGAGACACCGTGAAGACGGAAGTGTCCACCCACAGAATGAGGTTCCACATGGCAGCCCTAGGACTCTACTTTGTGTGGTGGTCTCTCGGGAGAAGGGTGTCTCTCCCATCAGCCTGTTTTTTTTTTTTTTTTTCATAGCAGGGCTGTTTCTCTGCTGCATTTTGAAAACAGGGCTATCTTTTCTCTCAGCTGAGGGCTCCCTAAAATAGGTGGCATCCCTCTAGGGCTGGGACACCCTAACGGAAAGGTTTTGTCACTGCTCCTCTTGGAGAGCACTAGGATAAGACTGTGTGTCGTTGCCCCCCACCTCCCACCTGGGCTGTCTGAAGAGAATGTTCTTTCTCATATGAGACTTGGTAACAGACTTGTCTCCTCTCGGTCCGAGGGCAGAAATGTTTGTCCTCATTCTCAGACTGTGTGACTGCCCCCTCAGACTGGGGTTCCCTAATATAGAGCTGTGTCTCCCCCCAGTCCACGGCTCCTTGAGGACAAGGTTGTGTCTCTCCTTCAGCTGATGGTTCACTGAGAACAAGGTTCTCTCGACTTGAGACTGGGGCTCCCCGAGGACAGAAGTGTCTGCTCAGACTTGCTGTACAAGGGTCCTTCTCTGCGTGTTTTCTTACTTAGAAGAGTGTCTGTGGGTTTCTAAGCTCAGCGCAGGACAAGACCACTATGATCACTGTTCCCCTGAACTGAGTTGGAGTCCCCTGTGATGAGGCAGGATTGTTTCAGGGGCTGCAGATGGCATGCAGTAAAGCTCTGGGGTGTTTAAGCACCTTGGGAATGAAGTTTAGTCTCATTACAGCTTGTTTGAGAGAAGAGCCAATTACAGAGGCAATTTTCCTGGAGCAGTCTGAAGAATGTGTTGAAATCGTGGCCAATCAGACAGTAAGCTGGCATTTTTCTCACGTCTCCGCTGGCCTGATGGAGGCCCCTTTCTGCCCCCTCACCTCCTGGCAGTCTCCCAGCCACCTGGATGTGAGCCAGTGGCTAAAGAGAGGCCTCAGAGTCCCACTTGAGACCTCGGGTCTCCAGAGGTCTTCCCAAGCAGCCTCGCCCCGTCGCAACACTCCATTACCTTCACACCAGCTTCTTTAAGCCTCGTCCTCTTGGCTGTCGGAAAATTCTTCTTAATCACTAATTGCCTTCTTTGGGGCTGAAGTTTCTTTCTGTGATATTATGTATGAGGAAGGAGAACAGGAAGCACCCTTAGGAGAGGCCCCCTTAACTTCCCTTCTCCATCTGGGAAGTCCTAGGCCTTCTGTCCCCTGCAGACGGAGGAAACATGGTGTTCTGGGAGCTCTGCGTTGTTTGGAATATTATGGGAAAACAATGGAAGAAACTTGGATCAAATGAGTAAGTCAAGGCAACAGGTGGAATTTATGGGAAGGATTCAGAATACCTCTGATAGTCAAAGGAAGAGATGGATTAGCAGGCAGGAAAGCCTTGGAAACAACTCAACCATATCCCCGGATGCAAACATTCCCCCCGGAACTCTCACACTGTTCCCTGATCTCTGCTTTTCTGCCTACAAATGTGACTCTTAAACCCTCACTTACCTGGCGGGGAATACGGCTCCTGCCAGCAACTCCTTTCCCCTCCCATGTCTCAGAACATTATCGGACAGGAGCGGCACCTCTCCAGTATGAACCAGTATATGGTCTTCCAGTAGAGCAGTATGAAAAGTCCCAAGGAAGAATCTGATTGGCCCCTCTCTGAGCACGTGTTCATTCCTCACAACCTAACAACCGGGTCATGGGGACCTCTACTAGAGTCAGAGCTGGTCTGACTGAGTCTGTTCCTTGGAGAGCAGGACTACTGGTATCCGGGGACTCCTTTCCTTGCTGTATGCCTGCATCCTGTTAAATGGGGTTTCTATCTCATCTGCTAACTTCTTGAAATAAGGCAGAGAGAAATTTCTATTATTATCACCATGAGTTATAGGTGAGGAAGCCAGGGCTCAGAGAGGTTGCATAACTTGTCTTCAGTGAGGAAGCCAGGACTTGAACCTACGACTTTGGATAGCAGAAGCAGGAGAGGGAGGAAAGTATAATCCAGGACAGCACTCTCAGCCTGAGATGTCAGTGGAGGTTGTGGGAAAAGGTGCCCTGGAGGACCGCGTACCTACTGCGTTCCAAGCACTTTTCAGCAACTGTAGCGGGGGTTGTATGAGAGCTCAGACATGGTGTGTTTGAGCCATTGCTTTTTCCCACAACTCCACACAGAGTAGGAGCTTTCAGTGAATCCGGAAGGGAGGTGTGTTAGTCAGTTTTTTGTCTCTGCCATCAAATACCTGGGAAAGTCATCTTAGAGATGAAAAGATTTAATTTGGCTCACAGTTTCAGTCCTCAGCCATCTGGCTCCAAGGCAAAAGCATGATGGAAGGGTGTAGAGGAGGAAGGCTGCTTCTGTCACGGCATCCAGGAAGCAGAAAGCAAAGGACAGAGCCACAGATGGGGGCGCCAGGGACCAGACACAGGCTCACCCCCCGGTGGCAGCCTATTCCCACTGGGCCTCTAGGTGCGTGTTCTGCTGCGAAGCCATCGGTACATGGATCCATTGACGAGGTCAGCCCCTCACGATCCTGTCCCCTCTGCTAGACCCCACCTCCGCACACTGTGGCATCGGCCTCAGTAGATGAGTCTCAGGGGACTGCTTCATATTTAAGCCATAAGAGTAGATCCTGTACCCCACCCCATTTATAAACTAGGAAACCCAGGCCCGGAGAGTTAGAGGAATTTGTCTTCGGTCACAAAGCTACTGTCCTCCAACCCCCGTTATGGTTTTCCTGGACATTGGTGGGTGCCAGGCAGAAATAGGGTGTCTTGCGTCCCGTATCAGGCTCGTTGATGAGAGGTCCACTTTGTCCTCTCTCTCCTCTAGTTGGGCCCTTTTGTGGGTTTAGTCCTGTTCACCTTGGATGGGGACCCAAGCAAGAAGGGGTGGGAACAGAGGCCACTGGACAACCTGGGGTCCTGCCAGGCCCCAGCCCTGCCTCCAGGAAGGCGAGGGAGGCGGCCTCTACAGCAGCAGGCAGCCTGCTAATTAGGACGCAGTCTTTATGACTGACTATTCTGAGATGTCATTTTCTAGGCTTGGGGCTGGGGGTGGGAGTGGAGAGGCACAGGCAGTTGTTTTTAATTACATTTGGTTTGCTAATTTCTGATAGAAAATAAATATTTACTGGGAGCCATATTTCTTCATTTCACGCCGGCTGACTCCTGAGTTTATCAGGAGCCCAAGCAGACACCCCCCCCCCCCACCCAGTCCACACCCCTTGCTGGAGTCACAGATCACGTGGCAACTGGAGGAGGGGCCGGAAATGAAGAAATGGAAGGAGAGGGAGAGGGTAGAGGGTGGCAGGGCCCCATGCTGGCAGAGGACCTAAGGACATGAGACCCTTCCCATCTCATCCTGCATGGGCAGTGGCCACAGTGCAACTGGGAGGTGGGCAGGCAGGACAGCCCAGCCCTGGCCAACTCGAGCCGCTATGAACACTGCCACCCTGCCAAGGCCCGTTCAGGTGATCTCTAAGGAAACTTCTGCCGGAGACATTTTAGGATGTGGTGTCTCTGCACCCCACCCCCTGCCGCCCACTAAGGATCCCTCTAATGAGCAGCTTCTGAGGTCTTTTTGAGGGATGGGGACAGAGAGAGAGCTGTGCAAAGCCCTCCTATCCCACCGCATGGCTTCTAGAAGGGCCTTTGCATGACAGTGAGAGGAAGGAGGTGGGGAGGAAGAGAAATGTATGGGGAAGAAGGAAGGAAGGAAGAAAAGAAAGGAAGGACAAAGGAAGGAAAGGGAAGAGAAGGAAGAGCTTTCCTAGCTGTGGGAGTAGATGTGTCCTCAAGGAAGAAAGGACTTTCACTCTTCGCTGAAGTCAAGGTCTTGGTGTGTACAACACACACACACCCTTCTAATGCTGGAAGAGAAGAACGAGAGATTTCAGAGTGAGGGCAGGGACCTCAGTGGAGTGGAGAGTTGGAGAAGGCGGTTTCTGAATCTCAGGGTTCCTGGGGCTGGGCTGGACGGTCCTGTGGGACGGTCCCATGGGAACTGCGGGACGTACAGGTGCGCTCTTGGCCTCTACTCAATGCATTCCAGGAGCACCCACCCCCACCCACAGCCAGGCTCACTGAAGTTGCCTCTCGACATTGCCAGGTCTGGGCATGAGCTTGTGAGCCAAGTTGCCCCTGACCGAGAAGCTCCTTTCGGCGACAATTAGGTAGAACGGAGAGAGGAGGAAGCCTGAAGTTGATGATGGGGAGCGGCGCGTGGGGACTCTGGCTGAGTGGGGCTGGGCCCCGGCGGGACGGGAGAGACGAGCAGATTTGGAGGCTGGAGAGTGGCGAGGCCCTGCCTCCAGCCTGGTTTCTAAATCCACATTAAGCCATGGCGACTTTTTTTTTCCAATTACATTTCAATTTAGCTCAATTACTTTTCCATTATTGTTCAAGCGACTCGGTTTTAATTGAAGCTGCTGGTTCTTATCTCTCCTGTTCCCCCACATACAAGGGAGGAGGGAGGCGGGGATGGAGGGAGGCTGGAGAAGGCCAGGGCGGGGGGCATGCTCGGCAGAAAGATCAGGCCTCGAGAGGTGGGGCGCGCCAAGGAGCTCGGCAAGGGAGACTGACCAACAGGGCAGGCTGTGATCACCGCACTTACCAGGTCCAGTGGTCCCCTCCTGTCCACAGCTTCACACATGTCCAGGAATTTATCCTGAGTCAGTCAGGGGCCAATTCAGCTCCTGAGTGCAGGTGCTTAACCCCAGGTGACATCCCCTGTCCTTTGTTTATAAGTGTGTCACATCTCCAGGTCCAGCTCCCTGATGACCTCCTGCTAGCTCTTTAGGGCCCAGCCCACCCTCCCTCCTCCAGGAAGACTTCCTGATTGTACAGCCTCGCAAAATGCTCCCCCTCACCCGTCTACCCACCTACAGTACTTGCTGCTGTCGAGGGGGGCCGGAAAGGTGATGCTTTGGAGTTGGACAAATCTAAATTAAATCTCCTATAAGCTCTGTGATTTGGGCACGCTACTGAATGTCAGTAAGTCTCCGTTTCCTTGTGAATTAGGTGTTAACAATACTTACCTCCTGGGAATGGATCTTCTGAGGACTAGACAGCCCAGCAGGAGAAGTGGCTTTGGGACGAAAGCCCGCCCTTATCAGCATAAAGTCACAGGCACAGCAGAACGCGTGTCCCCACTTCACAGAACACATAAATAAGCCCACAGATAAGCTCTGATCCTACGGGGAGGTGGGGCAGAGACAGCGCCTGGAATCACCTCCTAACCCGGAACATTATCATCCTGTGTCAGAGGCGGGGGAGCAGACACGTACAGGGCTGTGCGGTCCCTGAGCCTGTGGGGCTGTCTTAATCACACTTACTGGGACCCAGTACCTAACACCCACAGCATAAGTGGGGAAGGCTTACTTCCGCTCACAGGTCAGAGGTCTAGTCAGGCGTGCATCTGTCGTCAATTGGCAGGCCACGAGGGAGTGGTAGGACTCCTGGCGGAGGCCAGCTGTTCATCCAGCCGTGGACAGTAGCAGAGGGAGGCCGAGAAGGAGCTGAAGGCAGAAATATCCCACTCCAGGTCACACCCTCAGTGACCTGCCCTTTCCAACCAGGCCACACCGCTTAACAGCACGTGAAAAATCCAGGCATTAGTGCACTTGGTCCAGTGAACCCCACAATCCAGTCACCTTTCGAATGCCTGAGGCTTCCGGGGGGGGGAGTGGGGGGCAGGTGGGATCCAGATCCAAACTACGACATAAGGTGGAGGGCCTGTGTTCTTCCTCCTCCCCGTCTTTCCTGTCCTGATGGGGGCCCGGTGGAGTGACAGAGGGGTGGCCTTTGTGACTCTGAGGGGTCGTAAGCGATTGAGGTCAAGGAGATAAGCCTCTGTCCTGCAGTCGTAGTATAGACATAGTTTTCTCATCTGAGAGATAACTTTCTACAAGATGTAATAGAATATTAGGCTAAAGTGGCTTTAGATTATTATTTTTTTTTCTCAAATAGCAAAAATTCCGGAGGTGGGTAGTTTCTGAGTTTCTGGTAGTTAATGACTCTGGCTCTTCACTGATTTCTGTGCTTGGAATTTTGGTGCATTCAGCATCCACCTGATGGTCATCAAAGACTGCCAGAGTACTGCCTGGCATCATACAGCATCCTGAGCTGCAAGAAATGAGAAGGGAGCGCTCCTCAGGACCTCTCTTTCTCCCTCAGATTGGAAGGCCTTTACCGGAAACTGTCCCGCAGACTTCTCCTGGGTCTCACTGACCAAAACACTGGTCATCCCTACCAGAATACAGACACTCCTACCTGCAAGGGAGTTTGGGATAGCCAATCTCTGACACCCTCAGAATCCAGGGTGCTGGAATACACCTCTTCAGCTTTAGCGGGTCTTGTAGTAAAGCTCATTTGGGCAACATTTGCAAGTAACCTCAGGACGTGCATCTGTGGTTCGGTGCCTACTTCCAGCCCCTATTAGCTTGGCATTCCTTGCTGACACTTGGAAACTTTTATTCCTTAAAATACATTATATCCAGTACTTCCGGTTGATTTTAGCAAGAGGGTTGATCTGAAAGACCTAGTTCGTTGTTCTCCGGAACCCAAATACTCATGTCTGCCAAAGAATAGAACATCATGTTTGGCCGGGTACAGTGCCTCATCCTCTAGGGCTGGGCACGCTGCTAACTCCCAGCAAAACAGTAATGGCTGCCATGTAGATAGTCAACAGTCACTGTTGCCGTAGCAACGTTGATCACGGAAACCATCTGGGCCAAGCTAATGGATGATGAGGGGCTTGCCCAGAAAATGCACCTTCTTGCTTGCGCTTTGAGATTTATTGACATTTTCCTCCAATAAGCATTTTGGTTTCTTCATTTTGTAACAAGAAGCTCACAGAAGAGTTGCAAGTACAATACAATGAACTTATATTTTCTGAACCACTTGAAATCAGTTGCAAATTGCATGCTCTGTGACCTCCACGTACTTTGGGGTGATTTCTACGCAGAGGAGCATCATGTGTTACTACCTCTGATCCTTGGACCCCATTCAAGTTTTGACAATATTTCCTGTTGTGTGTTTTCTAGCCAAAAGATTCAGTCACATGTCATGTTGGGTTTCCATGACTCTTCGGTGTGGTCAACTCAGAAACAGTGATCTTTCCTTGACTTTAATAACTTTGACATCTTTTAAGATTATAGGCCAGTTATTTTGTGGAATCCCCCTCAATATGGATATGTCTAATGCTTTGCCAGTGGTTGAGAGCACTTGCCTGGTAAGGGTGGGGGTCTCAGTTACATTCCGATTCCCCAGCACTACCTAGGCTATGCACGCACCACATAACACACCTGTAGAAAGTGAATACATAGAAAATAAAAGCCTGCACCTCTGGGACCTGGTTCAAAATAAAAATCTGGAAAAAAATCTAAAAGAGAATTCCAACAGTGTAACGTTTACGTTAGCAAACTTAAAAAAATTAAAATTCAATGGGCTGGGGGTATAACTCAGCAGTTAGAATGCTTGCTTAGCAAGCACAAACCTGTGGGTTTGATTCCCCAGCACCACATAAGCCAGGAATGATGGCACACGCCTGTAATCCCAACACTTGGGAGGCTGAGGCAGGAGGATTGCCGTGAGTTTGAAGCCATGCTGGGCTATGTAGTGAGTTCAGGACCAGCCTGGACTACAGAGCAAGACCATGTCTAAAAAAAAAAAAAAATTAAAATTCGAGTTCTTCCCAGAGCCTGTCCACAGGTGCCTGGCTGATGACCCCTTGATCCTCTAGCCTTCTGTGCTGTGGGAATGCAGTGCTGTGGTTCCGCCCCCCACCCCAACTGTGGTCATGTGTGTTGGCAGCCTTGGGACACTGATAAGGTGTCCACCATTCCTTTCCGTATTGTCAGTGGCGGCCTTTGTGCCACAACAACACAGCTGAATGGTCCCAACAGAGCCGGTGTGGCCCAAAACTAGGATATTTTCTATCTGCCCCACCATGGAAAAATATTGATGACCCTTGACTTTCGTGGCCCAGGTAGACCAAGTCCTTGGAAGCCACTAACTACCAAAATGTACCCAAGAAGAAATAAATTACCAGAATAATTCTGCATCTGTTAAAGAACTTAAATTCTTCCAAAAAATCAACCATCTAGTTTGGATTGTTTTTCTGAAGAATTCTTCCAAACATTGAAAGAAGAACAAAATGCCAATCCTACACAACCTCTCCCAGAAAGCAGAGCGTTTGGGAATACTTCTCAGCTGTTTCATGAGGCTGTCCTCACCCTGATGCCCAACCCAGCCTCCCCCGGGGTACTGCCTATGGAAAGAACAATGCACCCCGGCCACATCAGTTTTATCCCAGGAACGTCAGACTGGTTCAATATTCAAAAATCAATCAACGTAATCCATCTTGTTAATGGATCGTATTACCATATCAAGCCGAGGTAATGAGCGCGTTGCTGTAAGCCGCTGAGTTGCGCGGTCACGTGCCCCAGGGTGGCTAACAAGCACCCCCTCCCCCGCTGCCCTCTGGAGTCACCTCCAGCCCGAGTGTGCCGTTTACATTTTCACCGTGTCCTTATACCCTTACACCACGTGTGTCTACCGCTGAGCCCCACGTAGTCTGGTTTGCCTGTTCCCAGTGTGTGGCTGGACGGTGCGCATACCGCAAGGCTCCTCCCGGCCCTATTTCTCTATGAAGACTGTACCCGAAAGTCGCCCCTGTGTCCCCCGCCGATGGTGCCCTGCGGCTGCCCAGCCCTTCACTGTGCTTGTTCATTCTTCTGGGATGGAAGTTTCATGAGACTCGAATGTGTTGCTTTTTCATCCAGTATTGCCGAGAACCTTCCTGTGTCTGTGTGTCAATGTGTCAGAAATTCCTCAGGGAGAGAATTCCTCTAATCCTTGGGCATTGAGGCGTCCTCTTCTCTGGGTCCCTGTGGTCACAAGGCAAGCTGTAGAGAGTGCTTGTGCATGCAGGCCACATGTGCATGCATGTGTTCATGTATGTGTGTGCGCACACGTGTGTGCATGTGTGTGGGTACATGTGCATGTGTGCACTGTCTGTTTGCACGTGTGTGTACATGTGTGTGCACTGGGTGTGCTATGTACATATGCATGTGTGTGCATGCACATATGTACATATGTGAATTGTGCCCTGTGCTCACGTGTGCATGCATGTGTCTTGTGCTTGTGCATGTTTGTATGCGTGTGTGCACATATGTGTTGTGCATGTGTGTGCTGTGTGCATGCATGTGCATGTGCATGTGTGTGCATGCTTCTGCAGGCTGGGGAGGAAGAGTGAAAACAGCAAGTGGTAATGCCCACTAAGCCGCTGGGTCCTGTCTCTGTACCGGAACTAAGCACCGAAATCCGAGTCTCGTCACCGGGGATCCAGGCACGGGCACCGGGCACTGCAGGTTCCAGCCTCTCTGCAGTCCGGTCGCCCCTCCGCTTCTGTCCTGCCCGGAAGCTCCTTTCTCACTCATTTTCTACACACCATCCCTGTGCCTTTTGTCAAGAGAAGACATTGGGGAGCTGGAGGAAAAGGGTGGGAAGCCCTCAGGAGGGCGTTGGAGAGGCCACAGCAGAGGGACAGGGCCAGTCGTGTGGGGACAAGTGCCCTCTTTTCCCATAGAGCTCCAGAGCATTTCTGTCCAGACCAGCAATTCTTAACCGGGCATCTCAGGCCTCTCACAACAGAACATGCACACTCTTATAAGCAAGCGCATGCAGTGGCTGGAGGAACAGCACAGTGGCTAGAGCTCTTGTTTAGCAAGCATGAGATCCTGAATTCGATTCCCCAGCAACACATAAGCCGGATATGGTGGCACATGTCTGTTGTCCCTGCTGAGGCAGGAGGATTGCTGTGAGTCCAAGGCCAGCCTGGGCTCCATAGTGAGTTCAGAATCAGCCTGGGCTGCAGAGCGAGACCCTGTCTCAAAAAAAAAAAAAAAAACAATAAATAAAATTAAAAATAAGTAAGTGCACACAGCATATATGCACATACACATATATCTGTACCCATATCAACACACATACCACACAGGCTCACACACACGTGCACGCACACACACACACACACATACACACATTTACTGCTCTTGGCCAAATAGGAGTAGGACATGTTTTATCCTCTAACCCTCCCTTGTAAATTCCCAGTGTCCTTTAAAATATCAAAGGCTTTGGAATGTTCAGCCTGAAAGAAATTCATTTCCTTCTGTTAAGGGCTTTTCACTTGTTTCCTAAGATTTACTTTCTAATTGTGTCCTTTGTGGTATTGTGTTTTTTTTTTTAGCATGGTAATAGTTTGTATTTTTTTTTTCCTTAGGAAAATAATCCATTGCTGTGCTCAAAAGTTAGCAATACATAAAAGTACAAAAGCAACTGTCAGCATTGGGACATATATCCTCTAGTATTTTTTTCTTATAAGTATGCCTATGCATTTCTCTTACTCATAAATGTTTCATAACTTATTTTTTATTTATAATGGACACTAAAAATCTCTTATCCAGACACAGCGGTGCATGTCTTATGATCCCAGCTATTTGGAAGGCTGAGGCAGGAGGATTCGAGGTTTGAGAACAGCTTGGGCAGCTTAGCAAGACCCTGTTTCAAGAAGGAGATAAAAGAAAGCACGCAGTGTGGGGCAAGTGTGCCATGACAGGACACTTGCCTCATATGCACAAGGTGCTGGGTTCAATCCCCAGCATCAACAAAAGCAAAACAACCAACCAACCAAAAATCCCACAGTCCCTAAGATGGATTGTAGTAGATGATATTTCCATAAAGGCTGCACCAGTATGCCCAATCTCATGGGCTCTTCTGGAACCAGGCCACGCCACCATCAATATCAGTCTATCTCCCACCCCCCCCACCCCCATTGAACCTGGGCTCACCTTTGTGTCTGCTTTGACTACTGAGCACCGCGTGATCTTAAGGCTTTGTTTGTAACAAAATCCACCTAGTCCCATCTTGCTCTTAGAACCCAGCCACCATGCAATGAGAAAGTCCTTACAGTCACGAGGAAGCTCTGGAGAGAAGCAGAGGCACCTGGACCACAGCCCCAGCTGAGCCCCCGGTCAGTGACCGTGACCTACTTGCCAGTCACAGCTCAGAGCTGCTCTTACTGACTCATCGACCTGAGTCAAGTTGTCCCAGCTGTGTATAAGGGGAACAAGGATGTGCCGCATGTCCGTGAGCACCACACTGTCGAGGCGTATTTCCAGTTCTTTCTTCAGGCCTCCTCTGTTCTGGATGGTGACAGCCCGGTCTCCCATGTCTGAGGTGTCCAGTACAGAGTTGTGTGCACACAGTGGGGATCTGGCACGTGCCCCATCTCAGGGGACATGGCGGGGGTGAGATGGTCCTGGAATGAGGTAAGAGAGAAGAAGGGGAAATGAGTTTGAAATCACAATGCAAGCTGCCCACGTTACCCAAGTCTCCGTGTCCTCACGCCACCGGCTGGGCCAGGCAGTCCAGAAACTCCAGTGTCAACCTGTCCCTCTCGCCTGTACTAGCTTACTGAACAGTCAGGAAGCTTGCAAAGCCATGTTGACTGACCACTGATTTCCTTGAGACTGAGACATGGACTCAGACAGAGGAAGATTTCCTCAGGACCTAGAGGCTGGTCCTGGGAGCTGCCCAGGAAAAAAAAAAAAGTGATGTCTCTGCCTTCGTTTTTGTCTTCTCCATTACCTTAAAACTTTGAGGAGTCAGCTGTGCATATAGGCGTGACAGTCACAGCGCCAGATGGAAAGGCGTAGTAGCCTCAGGTTACTTTCATCCCTCTGCAGCAGCGAAGGTACCAGGATAAGAGCAACGCACACACATCACCCCGTACCACACCACACGTCGCACAGTCATCTCAGCCTCCTGTTGTTGCAGGGAAGCTGATCACGCTCAGCTGGCCTAGGGGGTGGGAACTGTCTCTGTGTCCGTGGAAGGGATTATGCCAATTTGAGGGAATTAGGAACCACACCTCCACTAGCATTAGGATTTGTCAACCACCCTATATTGGGATCAAGAACCTGTCAGGATGAGAGTGTGAGTGATTTGTGGGCTGGCCAATGAGAGAAGAGTACGCACCCGGATGTGGGAGGGCCAACTGGAACTCCAACCGTATAAAAGGAAGGAAGCCGGGCAATTGTCACAGCTTCCTCGTCTGGGACAGCTGTCCCCTTTGCGATTGTCTGCGGACTTGCTGCAGCACAGATTCGGCCCAGTCTCGACTTGCGCCTGTCTGCCCGTTGCTGCTCTTCAGTCCCCAATCTTCAGGCTCCGGTCTTCACCTGAGACCTGCAGCAGGCTCTCACCTCACCGGCTGTCCTGCAGTCCCGGACAGGAGCTCTACTCCACGGCTGAGCCGCCATCGTGGACCACCTCTGTCCTCGGATTTGTAAGCCTTCCTAATAGACCTTTGTGTGATAAAATCTGTAAACTCTGTCTTTTGAAAGAACCCAAACTAATACAGTCTCCAACCACCTGTGCCTCGGGCCTCCTGGTGCCCTTGTGCCTGGGAAGACGGGCCCTCTGCTCTGCCTGCCCGCTGGTCCTGAGTCGCTGAAGGGGGAGCTTGTCGGCCTGGGTGGTAGGGAAGCTGCTTTAGAGAAAAGTAGCCAGCAAGCACGTGGGCAGAGAGGGGTGCAGGGTCCCGGGAGCTCAGCCGCCTCTGCCGACCCTCTGCCTCTGGAGTTATGTGGAAGGGGAGTCTTCCTGCCCCTCCAGAACCAGGCCCCCTTTCTGGCCTCAGGCAGCTGTTCCCCTGCCCAGTTGTGGGCCCCCGCCCACCTTAAATGAAGCCCGTCAAGCCACTTACTTCATCATAAGCCAGCTTCTAGGCACTTGTAACAACAGTAGTGGGAGGATCTCACGACCGTGGGAATAGGGTTCTGCCTACTCGAGTGTGCACACGAATCTCTTGGGGTTGTGTTAAAGTGCGTATTCTGATCTAGTGGTCTGGGCGAGCCCTAAGATTGCATTTCTAACCAGCCTCAGTGGGGCTCGCACCCGCAGGGACACTGCAGGGACCCCCTGGAGAATGCAGACAAGCCCTCGCTCGTGGGGCTGTGGGAGGCCCCTGGGGGCCCCTTGCCCAGCTCAGAACGGAAGGAGCAGGGCTGTCTGCGTACAGGCACCAGGTCCTGGGCACCGGGCCTGGGTGGGGAGGGGACAGAACTGCCTAGAGGTGGCCTCTCAGGTTACATACTCATCCTGGCCCAGGCTCGGCCTACCTGCTACAGGCAAAAGGCAGGGCATGGTGAGCGCATTTGTAATTTTAGGTACTTGGGAGGCTGAGGCAGGAGGATCGCAAGTTTGAGACCAGCCCAGGCAGGTTAGCAAAACCCTGTTTCAAAAAAAAAAGGGGGGGGGGGGGGGGCACGGGATGCTGGGGCACAGACTCTGGGTTTGATTCCTAGCACCACAAAGGAAAAGAAGCCCTGCCCAGTTATTTAGGAAAAGACAGAACCCTTCCCCCTTCTCTGACCTCAGTGTCCCCACGGACACCACCCTTCCCTGCTTCTTCCTCCACCAGCACTGTCAGGTGGCCAGAGCTCTGGGCTACTACAGGAGGCCTGGGTTCAAGTCCTGATTCAGCCTCTGACTCACTGTGTGACCTCTGGCAAGCCTGTGCACCTCTCTGTGTATCCTTGTGTGTCACGGGGACAGAGTCCGCCACCCGGAAATGCTGCTGTAGGTGAAAGGGCTGATCAGCTGTCAATCATCCCATCAGTGTGACAGGCTGTCCTGCACCTTATTGCCGTCATATCCTTCAGCGTGGGGCAGCGTCCAGGTTCCCTGGTCAGGTGACAGGAGAGCTGCCTGCTTGCCCTCCGGGATTGCAGCGTCTAAGGCAGGATCTCTGATCTTGACCATGGCTTCCCATCAGAGCCAAGGCCCATCTTCAGGAGGCCAGTTGGGACCCCTGTGGTCCCTTACCTGAGGATTCCAGACCGACCAATGGATTTGGCGGGGGAGGGGTGTGGAAACGTCGTCGATGGCCCGGGCCCTAGGAGTTGACAGCCCAGATGCCACCTTTCTTTCTAAAAAACTACAACTCTATTAGAATACCAGCGTGACTTAGTTAATTATTCTCCGCAGTGAGTGAGTAACCGTGAGAATGCAACTCATCCAGCCTCCTGCTGCCTGGTGAGTTTCCTGAAACCCCTCCTTACGCTTGTCATTTGTACTCCCTCCCCCAGGAGCTCTCAGTGGCTCCCAAAATTGCCTAAGTAAAGCCCAAATGCCTAGTGTGAGATTTTTGGGGACCTCCACCGCGTGGGCCCTCCCTGCCACAGGGGTGGGACTCTGCACTGGGCTGCCTGTGTCATGTCCCCCCGCTCTGTCTTCTTCAGTGGAGCTCCTCTGAGACTCTGATCAAACGCAGCTTCTTCCTTGAGGGCTTCTTGGTTGCTATAGCCCAGTTTCTTGAAGGGGACTCACACCATCGGCATCAAAATCACCTGAAATATTGAGGAGGGGTAGATGGGGACAGGCTTTAAAATGCTGATTCAGAGGTTTCACCCAGACCTCATATATCAGAGTCCCAGGTGGGATCTGGGCATTTGATCACCCCATCATGTGGCTTAACCACCTGGACCTCTCATTACCTGTTAGAACCTGATGAGGGCCCTCCCTCTACAAGACCCTCAAAACCCTTAATAAACCATATTTAATGAGGTAGGCCTTGGGAGAAGTCAGGGATGCCTTCAAGGAGACACTCAAGACCGCGCTGATGTCAGTTCTGCCATACTGAAGGCAGGAAAATTGACCTGAGCGACCTCCTGAGGGCGGGCAGGGACTTTCGACCCTTGGCGTCCACAAAAGCAAGTGCAAATCTCCTTTGGAGGAGAACATTCCCATTCCATCCCCCAGGATTCCCATGGATTCAGGTTAGACAAAAACAAACTCAACATCAAAAGGCATAGCTCCGTGGTGAAGTGCTTGCCTCACAAGCTCAAGGCCCTGGGTTGACTAGAGTGCAAGTCTGGGCTCTCTTTCAGCCCCAGCACCTCTCCCTCCCTCTCACCATGCCTAGCACACGCTCCCACGCACTCACCCCATTCCTTGGGTACCAACGATGTCCACCCTTGTTGGTCACGGCGTGTTAGCTTGCATGAGAAATGTTTCTGATGTCCAGAAATGGTGTGGTGCTACGGACCTTATTTCTGTTCCTCTTTTTCCTATTCAATATTAGAATTTTAAGTACCTATGCCTGTATCTGTCCACCTAGGTCACTGGTTTTCCGGTTCTGTAGCGGGCACAGCAGCCCTACTTCCCGGGCGAAACGACTGAGGCACAGAGCCTAGAGAGCCATGGCTGGTATGGTCAGAGTTCTCTCAGATTCTCAGAAAGCCACGCGGGCCTCTTCTTGCTAGCTCTGCTGCCCCCTCTACCTGCCCCTGCAAGAGGAAGTTTGCCCCCGGGCCTCTATTGGCCTCCAAAACACCCGCCCACCCGGCTGTTCTACCCCTCCACCCCTTTGGCTATACTTCCTCATAGATTTCTTTTACAATCTTTAATTCAGTGCATTTAATTAGATAATATGCTTTAATTTACTTAAATCAAGGGTACGCTGCATGATTCAATATTCAGAAGATATAAAAGGGAATAGAGGGAAGTGTCCGTCTCCTCTGACTCTCAGCCCCCCAGGTCCCCAATTGACAGCCACCAGTATCTTATGAATCCTACCAGAGGGATGTTCTATTCATATGTAAAAATATGTTCATGTGACCTTCTGTCTGTACACCTCTGCCTTTCTTTCTTTCTTAAGTTACTCTTTTACCCCCAAATTATGTATTTAAGATATATAATTAGGCTAGAGCAATGGCTCAGAGGTTAAATACTTGCCTAGCAAGTACTTAGGTAAGGGCTAAGTACCTGAGTTGAATTCCCCAGCACCACATAAGCCGAGTGTGGTGGTGCACGCCAGTAATCCCAGCACTGGGGAATCTGAGACAGGAGGACTGTCCAGAGTCCAAGGCCAGCCTGGGCTCCATAGTGAGTTCAGGACCAGCCCAGGCTACAGAGCAAGACCCTGTCTCAAAAAAAAGAGATATATAATAATTACTGTCCCTCACTCTTAATTAGCATATTTTTTGGTATTGTGGATTGAACTGAGGGTAATTTATCACTGAGCCACAATCCCTAGTCCTTCCCCCACAGCCCCCCTCCTTGACCCTGCTTTGAGACACAATCTTGCAAAGTTGTCCAGGCTAGCCTGGAATTTGTGATCCTCCTGCCTCAGCCTCCCAAGTGCTGGGATTACAGACATGTACCTCTGAACCCTGTACTAGCATACTCTGGGGGGGGTTTTTGTTTGTTTTTTTGAGGCAGAATCTCACTCTGTAGTTCAGGCTGATCCTGAGCTCATTATGTAGCCCAAGCTGGCCTCGAACTCATGGCGATCCTCCTGCCTCAGCTTCATACCCTTTATGCCTCTCTCTACCTTAGACTGTGGGTTTGGGGGATTGTGCTGTATGGTTGCATAAAATTCCTTTATATAAACGTACCATCGTTTTTATCACCGAGGTTTGTACCAAAGAATACTAGATTGTCCAGCCTTTCCCTTTAAAAATTCTGTGGCAAAACCCTTGTGTACACACACCTTCCACCTGCAGGCACACGGAGCGGGTGCTGTGATGCACCGCCTGGACCCCCTGCAGGGCATGGCCGCTTATCCCCCTAGAAGCGCTCACAGCTCACAGCTGCAAACCTCCTCAGGACCGCCCTCTGCTGCCCTTCAAAGTTGCATGCCTCCCTGGGGTATAAGTACCCATGGAGTGGCCCGCGGGGCCTTCCTGGCTTGTTTTGGGCCATCGTGGCCCAGAGCGCCTGCGGTGTCTGCGTGGCAGTTCAGCCTCTCCCCCTGCCCATCCCACATCCATCTGTCCCGTCCAGGTGCCATTCTTGGGGTCCTTGCCCAGTCATCCTCCTGCTTGCAAACCCCTCCTTCACAGAGACTTTCCAGGGGGCTCATCCAACAGCAGAGAGTCAGCGTGGACCAGTGTTTGTGTGTGCTTGTGATTCGGGTAGATTTTAAGGTATTATCACAGGACAGCACAAAAGAATACATAGCAACACTGCGCTGAACGGATTCCTTCCAGCCGCCCAGTAGAAGGCGCTTTTACACAGATGGTCACAGGAGACCTTGCGGTGACCCTGTACTCTAGACAGGGTGGACAGTCCTACCCCATGGCCTCAGGGAGGCAGGGATGCTTGGACTAGCTGGTGTGGCCGGGACAGGACATGGAGGCTGGGCCAGTGGGGACACAGGTGCTGATGCTATATAGAAGGGCACTGCAGGAGGGCCCATGATAGATGGTGTGGCAACTCCGACTCCTGGTGCTCCTAATCCTCGGAGAGGAAATTGCTGAGCCTGGGTGGGTGGGGGTGGTGCCCTTTCACCCCTCGTTCCCCAAAAAGGGGTCCTCTCATGCCACCTCTGAAGGCACATCTCGACCCAGAGATGGAAGAGAGGAGAGGAAGCACTGCACTGTGCCCACCTGTGTCCACCGCAGCCCAGTTCTCCTCCTGCTGCCCCATTCCGGAGCTGGACAAATGCCCACCGGGACAGCATGTCAGCCTCAGGGACATGGCTTCAGCTGTCCTCCACACCCTAGAGATGGCGCCTCTCAGGAAGAATGGAAAGTATACATCTCACCCCTTCTTCTCAACGCTACCTCTCGTCCCACTCCTGGGACAACATTCTCTGTCACAGGCAATCACAGCACTGTCACTCCAGGCCCCTTCCAAGGACTTTCACCTCTGGGGACTGCAGAGGAGGACTAGGGTATAAATGGAGGGCAGGACTTGCAGGACGTCCTAGTCAGGGCTCTGACCACTCTGGTGCGTCCCCTCCATCCCCCCTGTGGCCCACCCTCCCTCCTCTCACATGACCTTGCCCCTTCCCCAAACTCTCAAGGCTGCTGTAAGCTGTCAGATTCCTAGAAAAGAGGATTCAGACTGACGCGAGATCTTTGTGCAAGCTCTCTGCCGCCTACTCACAGGTCCACCTGATGTTTAGAATTCACATCCGTAGTACGCAGTAGGATAACCTGTGGCTGTAGCCCAGCTGGCTTCTGAACTTAACAGTGAGATTTTGCTAAGGCTCCTGAGGGCTGTGAGGGAGACTCTACTCCAGGCCTGACTCCTCCCCGTCCTCTGGTGCACTGGCAAGCTCTGGTCCTGCTCACCCTTGATCTTAGGCTTCCAGCCTCCAAACCGTCAAAAAATTTGAATTGCCTCATTGGTGGCATTTTATTATGACAGCCTGGCAAGCTAGAGCACCCAGCAAGCACTGTTCCCACAGGCTGGCACCGAACCCCTCCGGAGAGGAGCCCGGCTGGGATGCGGCTGTGAGCAGGGGCTCAAGCCGCCGCTCAGAGAGGGGTTAATGGCGGAGCCAGGCTGGGTGGGTGTGGCAGCACGTGCCTGTGACCCCAGCTACCCGGGAGAGTCAGGCAGGACAGTGACGGGTGCAAGGCCAGCCTGGGCCACTTAGCAAGACTCTGTCTCAAAATAAAAATTAAAAAGCCCTGGGATGCAAGAGGTAGAACACCCCTGGATTCGATTCCCGGAACTGGAAAAACAGAAAAGATGGGGGAAAAAAGGCAGGGTAAAGACTGAGGCTGTTGTACCAAAGCTCTAGAGCTCTTCTTAATAACCACTAGCCTCTGTGTCATGATTACAATTTTTATTATTATTGAAAGAACACCTAAGAATTACTCCGAGGTCTGAACTCCACTCTTAATGATCCCCATGGCGCGCAAGGAGGGAGGAAACAGTCTCCCTGTAGCCCCAGGGCCTTGCCGGGCTCCTAGCTGCTCAGAGGCAGAGCCTTCTGTCCCGTAGAGGGACATCCTACCGCAGTTCTGGGCAGATGTGCACATCTGTCTCCTGGCCCGGCTGTTTTTCCCTTGATGGGGCAGAAATCGATCACCTGCACACACACTCCGCCCCCTGGGGCCTGGCACACAGCAGGTGCTCCGTAAATGCAGGTGGGGCAGATGAGCCCCCGTGGGACTGCCACTCCACGGCCTCTGGGCTCTCCCAACAGCCCCTCACGCAGCTCCAAGCACCGGCAGAAGCCTCATCTCAGCCCGCTAAGCCCCGGCCTAATTTTCCACTCTATCGACAAGCTCCGTTTTCCTTAACTGGCCCCTATGGTGTAGCAGTTGGATGGGTTTCCATCTCCTCCAATCTAGGGGGAGATGCCAGGGATGCCCTGCTGCCCACCCAGGCCGTTTCTGCCCCGCTAGCCGTGACAGGCCGGCCTGGGCACCGGGAGCCCCAGAAGCACGGCCTGTGTCCAGCCACCCTGTGCCCTGTCTTCTGCCCCTGCCTGTCCCCTCTGGGGGACCACAGGACAGACAGCCCACATGGCTTACCTGCCGTCCCTCCCCTCCCCCTCTCCTCACTCTCCTGTGACCTTTGGGTCTTTCCACTTTCAACCTTTCCCTCAAACAGAATCCTGCCATTCTCTCAGTGACGTTTACCAGGCTAGCGTGGGCCTAGATGCTGGCGATCCGGCCACAGACTGAGGAGACAACGTGCCTTCGGGTGGAACTGACACTCTGGAGCAGGGATGGGGAACCGGGGGGGGGGAGGGGACAGCACAGCTGGCCAGTCCATCAGGCAGGACACCCCAGGTGGCTGTGGTAACTGGGGAGTCACACAGGGGCTCTACGTGGAGAATCCCAAAAGCCAGCAGGACCTGAACAACAAGGGTGAGCCACGTGGACATGTGCAGGAAGAACTTTCTAGGCCAAGCAACCAGCAAGTACAAAGGTCCTGAGGCAGGCCAGGTCCAGGAACAGGAGTGGTTTTGGTGTCTACGCTGAGCCAGGTAAAAGCCTCTCCCACAGACGTGGAGCACGAGCTGGCTTGCTTTAAAAGATCCTCTGCGTCCCCAGCCTGTCTTTCCCCAGCAATGCCTGGGTGATTATTCCTCCTCCCATCAGGCCCAATTTGGAACATTAATTAGTGATGAATTAGCAGCGTACATCCCGGCAGGTGCCGTCGTCTGGTGCCCACGGGCTCCGGGAAGGGAGCCGGTGGACCTCAGCTCCTCTCGCCTCCTCTCCCGGGGCACCCGCCTCTCCCGTCCTGTGCCTGTGGAGGCTGTGCCCACCCCGCCCACCCAGCCCCACGGAGGACGAATAGTTCATCTTTGTCAATTAATTATCGGATGGTTTAGTTCACGCTGGGTGGTGATGAGGGAAGGGAAAGCCACGTGTTGTGAGATCATCACCGTAATTACCTGGAGGCTGCCGCCGCAGCCCAGCACCCGGTAGCTGCAGGTGCCCACCGCCGGCTGAGCGGAGGGACGGTGAGGCCCTCTGGGGTGGACGTCCCGACCCGGCGGCCTTTGGACAGCCCCAGGGGCCCTCTGGAACATGATCGTGCGGTTTTCAGAGCCAACTCCCAGTGGGAAGGGGGTCGCAGAGAACTGAGGAGACCCCCAGGTGCCCGCAGGTGTCGGCCTGGCTGACCAGACTCTGAGAAGGCAGAGGACATCTTGGTAGCCTTCCCACCTGAGCTTAGCAGAAATGTGCTCACGTCCCAGGAGGCCTTTGCTACTCCCGCAAAAAGGCCCTCAGCAAAACCCAGAACGCCCGCCCCACCCACCCGCATGGTCTCCACCCACTCTGCCTTTGCCATTCCAGTCCAGTCACCCTGGCCTTGCTGCCCCAGGCACGAGCCAGGCACACCTTGGCCCCAGGCCCTCTGGCTCACTCTGTCACCCCCCACCAAACACAGCCTTTCGGAGAGACGCTTTCTGAGCGGCCTGCTGAGGACTGTCACTCCTCTCAGCACAGCTCCTCTCTTCCTGCTGGATCTTCAGAACTTTCCATCCCATTTGAAACGGCACGTTTTACCTATCCGTCTCCTTATCCCGCCTCTGTCTCTTGGTAACGCACAGCCTCCAGGAGGCTGGGAGTTTTGTCCTTTGACCAACAGCCCCCCCCCCCGCCCATCTGTCTCCACTGCCAAGAACTGTACCTGGCACAAAAATAAGCCGTTAATCATTGTCAGATGAGCGGGTGAAGGGCCCTTTGTGCAGAACGGCACGCGGGAAGATCAGGAGCCAGCTCCTGTTCCCGAGCTGGCCACCAAGACCCTGGTGATGCCTGAAACGAGGGGAGATTCCTGGCAGCGCCCGCAACCCGGGCCAGGGAGGAAAACTGCTGGAGAAGTCATTTTAAAAACAAGCATTCCGGCGGCTGGTTTCATGTCTGTGCGTGCCCGGAGGCTGGCGCGATTGGCAGAATGGTCCCCACCCCCTCCCGGCTCTCCCCAGGGAGGGGACAGGGACAGCAGAAGTTGCAGACTCTTTGATTAACTCCCCGGCCAGCGTCTCCGCCTGGCTCCTCCCCCTGGAGGCTGCAGTGGGGACAGAGCTCAGGGCTGTGGGGTGGGGGGAGCAGAGGCAGGGATGGCAAAGGCCGGTTGGGGAGGCGTCGCCAGGGACAGGACAGGACTGCGACCCCGTCGCTGGGGAAGGGACAGCGGGTCCTGGGCGGCACCTTTCTGCAGCACAGAGCCGGCAGATCTTTCCTAGGAAAGACAAGAGGGGAGGGGGACAGACCCCAGGACACCCCACTTCACGCAGATCCCCCTCCCCAAGGCCTCCAAGCCGCGCTGTCCCTCCCCCCAGAAATGACGATGGTGATTTCTAAGAGCCGGTTTTTCCCCCAAATCTCTGGAGATGCTGGAGCTGCTGTTTCCATGGAAACCTGCCTCCCCACCAACCTGGCAGAAGGAGGAGCTGGGCAGCCGCCCCCGCCACCCCCAGCCAGCCTGCAGGGGGCCCCCAAGTTGAAAATAATCCCCCTCCCCCAGGTTGTTCTCAGCAGGGGGCTCTGTTTCCTGGCCGGCGACGCCTCCTGATTTGTCTCTGGCCTCGGGCCTAGGTGGGACCACAGAGGCCCAAGTGAAAGGCAGAAGGGGCTGTTGAGACGGGCTGGGACATGTCCAGGCTCCCCGGTTCCTGCCGGGGCCAGCCACCAGGGATCTGCCCAAAGCCAGGGCCTCTCCTCCCAGGAAGGGCCCCCAAGACCCCGTGTATCTCTGGCTGGTTCATTTCTGAGGAGTTCCTCACCCACCCCCGCTCCAGCACCACCAGAATCACCAGGACGGAGGCACCCTGCAATAACAAAACAATAAAACACACACAACAGCACAAAAAGACTCTTTCCACCTCAAATGAAAAGGATTTATTGGGAGGATCCCGAAGTAGCTCCTTGGACTGAGGGGAAGACTGAAGCAAGCTTGGAGAACTGGCCCGAAGGGAGAGAGCCGGGGAGAGGACGTGCCCAGAGCCCCCCAGCCAGGGCGGGCGCGTGAGCCCCTCTGGACGCTGGACCCCGATGTGCTCAGCCGCTACCATGTCCCCGGGTGGTTTGTCACGAGCCCCAGTTCTCCACGTGGCTCCCTGCGGGTGAGCTGGGGATTCGAATGAGGGTTTTTCTGAGCGGGGAAACTGTCCAGCACCCTGATGGTGGCGGGGTGGGGACCCGGATCTACGTGTGGTTCTAGTGCACAGCACTGTACACTGAAAGAGTCCTGGGCAAACCACCGATGTCCCCACAGCTCAGCGGCCAGGCCAGGAATGAGGAGCTATCCGCACTGACCCACCCTCGGCCTCTAGAACGGGTCAGGACGCTGGATCCTGTGGGGTGATATCTAAGATGGCACCTGCCGGAAATCCTGGGGCGGCCACCTCGGGTGTTTACCAAGAAAGATGATTGGGCCAAGCTCTTTCCGCCCTGGTGGACCACGCATGATCCCAATACTGTTGCTACGAGAGCCCAGCGCCTGCCTGCATGGTCATCCGCTGATTGGCTTAACACCCGCTTACGTAGACACCATGTCCAATCTCCTGCTCGCCCCTCCTTGCCGCGTTTTCCCACTACCCTATATAAGCTTCTGTACTTCCTGAATAAAGTGAGTTCCTGCTTGGACAGACTTCCGGCTGGGTCTCTGGGTCTCGTATTCTGGGGAGGAGGGGCCCCAGCCGCCCGCTCACCTTACGTCTCCTCCGGCCCTTGCGTGATGGTAAGACCCCCACAGGATCCCACCAGATTCGTGCACCGGCAGAGTCAGCTTCTTAGCAGGGACAACGGGCAGACCATGCATGGGTGAATGGCTGCTTCCTGGTAGGAGCATTTGGGCGCTCGGAGCGTCATGGGAAGTGAGGTCTCACTACAAACCATTCTTTTGTCAGACTGGCAGGAGCTTGAAGGATGGAGGGACAGATTCAGACCCAGGGGACCCAGGGCACCGCCAACCATTTGAATCACTACACACAAGCTGCCCACAAAGCACATCTTCCCCAGGCCTGGGCCCAGTGTGGACTGGAACCCCTGAAGGGAACAGGAGCGGCTTTGGTAAGAGGCGTGGGTGGCCCAGCTCTGGGCTTCATATACCCTGATTCTGTTTCCCAGGGAATAGAGAAGCCCCAGCAGTTGTCCCTTGGCCCACACTAATTCCCACCAATTCTCCCTGGGTTTGGGGTGGAAACCCACCTGGTTTCTAAACAGGAGCCTTCCAAAGGCCTGTGGATGAGGCTTTCCCTGGAACAGGGCAATTGCTGGCTCCTTGGGCTTGTGCACAGAGCAGTAGGTAGGGAGAGCTGCCCGGGCCCGGCTCCCCAGGGTGCGTCTGAGATCCTCTTCCTGCCCCTGACCCCTGCCTTCTCCTCACTGTCACTGCCACCCCTCACGAAGCACCTCTCTCAGTCCTCCATGCCTGGGCACTGCCTCTCTCTGCATCATGTGGGTCCTGGGGATCCGTGGATGGAAGAGTCTGGGAGGTGGAAAGCGAAGGGTTTGGGGCAGGGGCATACTGCCCACCCACCGGGTGCCACTCTCCCACCTTCGTGTGGCTCTGGACCTTCTCGTCCCTGCTCCCCTGCGCGCCTGGAGCCTGATGCCCAGGCCTGGGCCTGGGAGGAGGCGGAAGGAGAAGGAGCTGGGCTGCACACCGGAGGCAAAGCCAAGGAGGGCAAAAGCGTGGGGCCTCCTAGGCGCAGTGCCCAGCAGAAAGGCAGGCCTTTCCCACAAGGTTGAAGGAGATGTGTTGACTTGTCGTGTTGCTGTGAGAATAAGACCGAGAGAGCCGGAGCTCAGGGCCAGTGCCTTTTGTTGGTGATCTCCTCCTGCAGCTGTGGGGCACACCGTGCCCACCCTGACTGGGCCAGACTCCTGGCCTCAGCCCCTCGGGAAGGGATGAGGGTCCTCCAGTAATGTGAAGATGAGGCATCTGAACTGCAGCCACTCAGCAGGAGGGACAGAGAGAGAGAGGATGCCACTGCCACTGGGTGCCAACCTTGCCCAAAGCTCTTAGTGCGCACTCTGGCCGTAGCAGGGAAGATAGGTCCGTGTTTCTGAGATGTTCCCCAACACAAGCGGTCTATTAATCAGTTTTCCCTTTGCTGGACACAGCACTCTGCGCCCGCAGCTTCAAGGAGAGGCTTAGTTTTGCTTGCGGTTTCAGGTTTCAGGCGGTCCAGCCCATGGCGGCCAGGCAGAACCATCGAGGCAGCAGGGTAGAGACAGCCAACAAGCAACACAGAGGAACAGGGCTTGGGAGCAAGAGGTGGGCACCTGGATACCACACTTGAAGTCACGCCTCCATAACCCACCCATTCCCACGCAGAAGCTCCACCCATTCCCCGGGTGGCTCCCAAGCCAATCGAGTTAGCATGATCAAACTTCACCGCCCCGGGCAGGCTCACCCCAGCAGGTGCAGCCAGGAGGTGAACCCAGAGCATGGGACATCCGGGAAGGAGTCAGCCCCCCAGGGGGAGGGACAGTGGGGAGCTGGGGAAGCAGGTCGGGGAGCGGCTGGAGCCGTAGACACCTGAAGGCACAGGGTGGTCACTGGGGCCCTAGGGCCACACCCAGTGGGTGAAAAGCTGCTGGAAGTTCACAAACAGCACGTCCAGCTGCTCTGTGCTCTCACACAGACTGGGGGGTGTTGGGATGCGCCCCATCTGTGCTGGTCTGTCTGGAGGCCACTGGCCCACTTGGGACCGCTGAGCTAGGAAATGTGGCCAGAGCGACTGAGGAGCTGAGCTTCCGTTTCTATTACATTTTAACTAATATAAATGTAATTTAAATGGGCACCTGGCCCATGGCTGCTGTGCGGACAGCACAGGGCACTCTGGGAAACCTGGGGAGGGGGGCTGCATTTCAGCTGAGAAGACACCAGAAACCGACAGTCAGGGGTCCAGTCGCCAGTTAGAACAAACGCTGCGGAGTCACAGGCTGCCGCTCTAGAAAGGACCGTCAGGAGGCCTGTGCAAAAGGCGGGAGAGGCTGTGGGTCATCAGGGGAGGTGTGCCAGGCGAAGGAGGCTGGGACTGCAAAGTCTGAGATAGGAACCCTCTTGGGGCACTGGAGAGGCCACAGTGATGGCAGGAAATGGGGTTTAACGGAACCCAGAGACCAGAGCAAGTCAGTCCTTTGCTGGCCACGGGCCCTGTGCTGCGAAGTGAAGCACTTGGCTGCTGCCGACAGGGACCAGGAAGAGACTTTGCCTGGTAACGCTAGTCGTCACGACGCTCGACCCTCCCCATCGGCTGCATAGGCCTGGGGCAGGTTCAGGTGTCGGATGGAGAAAACCTGCGCTGACTTTGCTTGCCTGCGGCTCTAGCTCCTCCTCCCCCTGCTCCTACGAGGGGGTCTCAGCCCTCACCTCTCCCATGCTCCTGCCCACCTCTCCTAGGTTTCTCTGGGTCTCCATCCCCCTACTGGCACCCCACCGCTCTCCAGGTGGTGGGTAGTGTGCCAGCTCTGGGAAAGGGTACGAAGCAGAGAAAGGAATGTCGGCGCCTTAAAGACCCCTCATCCATGCCCACAGGAAGGGCATGGGGAAGGCTGCGGATGGGCAGCCCAGCATCCCAGGACCCCAGGAGCAGTACCCAGAAGGCCCTAGGACACTTGGGATGGGCCACTTCTCTTCATCTCTTTCCCAGTTCCTCCTCAACCTCACAATGAGACAGGAGCTTCTGCCTACCCAGAAATTCTGAGGAAAGCCATGGGGGCAGGGATGGGGGTCTGTTGCTGCTCCTGCAGCCCCAGGACCCTGGGTCTCAGGGTTGCGTGTCTCTGGAGATACCCAGACTCTTTCTCAGATTTGCCTGAGGGGATCACAGGCAAGTCACCCATCCGTGCCAGCTACGTGGGAACTACAAAAGGCGGAAGGGATTTGTATTCATGTGACTGACACGAAGGCCTGTAGAAACAGAGAGCACAGCCTTCTTTTTCTTGGAAGAACAACTTCTAAAAACCATTTCACAAAAATTTAAGCTATTAAGTTTTATTTGCGCATATGTGATAGTAGCGCAACTCAAGCCAAGACTTTCGCTTCTGGTCTTGTGGCTGACCCTCACTCGCCCTTCTCCCTGGGAATGGGTGGGATCCTGTGTGCAGAGATGAGTGTGGCCTCCAGGTCTGAGTGCCGCATCCTGGCTGGAGACCCTCGAGTTCTCTCTCCTTCCACCTGGCACAGCTGCCCTGCCAGCAGAGCCGCCTTCCTGCCCACCCACAGGGAACACGAGGCACGGGGAAGAATGAGACCGAACTGCTTTAAGCGCTTGAGAATGCTGGGAACACTTGTTAGCTCCCCGTAACCTAGCTTATCTCCTAATGGAGCAGACGGACAGCTTTATAGAGTGAACAGTCCAATCCACACCATCACACCTTACTGATGATCCTCCACCAATCACAATCGTCCTGCCAGCAAAGAGCTTACATAGCCATTATCCACGCAACATTTCTTTTCTCTGTTTGTATCAACTGGAATTTGACATGGCTATTCATGGCAGAACACGCAAATTAACAATGACTTAAACATTCGGAAGTAGGTGGCCTGGAGCCGGCGTGATGACGGGGAATCTAGGATCCTTCTCGGTCACTGCCGTCCTCACCTGCTGGTTTCAATGGCGCAACATGGCTGCTAAGACTGAACTGTCACATCTGCATTCCTACCCAATTGGAAGGAGGAGACTGCAACAGGGGTACGCTCCCAGCCCCCCACAAAGATGTGGTCGCACATGACGGCTCTGTTGCGAGGCCAGGGCTCAGGAGTTGGCCCATAGCAGCCGCTGGTTGCATGCAAGGCCGGGAGACGGGCATCTGTTTTGGGCATCTAAGTGGCCGCTGCTGTTTGGCCGAGGTAGAAAGACAGCCACGTCCAGGGAGGCCACCGTGACTGCCGACCAGCATGGGATATCCTTCCTTCACATGGAAGCTCCGTGGCATAATGACCAGGTTGGACTTGTTCCAAATTTTCCCCCCGCATTCCAGGCAATCATATTAGTGTAAATTGCTTTTCCCTGTTTATACTATTTAGTTGAGATTTATTTCCGAATGTGTGACGACCTTCCAGGTGGAGGGGGACACTTCTTCCTGGCAGTAGCTGCAGTTCTGTCTTTCTGGACAGGCCTCCCCCAAACACTGGCCTGAGCAGCAGAGCTGTGGAGAATTCGTGAGCCACTGTCCCTGTGTCCTCCCAGTCGAGCTAAAAACGTTGGCCTGAGCTCTCTTCATTCCATTTTACCAATTTAATAGGTGTTGGTTTAAGGATCCTCAGTTCTCGCATCATTGATTGGAGCCCAGCTGAGATCCCGGCCTGGGCTCGCTCATCATCTAGGTCTTCTCCAGCATAAACTGTTTTTGTTTCTGAGAAGAAGGAACTTTTTTAAAGCTCATTTCTGAGGTAAGAAAACAAAGGCCTAGCGCCAAAGGCACAGGCCTGTTGTGAGAGAGTTGATCTTAGGTCCCCGGGCTCTGACTACTAGCCCAGCACTCTTGTTTGCATGATAAAGAAGGACCCCAACAGGTGCTGGGGTACAGAGGGAAGCTGTGGGCCTCCCTAGCCAAGGTTTGGTCTGACTAGCCAAACACCCTGGCTTTCCTGGGCATCAGTTTCCCCTTCTGTAGAACAAGCAAAGGCCTTCTAAGGCTCCTTCCAGCTCCTGTTGGAGAGTACGGTCACATGTTGGTAAGGCGTAGGGGTGCAGGAGGGAGGATGGAAGATTCCCGGGGCATGGTGACGGGCTCAGGACAGAGGCAGGCTGGAGCGAGTGTATGTGCACACCTGTGTGCTGGGCTGCCTCCAGTCCTGAGTCAGGACTGGGAGCAGACACAGTCATGCCCACCTTGGGCACACGGTGAGGACGTTTGGGCATTGGCACGGTCACTTGTACTACCCCTTTTTTTTTTTTTTTGAGGCAGGGTCTCACTCTGTAGCCCAGGCCGGCCTTGGACTTACAGCCATCCTCCTGCCTCAGCCTCCTGAGTGCTGGGATTACAAACCTGCACCACCGTACCCAGCTTATGCGGTGTTGGAGAACTGAACTCAAGGCCTGGTGCTTGTAAGACCCCCTTCAGTTCCGTGACCCGATGTCACCTTCCATTGCCCTGCTTAAAATTGTAGCTTCATCCCAGCTCAGCCTTTCCCACTCCCTTATCCTGCTTTATGTTGTCATAGCACTCACACCCTTTAACATATTAGTTAACTTAATTATTTATTTCTTCTCTGTCAACTTTTCTCCACTAGGCTGTGAGCTCCACGGGGCAGAGATACTTGTTCCCTGAGGTCGCTCCAGCACACAGGGTGGCTCCAGGGGCAGAGTAAGTGCCCTGAGCTATTCCTCAAGTGAATGAATGGGTGAACCTAGTCGTACCCCAGAGTCATGCAGAGAAAATCGGATGTAGGACCCAGGATCCCACCAAGGACCTCCGAACTCACGGTCCCTGCTCCTCCTGCTCTGCAGGTGTGGTGAAGCTGAGTCACCATCCCTGCAGGGCCCCACGGTGACCTCCCCTGACCCACTTCATGTGGCTTGAGTTCTTAGTCACAGAGCACCGGACCCAGGTCCAACACCTCTGGGGCTGTTGGGGCCCGTCCCCTGGAGGGAGATCTGGCGTGCTCAAGAACCCACATTCCTTTCTGTGGCAGCCTGTGCCCTGTGAGTGGTGGGAGAGTGAGCCAGCCACCCGGGCTCAAAGCAGGACCAGGCCCTGGGGGTGGGGGGATTAACATTCCAGGCTTCCCCAAGGGGTCAGGCTGGGATAGGACTTGGCCTGAGATTCCACCAGCCTGCTCCCTCTCCTGCCAGATCCTCAGGGCACGTTCGCGTAATACATCACCTGCAAAGGAATCTTCACTGCACGCCCGGCTTCAGGAAAAGCCCAGCTGAAAGAGATGGCCCTCTTTCTCATCAAGAGGTGAGTGGAAAACGGAAATACTGCGTATGTGCACGATGAAGTATTATTCAGCCATAAAAAGGGCAAATTTTTGTCACTATAAAAAAAATAGATCTGGAGGTCCTCATGTTGAGCAAACCAAGCCAGGCCCAGAGGACCACATGCTCTTTGTATTATGCAGAATCTAAGAGGAGTGACAGAGAATGGAGGAAAGACTCAAAATATGATATGTACAACCAATATACGCTAACTGGAGGGAGATGTTGAGAGAGAAAGGAAGGCGGCGTGGCTTCTGGGCTCACCAGGGCAGACTTGAGAACCCGCGGGCCACTGGGACAGACCCCAGGTTCTAGAGATCCACCTCCACATCTGGGCTCAGCCCTTGACCTGGTGTGAGTCCTGGGGGGGAAAAAAAAAACCCTTAGCTCTTGGCCCAATTTCCCCTCCTGTATTAATTAGATCTCTCTGTGGGATTGCTGTAAGGACTAAATGAGGGGAAGGCCAGCAGTACCTCACATACCAGCCAGCACATAGCAGTCGCACAGTAAACGCTAGAGACTTCCCGTCTGCAGTCTGGGAGGCCACTTGCTTATATAGATGCGGCTTGGGCCCGGGATTTCCCCCAGAAGCTGAGCAGCTTGCAGAGTCTGAGACAGTAGGGTCCCACTGAAGGCACGTGAGGCTGTAGCTGAGATCCTGCAGCCCGCCAAGAGGCTGGGGCAGAGGACTGCAAGTTGGAGCCTAGCCGGAGTAAATCCCAGCTCAAAAGATAAAAAAGGGCTGGGGATGTAGCTCAGTGAAGACCCTGTGTTCAATCCCCCAGTACAAGGGGGTGGGTGCTTATAAGCTTTTTGGGAGGGAAGACACGCACGCACGCCCGCCCGCCCTCCTTCCTCCCCAGCAGCTGAGTGGTCCCACTGGGCAAGGACAGGTGGAATTGAGAACCAGGTCCAGATTGTAAAAAGTGGTCATCAGCTGGGCAGGCAGCCTGCGCCTGCCTGGTGGCACCCTGGCGACCATGAGAGACTGCGTTCCGCCTCTGTCCAGCCCCGGTCAGGCTCAGCCAGCCCTGGGCCATACCCTCTCCCCTCCCAACCCCCGTACACTCCTCCACAGCAGAGCTGAGACCCAGAAAACACACAAGATGAACAAAGGGGAGGGGAGCGGCCATCACTCCCAACAGGCCCAAGTCCAGGCCACCTTGTCATCACTCAAGACGCTCAGTGATGTAGGGTGCCAATCCCCGGGAGCCCCGAAAGTGGGCAGGGCTGGAAAGTAAGGTGCTGCAGGCCGCAGGATCTCCCTGGTGTCCACCCTGTCTGCTCCAGCTCGGCTCACTCTGCCCCTTGACCTTGTCTCTGCAGCCCAGCCCCACAAGCCCTGTTCCTGTGTCCAGGCTTCTTTCTAAAGCCAGCCAGAGCCCAGTTCGCCTTTATTTCTTTTGGAGCACGAATACAATAGATTCTACTTCAGAGAATTACTCATCGCATCCACCCACCCGTGAGGTTTTGTAAATAAAACAGAAGCACAGAAGGGAAAGTGGCTTTCTCAGCGTCCCGTGGTCAGTGGCAGCACCAGAACAGAGTCCTGACTCACCTTCTATTTGATCTCGTGACCACAGGGCCATTTGCTGTAAGATGGGCAATGGCATCAGTGTGGTCAGCAACCTGCCCATCCCCCAGCAGGCCCCACCCACAAGGGGCACGTGAGTGGGACTGGGGGTCACACGCGCCACCTCTGCTCTGCTGGTGGATTTATTGGTGACTGGAGGAAACCGTAGGGAAGGGGTCATCGTCACATGGCCTGCCACGCATCTGCACTGCACAAATACCAACATATTAAAACTGAAGTTTCAGCAGAGTCACAGACGTGCAATTGGAGTGAGATTCCGAGATTAGATCTTCTGTGCGGGTCTCTCCAAGGAGAAATTCAAGGGCCGATTTCATAACTCAGAGCGACCTCGGCCAAGTCCAGGGGCTGGAGGGTGCACAGGCGGGACCGGGCAGAAATGATTACTTGGTGAGAGAGCTCGCCCCGCTGCCAGCCTGCTCACACCGTGAGGGTGGCTGCATCCAGAGAGACAGCCGGTCACGGGCTGGTGAGGGCGCCGAGAAGCTGGAAGCATCACACGTGGCAGGTGCAAATGTAAGAATGTGAAACGGGACAACCTGGCAGCTCCTCAAAAAGCACAAGCGACCAGGAACTGACCCAGGAACTTCTACTCTTCCATTCCCAGAGGAACAAACACATATCCACATGGAAAAGCTACACTCGTGGGTCCATGCCGGATGAGTGAAAAAACCAACATGCTACATCCAGACAATGGCCACGTGGCCGCAGTAATACCAGACCCATCCTTACCTGCTGCAGTGTTAACGAACCTTTAAACGCCATGCATTATCGACTCCACATCAAATGAAATAAGCTAGCCACAAAGTCAGCATATCGTATGGCTCTGTGTGGACTAGCGGTCTCAGCCCTTTGTCACTGGGACACACCAGCTAACACCCCGATTTAAGGGAAGGAAGGTTGGTGTCAGCTCAGAGGTCTTGGTTCATTCATGCAGGCTGGCAGTGGCCAGCGGGCTTGGTGGGATGGCCCAGTGGGGACAGCCACTCACAGTGTGGCAGCACCAGAAGCTGACAGCTGGAAGGATCTGGGACAGATTACACTTCCGTGTCCCACCCCCAGGTGCCTCCAGTCAGTCCGTGAAATCACTTCGTCCATTTGGTTCCCATTATCCAGTCACCTTGCAAATATTCAAGGTTTCTGGGGGGACATTCCAGACCCAAGTCGTAACAGCAGGCAAATCTATGAAAGCAGAAAGTATAGAGCTAATAATTGCCTAGAAAGAATGGGGAGCCTGGAGACAGAAAAGATGCAGTGTTTCTTTTGAAGGGGACGATGATCTTATAAAATTGATTGTGATATTTGCATAACTCTTTGAGAATACCAATAATCCTTCAAATTGTCCACTTTAAAGCCGTAAGTTTTCTAATATGTGCCATATATATCAATAGAGGGTTTTGTTTGTTTTTTTTGCTTGTTTGTTTGTTTGTTTTTGAGACAGGGTTTCCATGCTCCTGGCTGACCCTAAACTCACTGTGTGCCCAGGCTGGTCTCAAGCTCACAACAATCCGCCTGTCTAAGCCTCTCAAGTGTGGGGATTACAGGCATGCAACACCCTACCTGGCCTTTTTCTTTTTTTATGTTGGCACAGAACCATAGCTTACTTAAGAGAAGGTTTAAAAAAAAATAGTCGTGGACCTGTTGAGGTTCTCATTTGGATCAAGGGACGACAATTCCTACAGGTTAAGTTTGAAAGAGACTGAGGAACACACTGCTGATTGCAGAACTGGATGATTATGCCACCTAGGGACATGACGCTCTTCCTGAGGTTGTCTGTCCATCCTGTTGGGGACTCAGCTGGCAGAATCCACTTCAGAGAAGACCTTGACAAGATTTTTTAAAAGACTTCAAAAAATAATCTGAGGCTGGAAGAATGGCACAGCGGTGAAAACGCTTTCCCTGCAAGCTCAGGGCCCTGGATTCGATTCCCCAGCACTACGTAAAGCTGGGCATGGTGGCGCAGAGTGCGACCCTGTCTCAAAGAAAAGAGGAAAAGAAAAATCTTGTATTTAGCCATCTGCATTAATTCAGAAGAGTGTGAGGGTATGAGGTTTAACATAAGTTTGTGGAGGGACGACCTGGTTGGAGTTGACCCTAAATTCAACAGTTGCTAACCATCACGGTCACAGATGTATGCTCCCTCTTAAGTTACATTAAAAGAAATAAAACTACTGGATCAAAGGAGGTGATCATATCTCTGTGAAAAGAACAACTGTGTCCTGCTCTGGGCAGCGTTAAGAAAAACATCCACCAGCTGGGTGTGTTGGCTCATCTCCATAATCCCAGCACTCTGGGAGGTTGAGGCAGGAGGACTGCAACTTCCAGACCAGCCTTGGCAACTCAGGGGCTTAGCAAGACTGTTTCTCTCATCTGCAACTTTTCCTCGGGTTATGTAAACACACATCCGTTCCCCCAGATCGGGCACAGCTGGCAAGCCAAAGGAACAATCCACCAAGTCTAACTTGGTGAACCAATGAGTTGACTAGGGTTCCTTACAGAAGTACGGGCGGGGTTATGTCCAGACGCAGAGCTTAGGGGCTACTAAAGGAGCATGGGGTGACTCGAACAGCTCACCCCAGTCCAGATAATGCCTTGCTGGCTCTGCATGCTGTCCCCTGGGACTCGCCTCCGGCAGAGTCTCCTTAGCCTGCCTCTAGCAGGGAGCATTGTCCCAACCCGAAGGGGTCTGCCGCACAGCAAAGTCTCAAAATAGAGAAGGTCAGAGAGGGCTAGGTGGAGAGGGCTCAGTGCTAAGGCCTTGGCTTCAATTCCTGGCACTGCAAGAGATAGCCAGCAAGCCAGACAACATGGTCAGATCTGAAGAAATCAGCCAGGAACGTAAGCACCCAGAAGCCACGTGAGGCGAGAGCCGCGAACGTGTGGGAGCGTCTACTCTGGGCACTCAAGGATGAGATGGAGCCGAGAGCTACTACCCCTGCCCCTCACGGAAGGCTGTGTAGACTCGCCCTAGGTCGCGCCTCAGGGATGAGCCGGGGCTACCCGAATCACCTACAGTGGGGGAGGCGTGGCTTGACCCTCAGGAAGTCAACAAGAGCTGACTTATCCAAAGAGGCTGCCTCAAAGAGAAATTACACTCGCTACAGTTTGTTGAAAAACAAATGCAAGACTCATGTTTATTTGCTTGTTTTGGAGTAGGTGACACAGATGTGACTCAAAAAAGCAGAACTATACAGGAAGTCTGCAGCGACAATTCTCTTCCCCTATGAGCATAAAAGGCCCATCTCCTACCTTGGTTGGTGCAGGAAATGTTTTTCCTTCCCTGGCTTCTGCCGACATGTAAAATGTTGCTGCATCCGCCTCCTTACACAAATGGTGACATGATTCCGTCTGTATTTGCTTCAGGCTCTTCGGTCTTTCTATCCTTTGCTTTTCTTTTGAGACAGGATCTTGCTCTATAGTCCAGGCTGGTCCTCTACTCTCTATTTTGCCCACATTGGCCATGAACTCACAGCAATCCTACTGCCTCAGCCTCCTGAGTGCTGGGATTGCAGGTGTGTGCCACTATACCCAGCTGGTGTATGATGGTGGTGGGGGATTGAACCTGGGGCCTGTGCTTCCTGGGCAAGCACTCTAATCACCGAGAAACAGCCCTAACCCCAAAAAGCGCTTCCATTATGTTGAATTCTCTTTTTTTCTTCCTAGCCGTGGACTCGTGGCAATCCTCGTGCCTCAGCCTCCCAGGTACTGGGATTCCAGGCATGTGCCACTTTGCCCAGCTTATGTGATACTAGGGAATGGAACCCAGCGCCTACATGCTTGCAAAGCAAGTGCTTTAACCACTGTGCCATTCTTCCAGCCCAGAGTCCAGAGATTCTAACCAAGCTCTGAATGGGACTGGGCAAGTTTCCAGATCTCTCTGAGCTTCAGTCCCCTTGTCTGTAGAGAGAATGTAACTGTGGTTTCAGATTGTATGAGGAATGAGTGAAATCTCACGGGTACAGAGCACAGAACCCAGCACACGGTTCGCGCTCAGTACCTGTAGCACCTGTCGTCACAAGGGCCAAGTCCAGCGCTTCCCGGCCAGGGTTCAGAGCGGCCCTCGGCCTGGCCGCCTCTCACCTGTCTTCTCTATCTCCGAATAGGAAGACAGGTTATTAGTACAAATTTGATCGAAATGACATATGGATTAGCATGTACGCTGCAAAGTCTAATTCTGTTTACTGTTCTAGGGGAGCATGCAATTACTACAGGAGCCGGGACAGAGTGTTTTTAATAACATTTCTTGTTAAGATTTAATTACAGGAAACTGTATTTTCTTAATCACTGAAAACTCAACTGGCTAGGAAAAGAATCATGATAATTTTGTTTGCAGTTTATTAAATCCTTAGGATATTCTTTCTCTTACATTTGCTTTTATTATTTGCCGCTGCTAAGTGCTTTTTAACCCTTGGAACTGTGAGGAGGCAGACCGGCCAAGGCCACCTCTGCCTCTCCCCATCCCCCGGCTTGCCACCACGGTCAAGTTCAAGCGCTGGGCACCCGATACACCAGAGCTGCCCGAGAGGCTCAGTCACTCCGCCACCTCCCCAGTGAAAAGAACAGGTGGGTCGTCCTTGGCTGAAGTTGGTGCACTGAGGAAAACCACCCCCCCATGCCTGCCCTTCATCCCAGTCTCCCGACACCCAATCCCTGGGCAGGGCACCTCCCTCTCCAGGTGGCTGCAGGAGGTTCCACAGGTGGCTGGGTCCCGCACAGGCCCGCTCCCGGGTCCAGAGCCGAGGACGTGTCCTGAGAGCGGGCACTGCTGCTAGAGCTGCCTGATCCCGCGCTCATCCATTCTGCACGGGGGCCGGGATGTGGGCGACTTAGGCGTTTACATATTATCTGCCATACTAGGGACCGAAAACGGCTCTTCACATGGAGACGCAGCCTCAGTCCATTTTTATTTTGAGATAGGGTCTCAGTAAATTGCCCAGACTGGCTTTGAACCAGGATATCTCCTACCACGGCCAGCCTTCCAGAGGGCTGGGGATCACAGGCCTGCACCGCCATGCCCGGCTGTTTCAGAACTGACTTGTCTGAGGCCTTGTCTGCTGTCGGTACAGAAATAGTCACGTGAGAGCAGGCTCTAGGTTCAGGCCTCCCTGCTCCCCCTCTGCAGCGGGGGAGGGGGGTGGGAGGGTGGGGGGACAGGCATCAGGGAACCACAGCCCACAGGCTCATCTAGATAACCATGTGACAACCCAGAGAGCGATGCTTATAACACTGGCATGAGAGGCCAGCCCCGTGAGGGATTTGCTCTGCCCTAGCTAAGAATCCCTCAGCCAAAGCACAGCCTCTCTGCCTGCGAGTTCCTGTGATCCCCAGAAACAAGTGTGTGCGCGTGTGTGTGTTTGTGTGTGTGTTGGGGCCCTCGTGGCCTCAGTCACAGCTCATCTCCTCCTGGCCCCGTGACTCGCTGAGCCTGGCCCATCTCCTTGCAGACGTCACAGCTACCCGCAGCCTTTTCTTCCGAAGAGCACCCCCTTTTTAGCCAGCAGGTCTCCTGGGGTCTGCCCTAGGCCCTCCTGCTGCAAACCAGACCCCGGTCCCTTGGCCCTCTTGGGAGACGAGAGACAGGGACAGGCCGACCGCAGTTCTCAACAGAGCAGCCTGTCCTCCCAGTCTTGCCGTAAGCAGTGGCCTCTCCTAGCGCCCTGTCCCCTGGGTCTCTTTGTTCTCCAGGGTGCCGGGAAAGCGGGCCTGACAGCATTAACCCCCCATGGCAAAGTGCGGGACATCAAAGGGGCCGTGCAGAGCCATGGATAATAGATGGCCGCTGCATGAATGATACATATGCAGATAAATGATGGATAATGGCCCGCGTGATGTATGGGCGCGCCGGTAACGGATGTGCAGAGACATGCGGATTGACACAGGTTGTCGGGCAGCTGTGAGGAGGACAGACACGGGGCAGTGGGAGGACTGACTCAAGGTGTCCCACAGATGCGCCCATAGCAGCGTGGCAGCGGAGGAGAGTGGAAAGGACAGACACTCGGCCAGGCGACGGCGGGACAAGCAGGAAGGAGCCCAGGGCAAGTGGCCTGAGGAGAGAACCTGGCCTAGGTAGGCACCCGAGGAGCCCCCACGCGTGATCTAGTGATGGATGTGTCCCGGTGACAAATGGCTGGGGCCTACGTGGTTGATCAGGGGTGCCTGGCCTCCCTCTGCTGGCCCACCAGGCTGGGCGCAGGTCCTGGGTGCCCACAGAGGGGCGGGGAGGAGGTGCAAGTTTGTTTCCATGACACCGGGTGGCACACATGCGCGCACGCGCTCACACACACACACACACACGCACTGCCTCCTTTTCCTCCTGTTCATAAATAATGTCCCTGGTTGCAAACTGCTCCCCAAGGAAAGGCAGGAGAAAGAGGCTTCTGGCGGCCCGCGCTTGGCCCAGCCCCAGAACAAGTCTTTGAAGCCAGCCTGCCTCCCGGTCCATTGGCTGCTGCCTGCCACCTCCCTCTGCCATCCTGCGGGCCCTGTTTAAAACCCTTTCCCTCCTGGGCCCCCACCTCCACCTCCTCCTGCCGCCGCTGGGGGCCTGCCCGACCGGAGCTCTGAATGGTGCTGAGAGGCCCTGAGGAAAGCCATTGTCCTAGAAAGGGCAAGTGGGTGGGAGTGCCTGCTCCCAGGACATGCCCAACCTGGCAGCAGACCTGTCACGCCCCGGCAGGCTCACCCTCTGCCTCCCGCAGACGGCAGGGAAGGATCGCGCCAGCGTGGACAGGCCTCGGGGCCTCTCCCTGGGCTCCACTCAGCTACGGAGCAGGAGATGGGGCTGGGGGTCCACACAAACACTCCCGCAGGGGTAGCTTGAGAGGACTAGGCCCTGAGTTGGGCACAGGGCACACGCCCATGCCTTGGAAGGAGACGACGTCTGCCTAGGGGACACGCGTTCATGGCTGTCCTCGGCAGCCTCTCAATGTCACCCTCTTCTGGCCCCCGACATCTTCTGCAGAGCCCAGCCAGGTGAAGTGACTAGCTCAGCTCAGCTCAGCCCAGCTCAGCCCAGTCTGGTAGCTGCACCATCAAAGGCTCCGTCCTGGACGTGAGGAAAGCGTCCAGCGAGTGTGTGAGACAGGTGGACTCAGAGGAGGTAGTCGAGAGGACCGGGGGACCATTTTGCAGGCCTGGTTTTTGCCTTCAGACAAGGCCCATTCCCCTCTGCTCCACAATCCTCCCCTTCCTGTTTATTCCCTGAATAGATTAAAATAAATAATTAAGTAAACCTGGCTCCTTTGCCTGGGCTGGGAGGAAGTGGCACCAGAAGGAGCTCCAGGCAGAAGGGAGTGTGAGGGGTGGTGACAGTTCTTTGTTCCGGGGATGAAGGTGGGGGGGGGGGGGATTGCAGGAGAAGGAGGCCAGGCTCAGAGCGTGAGACTCCGAAGTGTCACTTGACATGCTCGGCTTGAGGAGCCGTCTCAGGGTTTCAAGTGGAGCAGTAACAAGTTCAGATTTGTAATGTGGATGAAGGGTTGGAGTGGGCACTGGAGACTGGGGGCCGGGTAGGGTGTTTCTGTGCTGCCCAGGGAGGGGGCACTGCCTGGATAGTGGGGGCTGGCTTGGCAGGGCAGGGAGAGGCTGATTCCGGGGAGTGGGGAAAAGAGACAGGGTGTGCGGGACAGGCAGCAGTGGTGCCCAGGGACAAAGACGGACAGGGCCCTTGATGGAAAAGACCAAGGAGGGAGTGACAGAGAGGACAGGCAGCCGGTAGGGCTGGGCTGAGGGCCGGCACAGAAAGGCTCCTGAGAGACGGAGGACGAGGAATTGGTGGTCCAGGTGCAGCCGGAACACCAGGCAGAGGCCCTGGGCTCCTGTGGACTTGCCACTGGGCATCTTTCTAACAGTCCCCTATGTACGGCAGGAGATTCAGGTACATCCCAACCGACGCATTTGGGAGTTTAATGGAGCTGTGGGCAGGCTGCGAAGTGGTTGAGGAATCCAGCTGGGGAGGCTAAGCCCAGGGCATGTGGAGGGGTGTGGTGCTGCTGGTTGGAGCTATAGCCTGGCATGGAGGGACACTGCTGAGACCCCACAGCTCCATCTCAAGAAAACAACGACCCCAGCCTCTTTTTTAAGCCTTTTTTAAGGACTGGGTATTGGGGAAGGTCGAGCCCCAACTAGAGAGGAGGGAGCCTGGACCAGGTAAGCCACCAAAGTCAACCCTTGAGCACAGTGCAGGGCAGAGGAAGATTCGGGGACAGGCAGAGAGATTGGCCTGGTGGTGGACAGTTTATCGGGGCATGGCGCTCCCAGAAGAGAGAGCAAGTATGCGGAGACCTGAATGTCTGGGACCCGGGAGGGCTCTAAGAGAGATGTGTGGGCAGGACCCAGGAAGAGGGGGACAGAGGCTGGCATGGGGAGCGCGAGAGGAGAGGGGCAGAGCCAGGGAGAGGGTGGGGCTGAGCACCTGGGGGAGGAGCAGGAGGGACCTGGACAGGAGGAGGCCCAGCCCACCCCACCCCAGAGCGCCTAAGAGGGCAGACCTCTTAGGGCCAAAAAGGGAACCCTGTTTCTGCCGAGGACCACAGGAAGGTACCTGTGTGTGTTTTTAGAGCAGAGAGAGATGTAGCCCTCTCTGCCCAGGCCTGGGTGGAGGGGCAGGGGTAAGGATGGGGAGACCCCATGCTCAGTGAGAAGATGCTGAAACTGTGTCTGGAAAGGATGGAATCCCCAGAGTTTGAGGGACCAGAGCTCATGGCCATGACCACGGGCAGAGACTGGAAGAGCAAATGCTAGAAGGGTCTCCGATTGGCAATATCCAGAGAGAACCTAGATGTGCACCAGTGACCGAAGCTTCACGCAGAGTGACTTGAATCTTAGGGTCATCTCATGCAACAAGCGTTGTTAGTTTTATTTTGTAAATTAGAAACCTGAGGTTCCACAGTCTCGTGTGCTACGTGGCAGCCCGTGGCCTGCCTGACACTCAGCCATCTCTGAGAGGCAGCCTTGGCTAGAAGGGGCAGGAGGGCTAGCCTGGGCCTTCCTTGCCACACAGACTGCTGGGAACCCAGCAGCACAGCCTCTGCAGCGGGGCTGCCGGAGGGCCACCGTGCCCACCCCGTGGTTCCACAGCCCTCGGGAGTGCTAGCACTGGAAAACAGAAGACTTATAAGAAATCTAAAGGGCTGTCAGTGTGTGCTTCTGAGGCAGGAGAGAAAGGAGAAGTGACAATCGGATACTTACTTGGCTGTGTCAGCGAGTAAAGAGAAAATTACAAGGGGTGATCAAAATATATGGTGAATATTTCTTCTTATTTATTTTGAGGCACGTTAATGACAACACGTGTCTCTCCCTGTGACAACTTTGTGTCTATATGTGGTACTAGGGATCAGACCAAGGCCTTTCATCTGGGCTACATCCCCAGTCCATTATTTTTTTCAAGACAGCATCTGGCCAAGTTGTTATGTTGCCTAGACTGAGTTCAAACTTCCGATCCTCCTGCCTCTGCCTCCCAGAATGCTAGGATTGCAAGTCTGCAGCACCAGGCCGGGCTGTAATTTTTTTTTAAATTCCGGCATTCACTGTATTTTTTTTTATCATACCTCATATATTAATAATCAGGCCCATTCTAGTTGCCAGTAACAAAAACCCAACTCACACGAGCTGAGGGTAATTACAGCTGATGCCAGCTGCTCACGACACATTAGACACAGTTCTGAGCATCACTGTAAATCCACTCAGCTCTCAGAAGGGTGTGATGAAACTTGCATGACTACGGCCAGGGGAAACGGAGGCACAGGGGTTAAATCACTTTGCTTGGGCAGAAAGTCGCCAGGTTAGGATCCAGCCCGGGGTCCGGCTTAGCTCCCGCTAACCAGGCTGACTGAAAAGCCTTAGCTCAAGCCTCGCTGGTCAGTGCCAGAGGGAAAGGTGGACCTGTGGAAGGTGCCACCGGGCAGTTAAGTTCTGCCAGGAATCGCTCATTGGCCAGAACCGGTCACATGGCCCACAGCCTGAGGGGGCCGGAAGTGCAACCCGGAAGCCTGGAGACCTGGGCTACGTAGCAAAGAGCAGTGATGGCCGCCACACATAACATGCGCACGTGCTCACACGGGCGCGCTCACTTCCCTCCATGCCTTTGTGCCTCAGACCCTGTCGACTCCTTGTGCCCAGCAGTCAGGGTCAGAAGCAGCCTGCCAGGGGCCGGGGGTCCTGGGGCCGGGCCTCCCGGTTGTTCCCGGCGCTGTGTGCTGCCCCGAGTTCCCAGGCGTCCACTCGCCTGACCTCCCCGCCCACTCCTCTGAAGCGCTACCACCCTGCTTCTTCCCGCCTGCCAGGACAGGATAACAGGGCCGGCTGCGGATTCCTGCAGCCCGCTTCGCTGCCTGCCACCCGCCACTTGCGTCCAGCTCCCTGCCAGCCTGCTTGCTTCTCCCCGCGACTGACCACTTTGGCTCCGGAGCTGAGGAGGCAGGAAGGTGAGGCCCAGCGCCCCGGGGAGAGAAGGCGGCAGCGCCCCGCAGCAAGGACCTCGGCCGTGGGGTGGGAGACAAGCCCACCGCACCAGCGCGACGCGGGATGCGGCAGAGGAAAGCAGAGACTCGGCCGGGCGGCCGGGGCCTGAGGCAGAGGGAAAGAGACGCCCAGGGACCGAGATGGAGAGTGACCACGACAGGGAGCGACAGAGTCGGGGGGTCAGAGACACCGAGACCACGCGAGGGGGGTGGACGTGGAAAGAAGCTGAGACTGACTGCGAAGCCGGGTGGGTGGGGCTGGGGGGGCGTCCAGGTGATTTCCAAGCCGAGCTGTCTTTCACCGAGGTGCAGGTGCTGAGTATCTGCAGAGATGGGGAGGTGTGGCGCTTTGCACCAAATGGCCGGGATTGGAGCCTCCTGTGCCCGCTGCTGCCGCCGCCGCAGGGGCTTTCCTTAGAGATCTCCCCCGCCGGCTCCCTAGAGTTGGCCCTTGCTGTCGAGGTCTGAGCTGTGATGTCTCCCCAGCTTGCCTGGAAATGTGGAAGATGGGCGCGGTGACGCGTGCCTGTCGTTGCAGCGCCCGGGAGGCTGAGGCGGGAGCATGGATGTGAGTTTGAGGCCCGTCTGGGCTATATAGTGATTGCCTCTCTGCCTGCTTCAGTCCCAGAAGGCAAGATGACTTTGCAGGGACAGCAAGGGGACGATGCAGTTCCTGCTCTGTGCAGTAGCTCCTGGCAGAGGGGGAAGGGTTTCCTGGCTGACAAGTGGCAGAGTCCTGCCTCCAGAGGACTCAGGGGCTGAGCAGGCACATAAGCTCATTCTTCTTGCCAACACACACTCCAGGTGCCCTCCTTGTGACCAGCCAGGACGCTGTGGAATGCACAAGCCGCTGTCCCCTACATAGGTTTCAGTCCAGTGGAGCAGACAGGGCATAGAGAACTCCCAGTCATGAGGACAAATGGCCTTAAATGCTGTGAAGCTGAGCATCGCCTACCACAGGACAGCGGTGGACTGTGCCCAGGGAAGACGCATTAAGTCTCTTACTGTTGTGGCCAAAACCTTCCTGACGAGAAGGCATCAGCAAGAGCAGAAGTGAATGCAGCACCTCTCCGGAGTGCTGATCCAGATCCTGGGAGGATCAGGACTCCCCAGTGCGGCAGGCCGGCGGCGGCCTACAGAGGAACCCACAAGGGGGGTGAGAGCCAGGGTATGAGTTTGACCCCAAGAGCACGGCAGGAAACGAGTGGCACCTGTCCACCCCCGCGCTGTGCGCCGAACAAAGCTATCCCAGCTTGGGGGTGAGATAGAGGGGGACCAAGGGACAGAGGGAACCAGCACATGTGTCCCGACCCTTCCTGAAGCTTCCTTCCAGGGCTGTCACCATCCTCAGGACACATCTCAGACTCCTAGGCAGGGGTAGCACCAACCCCCGAAGGTCTCCTGCCTCCTCCTTGCTATAGTGTGCATCCTGAATGTCCCCCACAGGCCCAGGTGTCACAGGCTTGGTACCTGGCTGTGGTTCTGCTGGGAGATCCACCGAGGCCAGGACCACACTTAGCGTGGTCTGCCATGACCTAAAGGACAGATGGCCACATTCAGGAAAAGTGGGCCTGAGGAACAGGGAGGCCCCAGGTCAGAGGGCCAAAGGGAAGGACCTAGAAGCAGTGGGGAACGGGACACAGACTCCAGACCACAAGGCCCAGATAGAGATGATCAGGGACCGAGCCAAGGAAGAACCACACTGACTGCAGTAACAGGTGAGCCCACGTCTCCGTGGCTGAATCCACAGAAGTACACGTCTTGCTCAGCTGCAATCCGTGGCCAGTGTTGCTGTTAGGGTGGCCTTCCATGTGGCCAGGTAGGATCCTGACTTGAGTGGGAAACTGAGGTGGCAGGAGACAGTTTGGGTTCCTGTTCTGAGCAGTAAGATCAGGAGCAGACCCGCTCTGCTGGGGCCTGTGGCCTAGAGCCACTGGCTTCGTGCCCTGGGTGATGGATGCCGTAGGGAAGACAGGAGATAAGTGAGACATTTGAGGCCATCCAGCCACGCTAAGTCAGGCCGCTTCTGTGACAGGGAGGGCGGCTCTGGAGATGAACAGGGAACGGCTTGCTAAAATGTTTTACCTCCCGGTGTCCTCGTGGGCCTTTAATGAGGGCCGTGCGTCACTTGGCCCCTCACCCTCGCAGATGGTAAAGCATGACTACCCCCCCCACCCCCGCAGGCCCCAGAACAACCCTCCGCTGCACGGCTTGTAAATTGTTATGGCTCAATGGAGAACGTGTCCTTAAATGTCACTCACCTGGGAATTAAGGTGCAGACAGGCTCGGGGATCTGCTGCTGGCGCAGCCTAGGGAAGGAAGCTGGGCAGGGAGCTCTGCGGAACAGGACTACGGATCAGGATCCTCAGGAAGACTGTGGACACGGGGTCTTGGGTGAATGGAAAGTGCCCCCAGCCCCCTCCAGCAATTATCCCTGCTCTCATGACACTGAGGAGCTGTCGTTAGAATGGACCCGCCAAGGCTCCAGACCTGGCATCCCAGCTGGGGTGCTCCCCTCCCTGCATCCTCCCTGTCCCTTTCCACCTTCCTCTGCCACCCCGTCTCGCCTACACAGGTAGGTGGGGCAAGGAACTTAAACAAACCTGACTCGGGCCAGAAGGCCGGGGCACCACGTGGCACCCCGCTGAGGGGCAAGGAGAGATTGCTTAGCTCTTGGTCCCAGACTCCTGCCCAAGGCAGAGCTTCAGGGAAAGGTGAGTGTGCACATGGGGGGACCATGTCCCAGGCGTGGTGACCCTCCCACCTCCTCCCTTGCCAGAACCTTTTTATCCACTGTGCAATCATAGAGCTCACATCCGGAAGAGGGCGTTAAACAAATGTGCCTGTAACTAATTATTTTCATGCCACCACCAGGGAACCCAGGACCCCTTCCCTCCCGGTGGTTGACCCCCCTCCCCCAGGTGATGACCAAGATTAGTCTCTCCTGTTTCTGAACTTTAGATAAACACAGTCCAGTGTTCTTTTCTGCCTGGCTTCCTTCAGCCTCCTGGGCAGTGCTTGTGCAAGTTAGCCGTGGGTTGCCAGAGTCACAGCCCCTTCGTCTTAGCATCCTGGAGAGTGTGTCCTTGCCCGTGTGTCACAGCCACACCACTGAGCTCCCCAGCCCATAAGTCACGGGCCCCGGCACCTGAGCGCTTGAGGCCCTTCCTTGGCAGTCGGGATGGAGTTGGTTCTTCCCGCCAGGAAGTTTCCCTCTGCCCTCACGTTGCTGGCTCGCTGGCTCCGTCTTTGTTGGGAGGAGAGGGAAGGTACAACCACAGTCGCACATCAGCTGCGTCTTCCACACATGCCGCACTCGCTAATAGGCAAATTGGGAGCCATGGCTGTTATCATTTTGTTCTTCTCATTTCCTGTCTTACCTCCTTCAGTCCCTACAGCCATGTCTAAAAAACTGCAAGCATCCCCCTTCCGCAGACTCAGCAACTGAGGAGCTAAGGAACTTGTCCAATGTATGGTTGCCAGATTAAAAACAGAATGAGCAATTCAATTTGAATTTCAGATAAGCAAAGAATTTTTGAAAGCCTGAATATATCCCAAATGTTACTTATTAAATTCCAACAGGCATCCTGCATTTTTGACTAGCAACGCCAGTTCCACGGTCACCCGGCAAGTAGCAGTCCAGTCCAGATGGGGACCCTATCCCTGCTCTGAGGCCTGGGCCACCAGTCCCTGCCGCCCTGCTCCGATGAGCCCTGGTGGCTGGGGAGAAAAGCAGGTGGATCTGACACTGTTTAGCAAATCAACCAGCAAGACTAGGAAAGAAATAGGACATGAAAATTGGTGGAGAATTGATGGCTACAGTCAGATCACAGACGGGACCTCCTGCCTGTCATTCAGCTCCAAGGGCCACGCCAGGGCCAGGCCATTGAGTGCCACCAGCCCTGGCTTATGGCCAATCCCACCTGGTCATATGGGGCCACCTTAATTCTTCCATCTCTCCCGTTGTCCGGGTTTACAGTCTCAAAACCCAAAACCAAAACACCTCATGCCTCAGCCCAGCATCTCCCTGGGGTCTGACCTCTGATCCCTGCTTTCCATAGGATGCCGATTCCCAGCTGTAAAAATTGAAAAAAATAAATAAAACAAAAACCAGTGACATGGCTGTGAAAGGTAGATATAGGCCTTTATTTTGCATAGAGTAATGCACTTAATTACTTTGAGGAGAGGCCTCTTTGGCAGCTGGGGAGGGCGAGGCTAATAATAGCACTTGCACCGAGGGCCTTGATGCAGAAGAAGAGCCCTGAAAGCAGCTCGTGCCTGTTCCCAGCGACTTGAAAGCTCCGGCGAACGCGCGTGCCTCCTTCCTCAAGGGGCAGCAGGAATTGTGCAGAAAACGCTGTGGGTTTTCACTTTTAACTTGTTGTTTTGATCCTTTGAAGCTCTCAGGATGTGAGACCCCCAGAGAGACTGAAGCAAGGGTCATTGACTGGTGGAAAGAGAATGTGGAAGTGGGAGACACGTCTTCCTCTGTCCTGTGGGGAGACCAAAGCCAGTGCCCCAGGTAATGCCTACCCTGGGCAGAGTCCCTTGGTGACGAAGTAGGGGACGGGGGTTTGAGGGTTGGGCCCGATGCCCGGATAACCTACCGTCAGCCAAGCGGAGGCTCAGCTGGATGCAGAGAGGCTTAAACACCAAACTGGGGACAGTTTTGGAGTTTATGTAAATTATGCTCCACCACCAGGCCTCTGTCCTACTGAAGGGTGACAGGCAAGTCACTTAGCTGTCTGAGCCTGAGCATCCTCATCTACAAGGTGAGCTCACAAGGACACCTGCAGTAGAGGCAGGTGATCAAGGTTAAGTGGTTCCATTTACATACATGGGCCTAGACCAGGGTCTGACATGGACATATGTGCTCAATATCTTTAGGCATAACAACAGTTATTATGAATTTCTGAAAGATGTGGGGCTGGACCAGACTGAGGCCCAGGAAGGGAACTATGTGTGAATCTCTGGGTGAAAGAAGCTTCCTATGCAAATGGATTGAAATGTAAATTAAATTAAGACACCGTAAGCCAAGTAAAATGTGTGGTCCACAGGCAGCTCTGAGATCACCGGAGACAATTGGCTGGGTCCTGTGGTTCTTCTACCATTACAGATCTCTATGAATTAAATCTAGTCTCTACCCCTCAAACCTAGAACTAGAAGCGACTTTGAGCTCTGCAAGTCCAGCCGATACCTTCGTTCATTTTATAAAGAGGAATCTGAGGCTCAGAGTCATGTCTGCACTGGGACTCCAACCCCAGGTGCCACCACCTGGCAACCACGTAGGGCACTGTCCCAAGCATCCACCACCTTGGCACTGCCACACCCTTGGAGGAACTGGCTGCACCTCCCCAGGCCTGGTTTTGCCCTCCCCATAGAACAAAGGGCTTGGATTGGTGGAGATAATTACAATTTTGGAAGCCAGAGGGGCCTGGATTCAAATGCCAGCTTTATGAGGACGATGACTTCAGCCCTCTGAGGGTCCCCCACTGCTCCCCCTCACCACCGGCATTATCGCTGCTAACTCCCCATGGACTGAAACTTCTGAAGCCGTGAGCCCAAACAACTTTTTTTCTCCTCTAAGTTATAGCTGTCAGGTATTTGGTCCCAGCAAAGGAACGGTGACTAGCACACTTGCCAAGTTCCCGCACCTCTTTGGGAGGCCTGTGGGAAGGACTCCATGTTCGTAGGGCCACCCGGTGCCCCCCACATCATCCCCCTACCACCAAAGGTGTCAGTGCCTGGTAGGATTGTGTCATCACAGCCAGCACTCCCAGAAACCAGGAGACCTTTCACACACCATATGGCCTTGGAATTAATAACATGTTGTAACCAAAGATTGGAGAAGAGATTATAGGGGACTCAGCTCCTGGAGTGGAACTATTAAAAAGGAAAGAAGCTGCCCGGCTCTGCTACCAAGCGGTGAGAATAGGGCCCAGGCCTCCTCTTAGACGCCAGGCAAACACTAGGCAAGGGACCATCCCTAACCAGCTCAATGTGTCTGCCGTTGGCCATAAAGATGGAGCTTATTGGCGCTTCGGTGACAGGAGAACTGAAGAGGAACAAAATGACCTCTTTGGAGGGGGATAAGGAGACAGGTTTATACCCTCCTTAGAGAGGGATGCTCAGGCTGAGCCAGCCTCTCCTGACAGGAGGAGGCAGCCCACCTCAGCCAGCCCTCGGGGCTGCCATCCCGCCAGCCTCCGCGCCCCTATCCCTGCCCTGTTTACAACATCTCCCCCTTCCCTGAAGGGTCAGGCCAGAATAAGCTTCCTCTTCTCCATCTCCACCTGTCCAGGCAGAGTTCTTACTGCCTTCCTCGGCCTCCCAGTGCTTGGGTTCACGGCCTGGGTTCTAGACCCAGCTCTGCCACTTAACGACCCTAGGAGAGTCACTTGACCTTTCCAGATCTCAGTGATGTCATCTGTGAAATGGAGGTAACAATCGAAGCCACCTTACACAGAGACCCCATGAGGGCTTATAAAGTGCTGAGCCTGGCGTGGGCCACCAGGAAGCCCTCCGTAAAAGTAGAATATTTGTGTTATGGCCATGTTGGCCCTTAACTGTGTTATTGTAATTTCACAATTCGATGTCCTCAACTAGATCCTGGGCTCTGAGCTGCTCAGATCCTCACAACAACAACAACACTGTAACATGTTATCGTTGTCCTCGTGTTAAAGATGACCTCAGTCATGCTCAGGAAATAAACCAACCACCTGCCACGAGGTCCCCAGCTCGCCCCAGAGAGGAGGCAGCGGTCACGGGCAGACTCTGTGACCTGTCACTCTGCTTCTGGGGACCCAGCCTAGGAACCTCTGTGGCTCCCAATTCTGCGGCCTCCATCTGTAAAGATAAAGATGCTGCTGCAGGCCCCAGGCAGGGATGAGTACAGATAAGCAGCCCCACTCCAGGGCACAGAAGAGGCTGTGGCAGCCGGAGCCAAGTCTGCGGGCCCTTGGGACACGGGCGCCAGGAGGCTGTGGGCTCTGAGCTGGGGAAGGAGCTACCACCGCTGAGCAGGAAATGCTAGCAGCACGTTGGCACCAGACACGGGTTCTGCAGGCAGGCACACACATGATACAGGGGTGTGCAGGCCACCACACAGAGGGACCACACAGCTGCAGTGACGCAGACACACGGACACACACTTGCACACCCAAGCCCACTCACTCCTATGGAAGTTCTGTTAAGGGAGCCATTGAGGCTGGGGCGTAGCTCAGTGGTGGAGTGTTCCTGTAGCATTGCAGGGCCTGGATTCCATCCCCAGCACTGCAAACCAATCAAAACCAACAAAACCGCTGTGCCTGTTTCCTACGGAGAGGGACAGTGCCGTCCTGACAGACACCTGCACCTCGTTGCTGTGTGTGTGATGTGCACGGTCATGGGAAGTTCTGCTCACAGGCTAGCGTCTATCGTGGGCAGGGACCCTACATCTTCCTAATGGGGGCTGGCGGAGGGGTGCGAGGCCAGTGAGCCGTGGGGGTGGTGTCTGTGTCTCCCCACCCCGGCCAGCATCCGACAGTAATCCTTCCCCACCCAGGAGCTTCTGACTTCACTGGTCAGTGGGTGCTGGTTACGAACTTTAGACTGCTGGGCCCTTCCCCTCCAGACATTTCATCTCCGTCTGGCAGGGTGGAAACTGAGGCCAGAGAGGTGAGGTGACTTGCACAGGACTACCCAGCAAAGCGGGAATGGGATTGCCAGGTCCAAGCTCTGAACCACCATGCTGGGAGGTCTCAGGCACCTTCAGACCCTGGTGCTGGCATCTGAGGAAGCCATACCAGTCCCTGGAGGGAACAGGAGGCAGAGCTGGGCCAAACCAGCTCAGGACGCCAGCCTCAGAGCGGTTCCCCTGGGCGAAATCAACAGCCGAGGGGCCTGGGTTGACAAGGCTTCCAGAGGGAGAGGAGAGAGTCTGGTGCCCGGTGCGCTGGGTCTGGAGTTCGCAGGGGTTGTGGGACCTTGGGCGAATGACTTGGCCTCTCTTCTCTAGAAAAAAACAACTGCCCCACTGCATGGGGACATTGAGAGGATCAAATGAACCAATGCACAGGTGCCAGCAATCAAGTGGGGGTGTCTGTGTGGTGGTAGTGTTGCCTTCTGTGGACCCTGCCACATGGGGTGCACCCCCCCCCCCGGGTAAGGGCTGAGTGCCTGGCCAGGGCGCTGCCTGAGGAGAAGCTGGCATGACTCACCCTCCCCTCCAGGAGGAGGGAGAAAATGAGGCCCCAGCCCAGGGCAGCACCTGCCAGTCTTAGGGGCAAGGTCTAGAGATAAAAGGGAATGTGGCTGCCTGGGGCGTCACTGGGGCCAAGCAGGGCCTAGCGGTGATGGGGGAGGCCGTGAGATATTTGGGTGGTGAAGAGGAGCAGACGGAGGACTTGGAGCAGGTCTCGAAGGTGAGACTGCTGCTGCCCTGCATGGCGGCCGTCTTTCCTGCATTTGTTTCTCCCTCCCTTCCCTCTGTACCACCTGGGAGGGAGAGACCCCCTGTCCCCCCACCAGAGAAGTCATCTTCCCTCAGCTTCCCTTTTCTTTGGACCGACTGGCCTAGGACTCCACCAGGATGGTGTAGTCACTACTATAGAGGACAGAGTTGTGTCTCCCCCTCAGACGGAAGTCCCTGAGGATGGGGCCATGTCTCCGCTCAGAATGGGGTCCCTGAGGACAGAGCTGTCTCCCCTCAGATTGGGGATCCCTGAAGATGGGACCGTGTCTCCCCTCAGATTGGGGTTCCCTGAAGATGGGACCGTGTCTCCCCTCGCATTGGGGCTCCCTGAGGACAAGGCCATGTCTCTCCTCAAACTGGGGTTCCCTGAGGATGGACTTACAGCTCCTTCCTGGATTCTACCTCCCTGTTGTGGTTGGGATCTGGAGTGTCCCCCAGAAGTCTCTTGTATTTTAATGGAACCATGTGATGTTGGCGGATTGGGGTCTGGTCTGGAGGGGTGGATTGCAGTTCAGTTAGGATTAACGGTGTGTAGTGGCCACACCTGGATGCAGGAGGGACTGGTTACTGGGCGGAGACCTGAAAGGATACATAAGCTGCACCTGCCTTCCTGGGGGCGGGGACTAGCCTCAACTAGCCTCAGCTTGTCTTCCTGTTTGTCAGGGAAGCTGCCTCCACCCCTCTCTCTGCCATGTACTTCGATTGTTGCCGGCCGCCCCCGAATGGACTGTGACCTTCGAGACTGTGAGTTAAATAAACCTTTCCTTTCCTAAGCTTGTGGGTGTCGGGTATTGAGTCACAGCAATGAAAAAGTAACTAAGATGCTCCCTTATCTCTTGGGACAAGATGGGTGCTCTAGGGATGAACGACAGATGTTCTAATCACCTAAAAATTCCTCCCACCCTGCTGGGTAAGTGGGCATCCAGCTAAGAAATGGAACTGTGGACTCCATGTTTGGAGTGAGGGGTGATAGAAGTCCTGTTGGAGACACCCCCCTCTTCCCTGGTCCCGTTCCCAGTTCTGGGGAGAGGCTCCCCAAGCCTGTGTCTGCCCAGCGGGCCAGAGCCGTGAGGGGCTGCCCATCACCTAGCCCTCTCAGTAGCCCCAAGGGACATGACGATGATCTGGAGCCCGGAAGGCCATCTTTGTGACATAAACCACAGAGACTGCCGGAGCTTGAGTTGCAGCCTGACTCAGGTTTGACGAATGAATAATAACCACAAACACGAGGTCAATCACCCCCCTGCCTGGATCCTGGCTGCCAGCTCCCACTTTTCAAATTATCCAAAACTGCCACGTTCCCTAAGCCCAGCTGCACTCTCTCAGCCCTCTCTAGACCCCTGTGTGCAGCCATAGCCTCCCTTCCGGCCCTTAACCCCACACCCGTTCACCCTGGAGGGAGTTTTCTGAAACAGACCTGCCCAGACCTCCCCCTAGAGCTCCTGATTTAACTGGCTGGGCTACGAGGACACTGAGCCTTCTGGACCCCCGGTGATGCTACCTGCAGTCAAGTCTGAGATCCAAGGAGCAGGCAGGGGTATCCTGCCGGAAAGGATGATAACTACTTTTTTTTTTTGAGACAGGGTCTCCTGAATTCATTATGTAGCCCAGACTAGCCTTGGACTTGTAGCAATTCTACTGCCTCGGCCTCCCAAGTACTGGGATTACAGGTGTGCGCCACCACGCCCAGGTTTTTGCGATGCTGGGGAATTGAACTCAAGACCTTGCTCTTGCAAGGCAAGCACTTTTTCTGTCTAAACCTCAGAGCCTGCGTCCTAACAAGTGCTCAGTACATGTTGGGCTGTACCCAAAGCCACTCCAATCTTCCTCTCAGGTGAGGGAGGCTGTATGTCGTGGTTTGGATCTGGAGAGGTCCCCCCCCCCCCACGCGCAAGAGCTTCATGTTCCCATGGATACTGTGTCCTGGTGGGAGGTGGGGCCTGGCTGGAAGAGGCAGATGCCCCGGGGCTTGACCTGGAGGGGGCGTGTGCTGGTTCCACCTTCCTCTATGAATTGTCTCAGTTCTGCCATGCAGCTGTGAGCATCTGACTCCAGTGCACTGGCTGCAGGTCTGGCTCTAGCTGCCGCCCCGCCATGCGGTTTCCACCATTTCCAGCCTCCCGCCTGCGAATGGACTGTGACTTTCTGAAACTTTAAGCTACAGTAAATCTTTCCTCCCTGAAGTTGTGGACGTTGGGTATTTAGTCACAGAGACGAAAAAGTAACTAAGAGGCTGCGGTTACTTTTATCTCTGTTCACAGACAGGTGGCCGAATTATGCCCTTTCTTGAGCCTTGGCTAAACTGAACCTCAGTTTCCCCTTCCATAAATGGGGCTCTTAGGAGCACCCGGCTCACAGTTGTTTGGAGGAAGGAGAACATGTGTACGTGGGCCTAGCTTGGGTGGTCCGTCTAACCTGCAGGAAGCAGGTGGTTCATTCAACCCCCTGGGGGGAGTGTGCCAAAGGGGGAGGGGGTTGCAGAGAAGTGGGCAGTACTGGGGAAGGCCGCGCTGGGGAGCTGGCCACCTGTGGGCCCAGAGGAGAGGGGAGGGGAATAGTCACAGGGACTCAGACAGAGAGCCACTTCACAGGAGCAGGGCCACCACAGGCTGCCTAGGCACTGAAACGCATACCCCAAACTCCTCACCTCCTGCTGGTGCTCCACCCCAGGAAAGCCCGAACCTGGGAGCACAACACCCTGGGGTGCTTCCCAGCACCCCACATGTGGTCCACGTGGATCCAATGGTACTAGTGCTGTTCCTTTGGCTCCTCGGGTCTTATGACTTCCAGTCTTGGTGTTTCGCGGCATTGTGTGCACACACGGGCTCTCCCTGTCCCAGCACATGGCTCAGGGGTGAGGACTGGGTCCTCAGTCCCCTGCCTGCTCGCAGCAGGTGTCTGGCATGATGGAGGAAGAAAGATGGAGACCTTGGCGTGACGGCACATTTCCATGATCAGCCGAGGAGGGGCCAGCGTGTTTGACAAGCCGTCAAGATGGCTTTGCTGCAGCAAGCTTCATTAAAATGGAAGCACATTGCTCTAGCATGCAGATGGGGCCACTTTATTACTTTTTAATTTGTTTACAGAAAGCCCTTGTTCGGTGTACACCATCTTTGCAAATAGTAACAAATGGACGTGTTTGGTGCCTCCAGAGCCGCGGTGTCCCTGGGTAAACAGGCTGCAACTGTGTTTGAACGCGGAGCTTGGTTCCTCCGAATAGGTTCTGACACGCTTTTCAAAATGTGCAGAAGGCTGGAGGGTGAAACCCAGAATGTGTGCGGCTGGTGGTGGCTGCCAGTGGCTGTCCCCTCTCTCCGGACTCGCTCTCGCAGTGTGCCCAGTGAGTGACTGGGGCTGGTGGACTCGCCAGGTTTGCAACTACTCCAGAACTGTGTGGCTTCTCCACTTTCACCACCCTGAAAGCCACAAACCCCTCAACTACCAGCCTCCCAACTCCCACCAGCAGCCCTCTTCACTGAAATGAAATAAAACCTACGAATTACCAAATGCGTGTTGAAAACGGCTCAAATGGAAGGAGGAATACTTAACGGAGCGTAACGATTCAACTGACAGTTCAAATACTTATCCCGGAGCCCCCCCAAAATCACGATACTCACAGATTGGTCTGGAGCCTCAGGTTCGATTGCATCAGCCATGGGAGGTCACTCTCTGTGCCTCAGTTTCCTCGTCAGTAAAGTGGGATAACGATGACACCTTCAAGCTGGAGCATAGCTCGGTGGTAGGGCGCTTGCAGGCACGTTCAAGGACCTGGGGTCGGTCCTCAGTACTGCAAACGAAAAATAAAAACATTAAATAAAGATACCCTTGTCCTAAGGTGGTTATAGAGATTAGTCTTGGTTCAGAAGAGGGTGTGGCCTCAGCAAGCGCTTAGTATTGGTTAACTCCCACCATTAAGGGGGACAACAGTGGTGTGTCTATGACAGAGATAAAGGTCACCCCTTCAGCAGGTCTGTCCTGTCCTGATGTCCCAAGAAGCTCCCCCACGCCACCCAAGTCACTTTCCATGGCACCCTTCCTCCTGGAAGCTCTCCTCACGCAGAGAGCCCTTTGGGACATGTCCTTCTGTTGGATTCCACCTGCCTCTGTCTCCCGTGGGCTCCTGAGCGCAGGGACCCGCTCGCCCTATTGGTGGCTGTTGCCTCAGCACCTAGATCAGCGTTTGCCTGGGGATCCAGAAAGACCAGCTGAGGAGCGACTGCCCACTTCCCCAGGGCAGAGCTGGCCAAGGTTGGCCTAGGTGAGGTCAACCACATTACCCCGTGTTCTGTTCGGGCACATTCCCCTCTGGCATCTCAACTCACAGGACTATCTGTTATCTGTGTCGAATTTAGAGTCTTAGGACAAAACAAGAAAAGAGGCAGGAAAAAAACCCTAATCATTGGGGTGAAGTCCACCTCAGCACCTGCAGGCTGTCTCCTGGGCCTCCCTTCCAGGCGCCTGGCACAGGTGACACAGAATAAGTATGTTTGAAGTGATGGGGATTATTTGGAAGAGGATTAATGGCAATGTGTCTTTTGATGCAATCATTTTTTTATTTGAGACAGAGTCTCGCTCTTCAGCCCAGGCTGGTCCCGAACTCAGTCTGTGGCCCAGGCTGGCCTTGGACTCTGGACAATTCGCCACCTCAGCCTTCTGAGTGCTGGGCTTATGAGGTACTCAGGAATCAAACTCAGGGCCCTGCGCTTCCAAGGCCAGGGCTTTCACCGCTGTCCCATTCCTCTTGCCCCTAACGCAATCATTTTTTTAAAATCAAACATTCACTGTGCTTTTTAATCCTATCTGGTAAGCCATCAGCATCCTGAGCTCCCAACTTCCTTTTCCTCTGCCACCTCTCCAAGAAGTGGGGGGGTGGGGGGGATACTAGCCTAAAGTAAAAAGATTCAGCAATATCGGCGGCTGTACTGGTTTGGATCTGGAGTGCTCCCCCACCCCACCCCAAAGCCTCCTGTGCCTATGGATACTGTGCAGGGTTGGGAGGCAGGGCCCGGCCGGAAGGGGCGGTGCTTGGGGATCCACCTGGAGGGACTGTGCTGGTTTCACCCCTCCTCCCAGTCTCACTGTGCTCCGCCATGCTATGAGGATGTTTGTCTCCCAGCCCTGGCCTCCTGCAGTTCCACCATTTCCCAGCCACCCACCTGTGAATGGACTGTGATCTTCCGAAATAAATCTTTCCTCCCTAAAGTTGTGGATGTCGAGTACTGAGGCACAATGATGAAAAAGTAGTTGTCTGCTTTTTTTTTTTTTTTTTTTTTTTTGAGACAGGGTCTTGCTCTGCAGCCCAGGCTGGTCCTGAACTCACTATGGAACCCAGGCTGGCCTTAGACTCACAACAATCCTCCTGCCTCAGCCTCTGAGTGCTGGGACTACAGGCATGCACCACCACATCCGGCTTAATATGGTGCTGGGGAATCAAACTTGGGTACTTAGTGCTTGCTAGGCAACCAAATGCTTTATCCGCTGAGCTGTTTCTCCAGCCCAGCTGTCTGCTTTATTGCTAAGATTCTAAATCACAAAGACTTTGATTAGCAGGGAGAGGGTTCAGTTGGTTATTCGGGTCACAATTAGAAAGCTTCATGTCCAGCACAAGTATTCCTGGTCACTTGTCTCATCTGTGTTCTTTTCCATCTAATACCCCTGAAGACCAGAGATGTTACATGCCGTCTAAGAGGTCACACAGCATAGCATGTTGTCAGGAAACGGAGCCTACTCAGTTCGGTGAGCATTTGATACAGCTTGCACTAGAAGCCAGAGAGAAAGCCAGGAGGTCAACTCATTAACCAGCTACGGGGCTAAAACCAGCAACTCCTGCGCCTGCCCGGTCACAGCTGTTTTCTGGCTGAGTGCAGCTGCTGCTGCGGGCGGCCACTTAAAGGTTTTGGTCCCTCGTTCTCCTCAGGAGAGGAATAAGGAAAGGCCAGACGCCCACTGGTCCTTTTGTTTGGGGACCCAGTGAGTCCCTTTCACCCCTCAGGACCGTCCAGATGACCTTCTCCCTTCTGGTAAAATGAAAATCGACTCCCAGCCGCTTCTCCCACCACCATTTAGGCTAATGGCTCTGGGAGCGCGCCGTGGCCAGCCTCTCTCTGTGTGGGCCTGGCGGCCTCCTCCTCCCGGCCGAGGTATTGATACCCCTCAGGGGAGTCACCGGCCCACTGTCCCGCGGGGACCTCTAGATGGTGCTGCCCGGCCGGGTGGCCGTAGTGGGGAGAGCAGGGAGAGGGGGCCCCGGCCCCTCGGAGGTCTGCGTTGGAGGTTGACAGTGGCTTATTACAGCTAATTTCCTTCCCTTTGCTGAAACTGGAAACCCACAGGGTTTCCACGGCGTATTTGTGTATCTGGCAACTCTGCTCACTGCCCCTTGGGGACCATAAGAGAGGCTGAGGAAAGAAATAACATGGTCTCCCATAATTTCAAAGTCAGTGCCAGAGTTAATAATAAATTAAGAGCTGGGGGTGGGGAGGACTGGATGGGGGGGAGCCCAGCCCTCCAGGAATGGCTTCTGGGGGCCGGAGAAGAGGTGCAGCCTGGGACCTAAGGGCAGAGGGCTGCTCACCCAGGAGGCAGGCTGTCTCCTGGGCCCTGGATCTGTGGTTCCAGAGCTGGCAGCACCACCCCAGGGTGGCCCGGAAGGGGGTAATTAAAGAGCGTTCCCTCCCCAGGCAGAGTCTCCCAGCAGAACTCTCATAGCTCCCACCCCTCTGCACAGGGGCCAAGAGATGCTTCAGAGAGAACCGGAAGACCTTTCCCCTGGAAGACTTGACTAAATCCACTGACCTCTGAAGAGATCTCCAGGCCAGTAGCCACCTCAGGTGAAACTCAAGAGTCTCAATCGAGTGAGTTATTTCATGTTTGTTGGTTTGGCTTTTTTGTTTTTGCTTTTCCTTTCGGTCTCCCAGGCAGGGAGCACCATGGAGACCAGATCTGCCATCAGACTGGGAGATCAATCAATTCCTGTCAGGGTAAAGGTGGTGAAGGGGACTCAGGAGCCACACTGGACTGAGAAGGAGGTTTAGCTTGACAGGACACCGGGTGTGACAAGATGGCCGCCCTGATCTGTCTGAAGGGCCATCCTGGGAGCCTAGGGTTTACTCTGGCTATGTGCTGCTCCCAAGAAGAAGCTGAGATTAACGAGAGATGATAGAGAACTCAACTTGGGTTCCAGAAAAGGGCAAACTTCCCTGGAGAATAAGTAGGCGACAGGTCACATATTCTCCTACTACCGGAAGGAGAGCTTCTGAGGAGGGGATCGAAGCACCCAGTGGCCATTAAGATCCTTCCAACCCAGGAGTCCGTCGTGACGGTTGGGCCTTCTGGTGCCACCCACGCCCACCTCAGACTGTTCCTCCTGATAACCACAAGCAGAGACCAGAGGCAACTGCACAGGACACAGGGACTTGCGCCAGCCAGGGAACCGCTAAGCAATTCAATCAGGCCACCAGCTATAGATGGCGGACCAGTGGCTGATGGAGGCTCTGCCTACCCCCTGTGGCCTAGAAGACAGTCCCCTCGTCCTCAGCCTGAACAGACAAATAGGAAAATAAACCATCCTTGCTGACCAAGGTAGTGTCTGTCCCTAACCACTGAAGGAGCAAGGGCTCAGCTCACCCCAGCACTGCAGGTGACCGACCCAGGAAACCAGGACAGAGCAGAGCAGAGAAGTGACTTTCCCAAGGTCACGGAGCCAGTGAAAGGCAGGGACTGGGCAAAGACCCAGGCTCCTAGCTGGCGAGCCCCCATTCCTTCTCCCTGCCCTTGGCCACCCCCCAACCCCAGCACCATCTGTTCCTTCTGCAACCAGCATTCCCCAAAACTTTCTCCACCGCAGGCACGTCCCAGGTGGGCAGAGGTGATGTATATATGTTCTTGGCTGGTCCAGCGAGAGCAGGCAGAATAAGCTCCTGACACTTCTGGGCACCTGGGAAGGTGTCACACTCTGTTTCCATGTTCCTCCCACTGTCACATTGTCCCCAAGCGAGGGAAGGGGGTCAGGGTGGCACCTTCACTTTCCTGAGCCTGTGTGCTCCTTTCCAGGAGCTGTTCCACTCCTTGAACACCAGACACTGGGAGACATCAGGGGATTTGGGGGGTGTGTGTGTGTGTGTGTGTGTGTGTGTGTGTGTGTGTGTCTGTCTGTTGTAGCCCTGGGGATTGAACCCAAGGCCTTCTTCAAGGAGCTACAACACCAGCGCTTTTTAATTTTTTTTTTTTCAATTTTGAGACAGGGTCTTCCTAAATCCCTAAGTTTCACAGGCTGGGCTGGCAAATGCAAGCCTCCTGCCTCAGCCTTCTAGGTGCTAGGATCACAGGCATGCTCCCCGAGGACTCTGCTAGAGAGAAAAGCTCATCTGGAAGCCAGCCACCTAACACTGAGAAGTTTCAGATGACATAGACATCGGCAGGAGCCAGGAGCATGTCAAGAGGCCAGGGCGGGGACACTGTCCAAGCCAGAGCCAGATAAGGAATGTGGAGGTCCATCGGTGCCCATTGGAGGAGCAGAAAGGGGCAATTTAGGGCTGGCCCCAGCCAGGTGTGTCCTAGCGATCTCCCCTTGCGCATTAGCAAATCTTGTCCTAGAAAGAACCTACTTCTGGGCAGAGCAACCCAGACGCCCCAGAGCCAATTTCCTTCCAGGAGAGAGCCCCGCACTCTCCCGAGCCCTGAGGCCTGATGTGGTGACCCCGCAGGTGTCTGTGAGGTTTCCGGCCCTGGGATCCGGAGGAACTGGGCGGTGGATTAGGGGTGGGCAGAGGGATTCCCTGTCATCCCGAACTTGGGGAATGCCAAGGGGAGCCAGGGGCTGATTCTTGGGCTCCCGTCCCTCCTCCCAACCCCAGGGCAATTTCACCAGAAGTGCGCTCACGCTGCGCCCTGGAGCCTCAGAGCCAATTGACTGGATTTCAATCAGAAATTCATCTCCCTTAAGGACCGCTTTGGATAAAAGCCGAAGGAACCTGCAATCTAGATGCTGATGTCAGGCTGGAGATGGAGCACGGAGAGGCCTCCAGCCAGGGCGAGCCTGGGCCCACCCCAGCCTCGGGGGCCCGCTGCCACCCTCACCACTCCCTGCTCCTCTCGAGATGGCAGGCGACAGTAGCCTCTTGGAGGTCGGGAAAAGGCAAGCGCCCGCGGCCTCCCTGGTAAATAATGCAGGCCTCGCGGGCCAGCGGCAGCAGGTAGTGTATCAAAGTAATATCGCGCCGCGAATTGCAGAGTAATCGCCATAATTTAGGGCCCCGTGGGGGAGGCGGTTTTCGGAAAGGGCTGCGCGCCCGGACCGGCAAGGTGACTGGCGCGTCTGCGCCGGCTTTGACCTCTGGATTTCCTCCAAGCTAAGGAAGGCCATAAAAAATTCAGAAGCCCGGGCTGTCTCCCAGCAGATGGGGCGTGGGCAGAGAGAGATGGCGCTATCCATCCGGGCCAGGCGAGAGGGACGCCGCCGCCGCCGGGGAGAGCGCGCACAGCCGGGGCTCTCCCGGCGTCTCCCAGGTTCTCCCGGGCAGCCGAGAAGGCCCGGTCGGGGTGCGGGGCGCCCCGCCGGCTGGCCGCGGGGAGACGGTGACATTAGGATGTGGGTGGCCCCCGCCGCCAGCCGGCAGATCTGTGCCACTCTCCGTCCTCCGGGCCCCGCCCAAGGACCCGGCCCGGGGCGGGCGCCCCCCACATCCTCCGCTAAGAAATCGGGGCGCTTGCCTCTCCCGCCTGGGTCCTGGCCAGGGCCGAGCTGGCGGCCTCCCCTCCCCCAGCCCCGCCGGAGCGAGCCGCGGGGGGAGAGGAGAGACCGATAACGGGAAATGGATTCGCGGGCCCCCTTCTAAGTTCTTGATGGGAGCCAGCTGGAGGCGGGCGCGCGGGCCGCGCTGTCCCTCCGCGCTCGGCTCCCGGTGACCGAGAAGGTGATAATCATGAGATGGGAAAACTCATCTGGCACCGCGGCCTGTCAGATCGCGTTAGCAGGAAGCCGGTGTCGGGGGCTCGGCCTTCGTAGGCGCAGGCTGCTGGGTGTTTTCCAGAAGCCCCTCCTCTCCCCCGGTGCCCGATGATGGGGACCTAGAAGTCCCCCATAATTTCTTTCCCACCCATCTCCAATTTCTTTTTTCTCTGTCTCTTGGAAAAAAGAGAAGCGCCAGGGGCCAGGCTTTCCTGGTGGACAGCAGGCAGAAGTGCCCCGCCCCGCCGCGCCCTCCCTCCCGCAGAGGGTCACTTTGGCCCCGGGGCGGTGGGCTGGTTGGGGGGGGGGGGTGGTCAGGACGATGCCGAGAGCCGGGGTCCTGATTAAACCCCCTGAGGAGCATCAGGTAACAGTGAGAGTGAGAAGGATTTATTTGTGTGTGGCTATGGAAAGAGGTACAGGATATATTGTCAAACAGAAAAGGCAAGTCGCAGAATAGCCTGTAATGTACATCTCATGTTGTGTTATGTTTTAAATAAATGCTATACATACTCCCGTGCATGCATATGCATGGGAAATGTCTGGAAAGATTACAAAAGGAGACAGTTAACAATAGTTGTCCCATGGGAGGAGTAGGGGATCTTAACCTCTCTCAAAATTTTGTACTGTTAATTTTTTTCAATAAATAATTGTATTGGTTTTATAATTTCAACATAAAGCGCACACACTAAATATAAAAAAGGAGAGAAAGCTCCCTGTCTAACCCATTTGTGCGCAGCTAAGGCCCAGAGAAGGAAAGAGACTTTCCGGAGTTGCACAGTGTTCACAACCCAGCCCTGCTTTTTTGCCATGCCAGACACACAGTGCTGCCAGCCAGAGCCACCAGGCCTGTGGGGGAGCCATGGGGTGGCCCTGCCCAGAACAGGTTGTGTCCCTGGCAGGAGCCTGATGGGATCTCAGGAAGCAGGGGGACTCAGGACAAGAATTCGAGATGGACTGGAACCCTGGCCAACTGGCCTGCGATGGCCCACAGCCCTGACCTCATCCAGACGCCACCAGTTAGGACCCTTGGTCCAGGGTTAGCCAGGGTGAGCACTAACGTGACCGCCCATCTTGCCTGCCTGGGTCCCCAGGACATGGGACCGTCAGTGCTAAAACTGGGATAGTACCAGACAAACCAGGAGAGACCTGGCGCAGCAACCCGCAGTTTCGTCGGTGTCTCATGGCAACTCGCGGGTGAAGATTCTAGAAGGTTGTCTCCAGGCCAGCACAGCCAGCGCCTTTAAAGCCGTCGTAGTTAATTTACATCTCGCCCGCTGTGCTGTCCCTTGGGCCTTGCCGACACACACAAACCCACGCCCACGCACGCACCTCCTAGCCTTTCTTAGTGTATTGAGAATCGCACCGGCTGGGGCCCCGCTACGCCACACAGACAGAGCCCCAAGTCTCTTCCAGCAACATAATCCGCGAGACATTTGAGAGCCTTTAATTACACACGGGGTGCATCGCAATTTCTCGTCCCTCCCTCCCCACCCCAGGAGACAGGAAGGAAATTTCACACCCTGGTGAACTCAGCCCTTTTCCTCTTTGATGCCAGCCTGGGGTTAAGAAGCGGGGACAGGCGACACACACCTCCTCTGGGTCCTGATTTCTTGGCTGATTTTGAGATTCCGAGCATGCATCTTAAAGATCATAATCTGATCGTGCCATGCCCGCCTTCCCGGGCGATTAATGGCCCCCGGCTTCCGCACTGCAGCACCCAGCGCTCCAGAGCAAGCGCCTCCCGCCCCCAGCCCCGCCCGGGGCTGGGACCCGCCGGAGGAGAGGGTGAGGCCCAGTAGGGGTGTGGCCGGAAGCCCAGACAAGAAACAGGGAATCTGAGTTCGGTTCCTAGGCCTGGCACGTCTAGCAAGCTGTGTGACTTTAACTTGCTTTCTCTCCTCCATCCGTAAGAGGAAGGGGTTGGTTAAACGGGCGTGGTGGCACATGCCTCCAACTGCAGCACTCCTGGAGGCTGAGACAAGAGGATCACGGACACAAGTCCAACCTGGGCAGTTTAGTGAGGCGCTGTCACAAAATTTTTTAAAAAATGAAAAGGGATGGGAATGTTGGAGCTTAGTGCAAAGGCCCTGGATTCATAAAATAAGGAAGGGAAGGGAAGGGAGGGAGGGAAGGGAGGGAAGGAAGGAGGGAGGGAACGGAAGGGAGAGACAAAATACAGGAGATGACCTAGGTGGTCTCAAAGTCCCCTTAAATTTAATAAACCAGATTTCCTGGTTTTAAAATCCCGCTCCTCCTCCTAGCTGGGTGAGCTTGAGAGTTCCTCAGCCTTGCTAGGCCTCAGCCTCCTCATCTACCTCATAGCGTTGCCGTAAATGTCAGGTAAGTTACTATCAGTGAAGCGCTGGACAATCTATGTCCGGCACGTGCGGTAAAAACACTTGTGGTGGGGCCAGATGTGGTGGCACGGGCCGCAATCCCGCCGCTCGCTCGGGAGGCTGAGGCACTAGGATCACAAGTTCGAGCTCAGCCTGGGGTATAGCACAGGATCCCGTCTAACAACCAAACCAAAAAGAACCTGTGTGGGACAGAGACGTTGGTTTCCACCCACACACGTGCACGCCTTGCGGGTCTCGCCCGGTGTCCAGAAGCTTCTGTGGTTCTCTGCCTGGTAGGTTCCTTGGCCCGGTCATCCCTCGCCCACTTGTGCCGAGCTCTGGGCAGCCTAGGACGCGAGTGATTCAGAGCAGTCTCACCCGGTGACCACAGGAGCTGCTGAGTAAACCCAGCTGCCCTCTGTGCAGAAGCCCCTGAGGCACCCTGGGTGCAGAAGAAGGGAGCCCCCTTTCGGGCGTCCCTCCTGGCCCTGCCTCTCCTGTGCTTCCAGGGATCGCCCTGCAAACAAAGGCCTTGCCTTCACATCCTACCCCAGTCGCTGTTACTATTATTTGGCAGTCCTTATCCGGGGACGGAACCAGGGCCTCGTGCATGCTCTGCGGGGGGAGGGGGGACTGCCTCCCGTCCCTGCCTCAGCTGTGACCCCATGCTAACACACTTGACAGACCTGTGAAGTGGGGGTGATTGCTCCGTGTCACAGATGTGGAAACTGAGGACCACAGAGTTCAAATGGCTTGCCCAAGGCCGCCGAGCAAGGGAACGGCCCAGCTAGGACTTAAACCTACCAGTGTCTGACTGGTACTAATCTCCACCAGCCTCCCTCTGCCCAAGGTGAGGATGAAGGGCTGGAGGGAGGCACTTCCTCGGCCATGTTGCCCCCCAGTGTGAAGGGGCACCCTCAGGGCCACCTGGGAGATGCTGTCCTCCACTCACACAGCACCCCACTCCCAGGAAGCTGGGGGACACACTCCAGGCAGAGCACCATGGCTCCGTGAGTGCAAACGTGGGGAACTTGGGGGAAAGCGGCTTTCTAAGGTGCCTCAGGGGGTGCAGCACCTCCTGGCCCCCTTGGTCCTCAGAAGTTTGTGCTGATGGCAGCAGCCATGGGCCCTCTGAGACCTCACTTTGGATTCAGGCTTATTACCGTTCCCGGCGTTCCCAGTGGGTTCTGTACTGACCAGTGGTTTCTACGCATACAGTTTCACATCAGCACAAGCCTTCCTCTCTTCCCAGGGTATGACTTTCCCCAGAGGACACCGTCTGGATTGACTGGATCAGGCACTGCCCTGCACACACACCACCTCCTCATGGAGATAACACGTCTTGGAGCCCTCTTCGGGTGAGTGCACAGGGCTCCCCTGTTCCTTTGTTACAGTTGTATGGTATTTCAACGTGTCCTGGCTCACAGCTGGCTTAACTCATTCCCCATGAGCGGGTCCTTTGAGTTCTTTCCATCTTTTGCTAATAAAGTAACTTAACGCACACGTGGAAACGGGCTTATGGGAAAACTAGTTAGAGACAGAGCGCCAGGAAAGGGCATGCATGATGGAGGCTTTGGAAGAAGCTGCCCACCGCCCGGGCAGCGTGCGCTCTCGCCGTCGGGGTGACGCGGCTGAGTGGCTGCCGGCACGAGGCGCACTGTCCACGCTGGTGTCACCGCTGCCCAGGGAGTGCAGCACATCTTTATGTGATGAGAAAATTGAGAGTGATCAGTGCTGCCCAACATGACTCAATAAGCCTTTCATTGAGCATTTAATTACCTGCCAGCTCTGTGCTCAGGGCTTTGCTTTATTTTTATTTAATTTCCTCGATAACCCTCGGAGGCAGGTGAGGCGGATCATCGCCGTTCATTTTACAAATGAACCAGGTACGGGACTCAGAGACGTCACTCAGCCCTCCCTGCATCACACAGCTGGTAGGCGACGGTGCGGGGCTCAGTGCAGCTCTGGAGCCTGGCCTACACCTGCTCCCAGGTTGATTCTTCCTTTCTGCCTTGTGTGTGTCCCCCAAGCTCCTCAGGGACCGTGGGGAGGTGCGGGAAGCAGAGATGCCCCCCTGTATTTGGCTTGTAATGGAGGAATCAGACACAACAGGCCAGAGCTGGAAAGGATCGCCAGTGCTTCTCAAAACAGAATCTCCACCCTGGGGCATGGAGGACGGGGCTGGAAACAGCGGGGTAGTGCAGGTTGTCTCCGTGCTTGCGGGGAGAATGTCAGATGCTCAGTACTAAACTGTCCCCACTCTACACGGGCTTTTCTGACAAAGAATTGTTCCTCCACAAAGGCCCATAGCGCCCCCTGTTGATAAAGTCGAGAACTACTTCATTTTGTGGATAAGCACCTGCAGGAGGAGCCCTTGGGGCGGGGCCCAGGGTAGGGAACGAGCCTGGCTCCCTGGGCTCCCAGAGCAGGGCTCGGATGTCTGCCTGGGGCCGCCTCCTGCACACGCTTGAAGCAAAGGCAACTGGCCCGAGCAGCCCGCGAGAGCTGCAGAGGAGAGCCTGGGGTGATAGACACAGACCCCAGGAGAAGCCCAGAACCTGGGCAGAGGGCCCTCCGCGGGGTCTACACGTGGACTGTGGCACACCAACAGGGTCCGTGATGGGCTCTTGAACCAGGACATGACCTGCAGCACTGCATCAAGTTTATGTTTTTTAGGCTAATTGTGGCCCTAGGGCTTGGCACATGCTGTTCCTCTGCCTGGGATGCCTTTCTTAGGCACGTGGACCTGGAGACCTGCATTTCCACACTCTTCATGAAGCCCCCTGGCCTCGGAGGTCTTGGCCAGGTGTGTCCACACCCCTGTCTTAGACAGGGCTCCCCAAAGCCCATGGCTGGGTCTTAGCTCTTTATTCCCAGCGCTGGTCCAGCGTCAGGCACAGCAGTGAGAGCTCAGTACCTGGATTGCGGGATGAATGGGTGGGAGATTGCTGAGGGCCTGGCGGAGGTCGCAGCAGGAGGGGAACGGCAACACGGAAAGCTCACACTCAGCATCGTGCATATGGCGTGCCAGCCCCTTAAGCATGGCCACGCTGATCCCCATGCAATGGGAAAAACTAAGGCTCAGAGAGACACGCATCTAGTTAATGGTGGAGGTTATTAGTCATGGCAGAGCCAGGCTTTGAGCTCAGACTCCCTGCCTTTGACCTCTAGGCCATTGTATACAACCTAGAGGTGAGCAAAGTCAGAACGTCTACACGGGGAGTGAAGCAGAGCTTCTGGCCTTCTGATATCCGTTGCCCTGTCCCTGCCTCACCCCTCCCTCCATTCACCACCGTGAGGCCTCAGCCCAGCATCCCACCAGGACCCGCGTCACTCCCTCCAGAAGATACTGCCAGTACAAAGGGGATGGCATCCGCTCCTAAAGACGTGATGAGGCAGAGAGAGGGTGCAGGTGAGAAGCAGAGGCCCCCTCCAAGAGCCGCCAAGGCTTTGCCCTGCCCCGGCGGGCTCTGGGCTGGAAGCCAGTCCAGCCTGGGGTGCCCTGTCTCTGCCGCGCCTCCTCCCTCACCCAAGTCACACTCCACATGCTCAGGTTCCTTTGTGGTGGGTGTTTTGATTAATTTTATTCTAATTAATTCAGTAATCTCAAGCTGTTTGCAAAATCTGCACCGCACACTGCTCAGCGATGGATCTGCAGAAGGGTCTGCAGACAAACACACGCTTCATTTCTCTGTTGGCACTATATATATATATATATATATATATATATATATATATATATATATATATATCTTACAGCTGAGAGAGTGGTGGCTGGGGGAGAGGAGCACACACCCCGCTGCTGGCTTTTCACTGTCATTTCTCAAATGCCCTCTGTGTGTGCCCAGGCTAGGGCTTGGCGGCAGTGGTAGGGGGACAAGGATGCTGGAGGCTTTCTTTCAGGAGGCTTTCTTGGGGTCCTTCTTCTCTGCCTTTTGTTCTGGCGGTGCTTGATGCGGGGAGGGAGGGTCTGCCTAGCCAACTCCAGGACCCTCAACAACAACAACAAAACAGAGGTGAAAACAACTGCCCAGTCTCCCATAGCCCTCAGAACCAGCTGTAATACGGAAGTAGCCTTGAGAAACCAGAGACCCGCAGACACTTAGGACATGGCCATCGTTGGAGACAGGGGAGGTGGTGGCCAACGCTCAAGCCACACTTCCTGGTTTCATGTTTTGCCTCAACCACTGACTACTTTGAAACTTGGAGAGCCTTCTGCACCTCTCCGTGCCTCAGTTTCCACTCTAGAAAGAGAAGGGCGATAATAGCCCTTGCCTCGTAGGGTCCTTACAAGGATTAATGTGAACAGTAGCAAGCCCCACGCACAGTCCGTTGGAGGGAGCCACGCCCTCCACAGAAGAGCGAGTATTGAGCTTAACTTAGTTACTTTCTTCCCTTTCAAATCTTTCCAGTACAACATAAACGCTTCTCGGGCAAACCAGAACCCACCTTGTGCCCAGTCCCCAAGCCCCATCTTCTCTTGTTTCTCCGAAGGTGTTGAGATCTTGGGCTGCAATCTCCATCCCCTCGGCTCGCAGAGCCCTCCTGCCCTAAGCCTGCACCCCTAACTCCCGTCTGTTAGGGTGACAGGGGCCTGGGGCATGACCCATCCAGAAGCCCCGCCTGAAGGCAGCAGGGTGGGAAGAAGGGAACGTGTCATAAACCACGCTTGCTGAACATGTACAGTGGTGTCCCCTGAAACCTGAATTAATGCAGGAAGGCTTCTGAAGTTTGAGCAATGTCAGTTGTGTTTATGGAAGGTTGCCGTTCGTCTATGTGGAGGGATGTATGGAAATTGAGGGAAATTTCTCCCAAGGCACCCTTGAACATGTCACTGGTGCCACGAGGAGGAAAGCAGCCCGCTGACCAGCGAGGTAATGCGCATGGCAGAGGGAATGGGGGGAGGTGTGTGTGACACTTTTGGGGGATGGTCAAGGAAGGCTTCCCTTGAGTAACTGTCATCCACGCCATGCCCTGAGGAATGAGAGAAAGCCCATCTGGATACAAAGCACTCTAGATAAAGGACCCAGCTGATCAAAAGCTGAGGTGGGAAAGAGCTTAGGGTACATGGGAGGCTGAGGTCAGAGTGAGCAGGGGGCGTGTAGGAGGGAGAGCCACAGGAGAAGGGACAGCAGGGTGAATCAGGGCAAAGGACTCTAAAGGCTCTGGGAAAAGCTCTGGATACCTTTGGGGAGCTTTAAGCAGGAAAGTGAGTTAATCTTATTTGTGAGGAGAGAGAGTATGCACGTGCACATGTGTGTGTGCGTGTGTGTTCACTTGTGGGGATGGAACCTGAGGCCTTGCCCATGCTAGGTGAGTGTTCTACCACAAAGCCATAGCCCAGCCCCTTGTTCATGTTTTTTCACCACTATTTTTATTAATATACAAATGTAATACATAGTATTTACAATGAATTTGAGTGCTTCGTACATCTATGTATCGTATCGATTTTATAATCCCTTCCCATTTACGACCCTCCCACCCCCTCCTTGTCCCTTCCTCTGGCTCCGGCTATCACTTCGTATGGTTCCAAAGAATGTCTGTGTTCTGGGTTTTCCAAGTCTGAGAAACCATACAGTGTTTAACATATTAATCTTCCGCACCTAAGTCATTTCACTTAAGTCACCACTCTACCTCAGCTTCCTGCTCTTCTAATGGGTTCACAGTAGTTAGATCTTGATATCTCTTCTCTGAATCCAACCAATCCCTTTATTGGGATATTCACCAAAAGTTTTTTTTTTCCATATTTTCCTATATCTTTGTTGTTACATCTGGCCTTACCCACCAGTTCACACTAGAAAATAACTATAAGCATGTAGTTCAAAAGACTAGTTAATTTGGGAAAGAGAAAAAATAAATAAATACATAAAACTCAATTGCCTTAGCTGAATACTGGAAGGTGCATATTTGTACATTCACAAGGTTATCTTTACATCAATCAGTTTCTTTAGGATAAACTTTCATGTGACCTGATAAGCAAATTGCTACAACAATACAAAGTTAAAACTATATCACACTGCTACACTGAATGAAGTCAGATCTATACCACATAAATATACTTAAAGTGAAAGACATGAAGGCAAATTGAGTGATTTCAGAATTCCTTAACTTTCATATCTTACTTACTCATTTTCACTAATTACCAACATATTTTTTCTCAGCTCATTCTCCTCTAGCTGTAGTCACTGCTTCTCTGGGGTCATTGGTTTCTCTGGTCTCCCTTTCACTTTCCAGGTTTCCCTTAAGTATTTTCTGCAATACTGGCTCAGTGGCTGCAAATTCCTTTAAGCTGTCTCTGTCATGGAAAGTTTTAAGTTCTCCCTTTAAATTAAAAGATAATTTTGCTGGATATAGCAGTCCTGGTTGGCATTTATGTTCTTTTAGTGCTTGGATGACATTGCTCCAAGATCTTCTTGCTTTTAGAGTTTGGATTGAAAAATCTGCCATTATCCTGATGGGCTTATCTTTGTAGGTCACCTTCTGTTTTTCTCTTACCGCTTTTAGTATTTTCTCTTTGTGTTGGGTTTCTAGAATTTTAATTACGATGTGTTGTGATGAGGGTCTCTTCTGATCAAAGTTGTTTGGTGTTCTATATGCCTGCAATAGTTCCATGTTCATTTCTTTTCTTAGATTTGGGAAATTTTCTTCCATTATTTCATTAAACATGTCCTTTAAGCCTTTTGTTTTGTCCTCAGTCTTCTCCTTGATTCCCATAATTCTGAGGTTATTTCTCCTTGAATCATCTATCAGCCGTTGCAATGATTCGCTTTCTTTCTTTGCTTTGTGTTCTTCATGGCCTGTATGTTGCAGCTCAGTCACTTTATTTTCTAGGTCTGACATTCTATCCTGAAGTTGTTTAAAGTGGTTGCTTATTATTACCTGTGTGTTTTTCATTTCCTGAATATCTGAATTTAATTTTTCTATATCTCTGTTGTGTTCTTCTCTATTTTCTTCTTTTGTCTTCATTATCTTCTGGTATATTTCTTCTCTGGTCTCCTGTAGTTGCTTTTCAAGGCTTGCTTTTTGCTTATCTATGTATTGGTGTAGCTCTTCTGCTGTCTGTCTTATTTCCTGCTTTAATTCCTGCTTTAATTCATTGAATTTCTGGGCCCAGAAATCACCATCATTTTTGCCATATTCATCTTTATTTACCCTGACTTCATCTCCTGGGGTTTCAGGTCTTTTTGTAGGAGATTTGTGACTGTGCTTCCCCATTTCTTCTTTGGTCTCCTCTAATTTCTTTTCAAGGCTTGCTTTTTGCTTAGCTAAGTGTTCTTGTAGCTGTTGCGCTGTCTGTGTTATATCCTGGTTTGCTTCCTGCTTTAATTCCTGCTTTAATACCTGCTTTAATTCACTAGCTATCTGGACCCAAAAGTCACCATCATTCTTGCCCATCTGTTTTTTGAGTTCTGCAATTTCAACACCCCTTGTACCATCCCCTGGGGAGTCAGATCTTTTTGTATAAGATTTGTTACCACGTTTCCCCATGGTTCTGCTACCTCTGACTGTCTCTGGTGTGCAGGGAAGAAAATGGCTCCTGCTGACATCACTGCCTGCAATGGCTGTTGAGCCTCATTTCTGATCTGGGATCCTGGGGCCTTTTCACGGGGGGAGCCCTCGCTGTGTTTGTAGTACACACACCCACGGGTTAGTGCTTCTGAGGCCTGGGCCGCCCACTGCCAGTAATTCCCACTTATCCGGGTCCGTGCTTACCTCGGGCTGAGGTTCTGGCCTCCGGACCTTGTCTGTGATCTGTGGATGCCGGCAGCTCGGGGCCGCGCCGAGTCGGCTGCTGCTTTCCTCCTCATCCGATGTGGCTTCAGGGTTTCAGACCTGCCCGCAGCCTCCTCTCCCATTGCTGTGTGCTCCGTCCTTTCCCAGCACTGTCCTCTCCCAGCTCCGCTCCGTCAGATGTTCAGGTCCCCGTGCACTTTCCTCCGTCCGCAGCTGCCTGCCGTTTGGAGCCCTCTATGGCGGCTTCCCGGACCACGGGGATTTTTCCCCCCCTCCAGTTTTGATGGTCCTTTGGAGTTTCTGGCCTCCCGCTAGTGTCCTTTCAGTTTTGGGGGGGTGCTCCTCTCTTTCCTAGCTACACCAAGCACGCTTTTTCTAACTTCTTGACTTTTTAAGTGAGTTGATGAGGAGACATTGTGCAGTGCTCTTACTCAGTCGCCATCTTGACCGGAAGCCTCCTTGTTCATGTTGTAAGAGACCCTCTGGCCACCTCTCTACCATTCATTTGCCCGCTCCTTAAGCAGATTCACTGTGTACCTACTGTGTGCCAGGGTGTTCGAGGCACAGCTGAGCCAGGCACTGCCCTCCCTGGTGGAGCTCAGCACCAGTGAGCCGTGCGGAGTACGACGGGACCTGGTGTTGAGACTAGGAAAGCTCTCGGGAGCAGGAGTTCTTCAAAGTGATTGGCATCAGGATTTCCTGCAGGGTGGTGTGCGCACCCCACCCCCCCACCTACAGAATCTGACTCAGTGAACTGGGTGGCGCCCGGAATGTGCATTCCTAGCAAATTTCTACATGATGCTAGTACTGTTGGTCCAGAGCCTACCCGGTGAGAACCTCTGAGCGGAAGGCTCCAGCTGTTTCCAGGACTGTTTTCAGCACCGGGGACTGGACAGCTTCTTCCCGTAGCTCCCTTCCCAGTTTACCAAGTAAGCCCGAGATGAGCCGGTGTGGACAGCTCCTGGACCCCATCCATTTCCTCTGGATCCCCTCACTGCCCCTAGGAGGCACCTCAGACCGCCTGCAGCTAAAAGGACAATGTCACTCCCAGTTGCTGCCACTGACTCTTTCAGGGTGTAGAAGACATCAGTCACCACCAGGCCTGGCTCCTGGCCAGCCACAGCCCCATCTGTCCCTTTCTCAAACTCTGCCCTGGGCTGGGGGCCTTGGGATCCCTCAGCTGTCTCGGCTGCCCGCTGCCAGCCTGACTAATTTCACACCCAAGTGCTCAAACATCCCCCTTTTCCCTCTGCCCCCTGCCTTTCTCTGCGCCCTGAATGTCCCCTACACCCCTTGACGTTCCCTAGCCGGCTTTCCTCCTACCCCCTTCACCCATCCCATCTGCACCAAACTTGGCAATTTCTCCCATAAAAATCTAAATTACCAGGGTCCCCCAGAACCTTGGCTTTTAGTCCCTCAAAGAGGCGGAGCTGAAGTTTCCAACATCAATCAAAACTCGAATTTCACATTTTGTAAAACCCCCCATTTCGGGTCTCCCCAGCTATTTTTCAAGGCCAGGACTCTCCTTGGATTTTAAAGTGGACACCTAAGCCAGAACCCCCCACACCCCCTTCAGATTGTGAGACACTCCCCACCCCACCCTGCGGCAAGGAGTCTCTGCTCGGTACAGCACGTGGCCCCTCGTAGGTTTTCAGGAAGCAGTGCTTTCCCGTGGATACCATCCCGATCCCGCTGCCCTGGCTGCTGCGGTAGCTCTGAGGTCCTCTCCTCCTGTTTATCCCGGTCCTGGCATACAGACGCTTCCAGGTGCACATGACAGCGCGCGTGGCATTGTTCTCACGTCACTGAACTCGCCTCTGACTGCCTCGTTAGACTGCCACAGTTTTTCCCTCATTCTTTTTCTTCCCCTTCCTTAACTGCTGCTATGTGCCGAGCTGGAGCATTTGAACAATTTTTATGCCATAACTCCCCACTCCCCAGATCTCAGAGGCCTGAGAAATTCCTATCAGGACAGCAGGGATGAGATCCCTTGGCACAAATGCAGTTCTGCAGGTCGCGGTCCCCTGGGTCCAGGCTCAGGGATCCAGCTGGTGCCCTGCGTGTGCGTGGGGCCTCGATCTGTGAAGCATTCTCCACTTGCTGTAAAACTGTTAACACGTATATGTGGAATGAGGCTGTTTTCTTTCCCTCTCTCTCTCTCTTTCTTTTTGTTAGCCAAACACTGCAGGCCCTCGTGAGTCACAAAAGTTTTGAGATATTACTCAGGAATATAGGAAGAAAATTCCATATTTCCCCCTGTCAAAGGTTCGGTTTTCTTATTTATTTACTAGCGTGCCACCGGGCAAATTGAACCCTGAACAACATTAAGAGGAAATAAACATATCTCTCAGCTGCTCACGGACGCAGCTCACCGGGGAGCTGGGTTATCAACCAGCCTCCCCAGCCGGGGATGAAGTTGCAGCCGGAGGTGGGGGGGCCGCAAAGCGGGGGGGACCTGCCCTCCCCTCTCCAGGCAGCTGGTGCGCTCTCTCGCCCACTGGCCCGTGAGGCCCACAGCCAACATGCATGTCATGCATGTCCCCAGCAGCTCCCAGGCGGAGGAACGGCTTCCTGGTTCTCCCCACCGTTCCTGTTCCTCTGCCTCTCACTGACACACACCGACACACACTGACACACACGCACACAATGGTGAAAAGCCACAGGAGGGGTGTCTCACCACAGCGTCCCCTTTCCAAGCTCAAAATCACAGGGTGGGACTCCAGAGAGCGTTCTTGGGGCCTGTTTACATGACTAAGAATCAATACTTACTTTGAGAAAGAAAAAAAATTTTTTACATACATGGGGCTGGAAGAATAGCACAGCCATTAGAGTGCTGGCCTAGCAAGTACAGGGCCCTGCATTCGGCTCCCCCCACCCCCTCCAACACATGAGGCTTTGGGGGACATTCCAGATCCAGTGCATAACCAGGTTTAGCCGGGTGCTTTGAGATTCCTAGGGTCTTAGAAAGCAAACTTGTGGGCTGGAAGATAGAGTCTGTCCAACGATGTCCCCCAAATCCCAGTTCTGTTTCTGATTCACTGTGTAGCCTCTGCCCTGTGGCAGCAGGCCCTTGACTAAATCTCTGGGCCCTGATGAGCGCATCTGCAAAGTGGGCATCCACTTCCTGCCCACTGTCCCCTGTGTCCTCACAAGGGGCAGAATTCCAGTTTGTACTGGGGGGAGTTGTGAGGAAAGGAGTTGACAGGGGTGTGGCTGCGGCATCTCCCCGCAGCGGTCCTCCCCCAGCTGGGCTGTCCTGTTGTCTCCTGCTTGGCTGTCGCTCCAGAAGACCCTGGGAACTCAGCCTGCTCGTAGGCCTGCGGGGTGCCCTCGTGCTCCCGCTGGCTGGGATACCGTACTCCTGGGGTCTGGGAGTCAGTCACAAGGCATTCCAGCAGAGGAGGGGGTGGCTCAAGACCCCGCACATTCCTTCGAGCTGGTGTGGAATGGAGAGAGCGTGGCAACTTGGACAGAGAGGACATGCCAGCCAGGCCGGCAACTGTCCTACTGTCACATGCACACTAGTGCTTCCTGACCCCACCCCGAGCCCTGTATTCTGCTCTGTCCGCCTGCTGCCCGTCACCAGTGAGCACAGAAAGTACAGCCAAGTGTCCACGGCCCAGTCAGGAAAGCAGGACACAGTCAGGGACATGTGGTCGGAGCACCAGAGTGTGGACACAGACACGGGGTGGCAGTGGAGGCTAAGGCCCTGCCAGGCCCTGGGGCCCTCTGCCCTCTGCCCAGCCCTAATCTCAGCACTGTTTCCTATAAGCTACGTGACCTGGGCAGGTCATGTGACCTTCTTCTGCCTCAGTTCCCTCACCTACAGAACGGAAATGACCAGCGTGGCCCTAGCTCAAGTAAGCCTCACCTACGCAGCTCTTAGCACATGGGATCCGGAGGGGACAGGCGTCATCTTAACATCCACTGCTGTGCCTACAGCACCACCCAGCAAGTGATACAGACATTGTTGAGTGAACTGGGGAAAGGGGACACAGGGGCTAGTGAAATGCCACCACCGCTCTTTCAAGAGGGCCAACACTGTCACTACACGCCTTTCTGCCCGTAAACACTACACCATTGCCCAGCAACATGTCATGGGCTACAGGGGAGACTGAGGCAAGGGTCTGTGGCAGAAACTGTTGGCCATTCCCATTCCCACTGCAGTCTTCCCTGCTCCCCAGTCACGGAACTGTTGGCCATACACCCGCTACTAGAACCTCACAGTCAGCTGGGGGAGGGGGGTGGCGCAGGAGTCCATGAGGACAAGTGACCTCACATCTGCACAGCAGAGTAGGGGGCAGGCAGAGCAGTGTACTCCTGTGATCCCAGTGGCTTAGGAGGCTGAGGCTGGAGGATTGCCATGAGTTTGAGGTAAGCCTGGGGTACAGAGCAAGACCCTGTGTTGAGAAAAGAGAGAAATCTGTCCCAGTGGACCAGGAGCTATTCCTGAGCAGGTAACTTTAGCAGGCTGAGGCAGAGAAGAGCAGGCACTGCTGGTCAGGGAGCAACTAGCACACGGCAGAGGCCCGGATGGGACGGCAGGGTGGCCTGCTCAGTCCTGAGCGTGGAGAGCCCGGGAGGAATTAGAACAGTGCCGTATGGGGAGGGGCTCAGCACACGCAGGGTACCTGGTGTTTCAAATGCATAACGTGCATAACTGAACCCCTCTGAGCTCGGTGCTCACGTCACCTTCCGCAGATGCCATGAGCTGCCCTCAGCCCTGTCCTTCTGCCCCACTGGCCCCACCGTGTCCACGCAGACGGTGCCACCCTCCTCACACAATACCCCTAGAGTGTGATTTTGATCCAAAGGGAAACAGATAAGGGAGAAATCTAAAAGGGGACCCCCAGGTTGACACAGAGGCCTTGCGTCTCAGGGGTGACTGTCCACCAGGAAACAGCACATCTCTGATCTTAAACAGCTAACAACAGAAGGATGTAGGGACTATGGATATATTAGTGAATGTCTCTTAGCAGCTCAGTCATAATCCTCTCATTAATCCTCAATTCACTGATGAGGCAGAGACAGTAAGTAACTTGCCTGCGGTTGCCCAGCTCATAACGATAGGACCGGGAACAGCCCGGGTCTGCATGACCCCGAACCCCCGCTCCGAGCCGCCTCACTCTGGATCCTCTGACAAGGGATCTCTCTCTATCTGTGACACAGTTCTGCTCAGATGCTGCTGCCTGCTCCCCCTCCCACCCTGCTGCCACAATCTGTAGTCAACATATGCCTCAAAAAGGCAACAAAGCCACAGATGTCCTCAGAGGTTTTTAAAAACGTAGCATTATTATGCAAGAACTGAGCAAAGTGTTGCTAGAAACACCCCTTGCCTTACTTAATCCGGGCAGGCTTGGAAGAGCCTCTGACACAGGAATGTGAGTGCCTTTGGGCACCAGAAGACCTTGGGCCATTCTCCTCCCTTCCTCTCTGTCCCCTGCGGGGGAAGGGGGCCTCTGAAGTGCAGGCTGGGCCACAGAAAAGAAGCTGTGGGGGCCGCCTGCTACGGACACCCCAAAGGGAACAGCCTGGGTCAGAAGTGTGACGTCACCCCCGCCAGGGCCTGTCCCCACAGAGTGCTGCGCTTCCTGGAGCAGCCAGAGTCCGGAACCATCTCTGGCCCAAGCCTGCCCACTGGGGACCCGGTGGCATCGTATGCCCAGGCCAGCGTCTGGCTGGCGGCTGATGGCTAGGAGGCTCACACTCCTGGAGTTCTTCCCAGGAGAAGCCCCAAACACAGCCCAGTAAATCAATATACAAATTAATAAGCAAATACTGCTGTCTGCTGAGCCGGACTGGAACTCCTGGGCGAACAGATTTGAAGTCAACAACAGACGGTCATGGGGCATGCCGGGAACCAGGCACCACTCCTGGGGAGGGGGGTGCGGGGGATTTCAAAGCCCCCTGGCTGCTCCCAGGTCCAGAAGTAGAGACGGTGTGTGTGTGGGGGGGGGGCAGTTCCTGATGACGGACAGGAAGGAAGGAGCAGGAGAGACAAAGGCTGTCGTCCTGACGTGGTCCTGAGCTCCCCTTTACCTTCAGTGGCTCTTACCTGCCACCTCCTGCCACGAGGGGCTCAGCCCACAGCGGGCAAGACCTCTGATCCGGTCCCACAGATGACGCCGCCGGTGACAAACGAGCCCCAAAGCCCACAGAGGCACCAATTAAGGGGGGAGGGGGCTCTGCTGCAGATGCCCAGCTCCCGCACACTTCTCCGGGGGCTGCTGGGACAGGAGGGGCAGGTGTCTGTGGTGAGCACTGACTCCTCTGGACGCCACCCCATCAAGTCACCCCACTTGTAAGAGAGCAGTCAAGTGGGGCTCAGGGGCCTGGAAAGACCCAGGGAACCAGCACCCAGAAAGCCTGACAGGACCCCATGCCAGCCAGCCCACCTTCCCTGGCATGCTGAGGCCACCACCGGCTGAGCGCAGGAGCCCAGGGCCAGATGTGGAACAGAAATGCCCAGACAGCTGAAAACAGACCCCTGCCAGGAGGCCCACGGAGCCCTTCTGGAAGGGGCCTCCTCAGTGGCCCTGGCTTCTCCTTTATACTCAGAAATGCCACCCAGTCACACAAGGCCGCCAGGCGGAATTGTATGGTGGAGAGAGTGTCTGCCTGGGGCGCTGGCCTCTGGGCTGGCTGCCAGGGCTGTCAGGAAGCCCAGACTTCAATACCAACAGAGTTAAGGGACAAGAGAAAACAGCTTCAGTGAAGGCTTGGAAGCTGGGGAGGGAGGTGACCTGTCTTGTGAGGCAGGGAGTTCCATCCCCACGGGGCTTGCGACGTGGGGCTGTCTGTCAGGTGGCCCCTCGCCCACGGGCTGTCCCCCGCTGGGTGGGCACTAATGAACCCTGGCAGCCAGCGAAGAGGCCTTGTAAGCGCTGCCCTGTCTGGCGGCGGTGTCCTCGCCTTCCTAATGAGCCGGGGCCACCCCTTCTTCTGTGGCCCGCCGGAGGCACCTTGTCAGGCTGCAGAGCGCTGGCGAGCCCTCGCCAGAGGGGACACACCAGCCCCCAAACACCAGGACGCTTGGTGAATTCTGATCATGAAACACACCTGCTGAAACACCTCCGGTGACCCCCCGCTCCTGCCTCTAGCTGCGAAACAAGGGACGGAAAAAGCTCCCGGGAGCAACGCACATTCATGGATGCCAAGTCGTCCGCCCCTGTGGTGTCCCAAGGTATCTTTGGGAAAGATGTCTGGGGCGCAGTGAGCATGACAGACGTGGCTCCCGTCCTCCCCGAGCTTGCGGAGAGGCGGGGAGACTGCTGGATTCAGAAGGCGGGCTGAAGTGTCCAGGGGCGCTGGAAGGCGAGGGGACACTTATCTAGATGGCTCCCACCCGAGCGGGGGAGAGCAGAAGCCATTGTAGTAGTAGAGAGCAGGGGCACAGGGCAGAGGTCAGGAGCAGCCAATCAGGAAAGAGAGGAGGAGCCGGCTGGCTGAGGGGGCGGGGCCTATGGGGCCGCCCCACCAACCCCTGCCTCCTCGGCCTTGCTTCTTTCCCAGGAAGCTGCTCATTAGCCGTCACCGCAAACCAAGCCGGCCCGGCCTGAGCTTGCGTCCCGGGCCACCCACCCCAGGAAAGGCAACGGGCAGGACCTGGAGAAAAGAGGACAGAAATAAGATGTTTTGGCCCCAAGGAAACCGAGAAGCTGCAGCTCAGCGCACAGGTCCCGGGCGGACCTCAGCTCTGCCCGCGGCTGGCTGTGTGCCCCTGTGTGAGGCACTTGCCCTCCTGGTGTCTCAGGTTCCTCGTTTGTGAAATGAAGGTAAATATAGTATCAAGTTTGCCTGTAAGCCCAGGGCTCCGGGAAGCTGAGGCAGGAGGGTCACAAGTTCAAGATCCGGCTGGGCACTTTAGCAACTTAATGAGACCCTGTCTTAAAATAAAGAAGGATCTGAAGATGTATTTTAGTGTAAAGGCCCTGGGCTCAGTCCCCAGGACCACAAAAGAAAACTATTTTGGGAGTAGTGGTGGGGAGCGAGTATGGTCAGACGTGTCTAGTGTCCAGCGCTGTCCCCTGTGTGTGGTAAGAGATAAGAGTGAGTCCTGACTCTCAGGCGATCAGGGCGCTAGGCCTGCCCCAGGGCGAGGGCACCCTGGGCTGGGCCACTTCGGCAGCACAGAGTGGGAGAAGAGAGAGAAAGGCGTGGCCCAGGCGCCCAGGCAGAGGGTGAAAGGGCAGCCTGCTGTGCCCGGAGAGGTGTGTGTGTGTGGTGTAGGCACAGTCCTGGACACTGATTGTGTGTGCATGTCTGTGGGCTTCAGTGTGTGTACTGTATCGGCCCAGTCGTACATGTGTGGAACTCACAAATGAACACACACAGCTGAGACCTCTGCACACCGGCGGACAGGGTCAGCTGGGGCCCTTTAGGAGGAAATCTGGGCGTAGGAAGACAGCGCAGTCCCCCCTGTCATGGGAAACGCCCCACTGTCTTTCCAGGCTGTCATTCCAGGTTCCCTCCCCTGGGGACGTCCCGGCCTATTGTGGCCTCTGCCCTCTGCACCATCCCTGTGGTGACCCTGTGCCTACACCTTTCTAGAGTCACTTGGAAATCCGTCTTCTGGCGTTCTCTCCATTTAACTGGGGCATCTGTGTCCTGCCGAGACCCTGGCAGGACCTCTGATGTCCCACCTCCAGGGTGAGCAACTGTTAATGCGCAGGATGGTGCCCCCTGGAGGCTGCTTGTGCCCTGATCACTCGGTATCACCCCTTCTTTGGGGTATCACCCCTTCTTTGGGGGAGCACAAGTCCCGTGTTGGCTCTGCCTTCCATCTGTGACCAGAAGGCCAAGCGCTTAGACAGTCCGTGGAGGTCCCTGAGTCTCGGCTTGCCTGGGATCCTCCATCCCAGGGACCAATGGCCAAGGCGTGGCGGCTGTACACTCCTGCCCACAAAGCCCTGCTCTCCCGCCCTCTTCCTGCCTAGGAGCTAGGCTTTTTTTTTTTTTTTTTTTTCAAGTGACTAACCGTTGATTCCTGAGGAGTGCGGGTAACAGCAAGGTGGCAGTCTCTCCCTGGATATGATGGGCACAGTTAATAAAGGGCTTTGGTGGAGGCTGGGGTGGCAAGCCAGGACAGAGCGCTGCAGCCCTCAGGGCTGGCCAGGGTGGGCCCCACCAGCTGCTGCCAGCCAGTCGCTACTACTGGCACCCAGGGACAGCCCCCGCCATCCGACCCCGGGAGGTGAAGCCGCAGAAAGAGGCTGGGGTGATAGAGTCCCCATCCTCACACCCCCTCCTTTTCTCAGATCCAGCCAGAAGGCAGAGGGCAAGGAATGCATGGGCACCAAACAGGGTGGTCACCTTCCAGGCCAGGTGGTAGGTGTTGGAAGGGGATGAGGGTTCAGGTGGAGAACAGAGACCGCCACCCCTGCACAGTAACCAAGGCTTTGTCTCACAAGAAAGAAGTCTCAGCCTTGGCAGCCAGTTAGGTAAGGCCACGACCCCCACACACCCGCCAGGAGGGGAGGAGGCTGGGCGGGGGGATAGAAGAGCAAAACTCCCCCGCCTGTCCCATATTCTCTCTCTCATTCCTTATCACACTGCTCAAAGAGGCAGGAACAGCCACAGATACTGTCCCGAGCGTCCCCAGCCTCGGAGTCCTGCCAGACACCCTGCCTGGCCTGGCTTCTCCTTCAGGCCAGAGGCTTGGCAGCAAGGAGGGTACCTGTGCTCAGATGCACCTGGAGGGCAGTGTCCAAGGGGAAGGGAGTCTGGCTCCCTTAGCCACCGCATCCTTCCACTGCGCAGCCCCAGGCAGCTTTCCTGCACCACTCGGGGTCACCATGGTGTCTTCATCTGAAAAGTGGCAATAAATACGCCCCTCCCAGGGTTCTTGGTGGCATGAGCACAACAGCATGTGTGAAAACGCATGCTCCTCTCAGGAGGAGATGCGGTGAGGTAGGCAAGCGCCGCTCTTTGGGAACCCAGGGGGGAAAATCGCCTGGAATCACACCTGGTGGAATTGGCAGGGCATGGCCCCTCAGGAATGACGGCACTCTGGCACTCTGAGTTGGAGTTCAGGGCACCGGGAGAGAGGGCAAACGCGGAGATGACGTAAGAACCTGCCCTTCAGCTGAAGGGAACAGTACGGTGACAGACCATGCATGGACATTTCCAGAATGGGACAGTGGCCACCAGAGGCAGCTAAGCTGGGCTGGAGCAGTGAGGATTCTGTGAGGCCGTGGCTCGGGTCAAAGCACGATGCTGTGCCAGGAACCTCACCTGGAAGGAGACTGGTCTCTCTAGTGCTTCCCAGACTTGGCCTGCAACCACACTCTTAATTCCGTTTCCCCCAAATGCTTGTGGCTGCAGCGTTTCCACCAAGCTTACTCACGGGGGCAGTCCTAACCTCTCTCCCACAGTTTGCCAAATAATAATCTCTTCCGTTATTACCTCTGCGTTGCCCTAGTGATAAATTCCCCGTCCTCACCCTCCTCCCTGGGTTCAACCTCCAGGACCGGGAGACGGGGACACAAAGCATGTTCATGTAAAATCGAATGAACCCTGGAAGCAAGCACTTTTTTCCGTAAGCGGGATGTGGGCTGGCCACCACTTGGCATGTCTCATCAAGCACAGCCCTAACCGCAGAGGCGCCCCCACTCCCTGCGCCCCTCTGCTCCCTCCTGTCCCTGTGGGCGAGCCCATCCCGGAACCACGCCAACCCTTCCTCCTGTGTTCTCTCACTCCTGCCTTCCTTCTCAAGGTCAGCAAGGGGAAAACTGCACCATCCTGTGGCTCCTGCAGCACCTACGAAGTCATTCCTTCATTCAGCAATACTCGGTGACCGTGGGCTATGATCGTTCACTACTGAGCCCCGGGGAAGTGTCGGTGAGTGACCGGAAGCCACTTTCTGGTACAGGGAGACAACACAAAGAAGCAACATTTACGGTAAATGCTGTGGAGGAAAGGGGGGACCAGGGACGTTCAGAGGGAGTTCGTTGAAAGAGATGGGAACCAGAAAGGGCCTCACTGAGGAGACAGCTTTGGAATAAAGACGTGGTGTAGGATGGGGTCAGGGAGAGCCACGTAGGCACCCGGCGAGAGGACATTTGCAACATGGGGACCACAGGTGCAAAGGCCACAACTGCAGAAGGCCAGGCTGGAGAAAGCAAGGGGTCCCATGGAAGGCGACCGCAGGTAGCTGAAGGATAGGTAAGAGTGGGCCAGTTCAGAGCACCTCATGGAGTACTGTGTGGTGCAGGGCACCTCCCCCAGACCTGCAACACCGCGCTGGGTTTCTTTCTTTTAAGCCACACTTTAATTATTTAAATATCTCAAATTTACTAATTAGGAGCTTCAAGTAACAACAACAACAAAAAAGAAGCAGAGGCAAAAGCCACAGGACGTATAGTATGCTGTGGACAAGTGTCTTTAGGTAGTGGGTCCTGGAGGCAAACGTTCACGATGTCATCCAGTTCTTCCTGGTGTTTAATTCTGCCGTCTTCAGTGCGTCCCTCTTGTCAAGAAGATGGTTGCTGTAGCTCCGTCCCTTGTACCCCTTCTCAACGGCCTGCCAAGTAGAAACAAAGAAATAAGCAAAGGGGGGAAAATGTGTGCAATAAGGAACCAAAAACAATTCTCACATTATTCCCTAACTGTGAAGGAAAAGGCTTTCCCTCTTGTATATGTCATTGGCCAGAATGGGGTCACATGTCCACTCCTACACCAATTGCTGGCAGAGGTATTGGATGATCGGAACTCTGGCCATGATTCATCTCAGGGCTAGGCCCAGTGCCCCCTGAAGGAACCAGAGCTCCCCTGGCGAGGGAAGAATGTCATGGGGCAGGCGTGTCACTCTGCTCGCTCGTCCTGGTCAGCAAGGACCTGTAGGCCACAGCTCCGTCCTGTGCCCTCCCAGCCTATTTGTGAGGCTCGTGTTGGCCTGGAGCCCAGGCCGCAGGGGACACAGGACCTCTCCTCCCCTTCGGACTGCTCACTGCTACAGAACAGGCCTCCCACCCTTTGCATCTTAAGCTAGGACCATTTTCTTCTGCTCACAGAGAATTTTCTCTGCTCTGTGATGACAAAGTCTTCGACCAGAAGACCCCAGTGTCTGGAAGTGATTCTAACAGCAGGGCCAGGGATCTGCTAGAGGCTTCCTCAGTCCCATGTCGGATGCCTGGCCTGGGATCTCACCAAGCCCTCCTCACTGGCACTGGCACCTGAGCGCCCCGTGGTGGCCCCTCCACTGGCCTGGGTTCCTCGCTGCCTGGCAGTTGGGTTCCAAGAGCTATTGTCCTAAGCCTCTGGAGGGGGATGTCCCTAGGGAGCCAGAGGGGAGCAAAGCGTTACTTGGTCACTTCTGCCCCTCCTACTGATGCCAGGTGGGTCCTAACCCAGCCCTGCCAGGCATGGTGGAGCATGCCTGCCAGCCAGCTACTTCAGAGGCTGAAGCAGGAGGATCTCATGCCTGAACAACTTGGCAAGGCTCTATCTCAAAATTAAAATTTTAAATGCCTGAGGATGTGGCTGAGTAGCAGAGCATTTTCTGACATGAAGGAGGCCCTGGCTTTAGTTCCCAGAACCAAGAAGGAGAAAGAGGCCCAGCCCAAGGCAAGGGGAGAGGAGTCCCGGCCCTAAACCACATCTCCTGTCTCCCCCTTGATGATCCTTTCCTCCTCAACACATAGAAAAATCGTCTTTTCTGTTCTCCCCATCCTTCCCTCCAAAGCCCCCGTGGGACTCCTGTGTGCCCTAAAGCGTGGTCACCTCACGTCCTCCCTGGAAGCAGCATTCCCCACATGTATCCCGCAGCAGCCTTTTCCTGGGGCACTGCTCTCTGGGTCTCTCTCCGCTCCAGCAAACCTTGCTCCGACCTCCAGTGCTCCCCCTTGTGGTCCATCCGCGGACCTCCTGCAGCCCCAGCTTACTAGATGCCTCTTCAGCCTCTGAGGCTAGGGCCACTCTCTTCCCCTGGGAGCTCTCTGCTCCCAGCTGTCCCCTGGCTCTGTGGCACTTTCCTCTTTTGCTGGTTCCCCTCGCAGTCTCACCCACGTTGGCTTCCCGGGTGCAGCCTCACTTCTCACTGCCTGCCCATGGGAGGCATGAAACTGCTACGTGCATCTGGCCCCCAGGTCCCTACTGTCAGGCCTGGTCCCCTGAGTCCTAACAATGCCCAAGCCCACACTGGCCCCTCACACCCACATGCCTATAGCCACACGCACCATCCCTTTCCCTAAATCCACTGGGATTCCCTTGGCAGCCAGTAGCAGCACCATCCCTTCATCCAGGACTCTTCAGTCACGGCCTCCTTATCTCCTTCAGCTGCCCTCTCCTTCTTCCCCTCGTCAGCCTCTTCACGCGGTCCTTCTCCCCGCTTCCCCACTGCCAGACTACTGCAGGGAATAGTGGGAGGTGACCGGGCAGCTCAGGGACGGCGCCTGAGGAGGTGCTCCCGCTTGGGGGTTGTCTCAGCCCTGCTCGCTGCCATCACCAGTGCTACGCCCACACTGGTCCTTCCAAATACGATCTGATTGCCAGTCTGGCCAACAAATCTCAGAAATATCCAGGGCTCCTCTCTGCCTTGACGTGAACCAAACACCTTAGAATGGTCCCAAGGCCCCACAGGTTTCTCCAGCCTCCTCTCTTTCCGCACACAGCTCCCAAGTTCATCATTTCAGGACACAACCCGTCACCTTTCTCATGCTTGCATCGTGCATGCCAGGCAGTGCCCGGGCCCCCTGCTCCCTACCCCATGGCTACCTGAGTCCTTTTTCCTATTATGAAATTTTTAGGACTCACCTAAAAGTAAAAATAACGATGAAATCAATATCCATGTTCTACCACCATCACCCACCTAAAAATAAAAGCATTTCCAATGGTGCAGAGGCCCCTGGACACCTATCCCCAGTGATGTCTGTCTGCCCAGGGCCAGGTGTCATCTCTAGCCTGCCTTTCACAGGTACCACTTGCACAGCACGTGTTAGAATCATTCTGCGGCACCTGTATTAGGCTCAGTGTTTTAGATGTTTTCCAGCTTTAAGTAAAAGGGATCATGTGGTTTATGGGTCTTGGAACTCTGTGTTTGCACCTGGTATCCATGTCGGTTGCTCGACACCAGAGATCAACAAACGTCAACAAAGGGACAAAGAGTAAATATCTGAAGCTTTTCAGGCCCAACAGTGTCTTGCAATTGCTCACTTCTGCCATGTCAGTGCAAAATCAGACACAGGCCATCTATAAGTAAGCAAGTGTGGCTGACTGCCAATCCTACATTCTTCATAAAACTGGGCTGCAACTGGACTTGGCCCATGGCCCATAGCTTACTGATCTGGACCATTCATTTTCATTGGTGTGTAGTATTTCATTGTACTACACAATGAAAGTGTGCCACAACTTACTGATCTATTTTCTTTCTGCTGGTGGGATGATCAATAGAATTATCGTTCCCAATTCTATTCTGTGAATACACAGAAACATACATTCACACCCTTGAGCAGGTGGAAAGTACATCCCCACCTCTTGAATTTGGGTTTGGCCTCAAGGAATTTAACCAACTGAATGACAAAGAATGTAAAGTAAACACAGGTTGTAAATGTACTTGTGTGATTTAGCTTGGCCTGTTGTGGTCCTGCCATTTGCCAAAAGAAGAAAGAACATTCTCCCAACGAGCTTCCGAGCTTCCGTCTCTTCACATGAATCCCCAAATGGGACCTGTTGTATAAACCTGAGCAAAAACACCCTGGGTCCCTTGTAACCTGATGAGCAAATTGTAAACATTTGCTGTTGGAAGCCCCAAGCTTTTTAGGATTATTTGTCATGCAGCATTATCTCAGCAGCAGCAGCTAACTAACCCAGTGAACATTTAAGTTGTCCTCTGCTGCAACAGCAAAGAATTGGAAACATGTTTGTACACGTCAATCTGTGCTCAAGTACGTCTTCAACTTCCTAACGCTGATTTGTTTTCCAAAGTTTCTACCAATTTACACTCCTCCAGCAACGCCTGAGCATTTTCATGGTTCCACATCCTTGTCAACACTTAGCGTTGTCAGATGTCTGTGATCCGATGGGTGTGAAATTACATTGCCTGTCCAACTCTTCCCCTCCCCTGGGCTCCTTCCTGGTTTTCCAGCCTGCACTAGGACCACATACTCAACGCCTCCGTGGCTCCTCATGCTTTCTGTCTCACAAGATTATCCACTAAGCTGTCATGAGACAGACAGCCTCAGTATAGAGTTCAGCACATAGTAGGCACTTTGTAAATACTTGTTGAATGAAGGTTTGATGAGAAACTCCAATCTGCTCCTGCCCTGGGGGAGTGCAGGGGCTGAGGCTGTATTTTATCAAAAGTGCAATACACATATCAAGGTTTGTCAAAGCAAAGAGATGGATTGCTTCTCACATGGCTGTCACACTGAGCTTTGAATGTGGCTTATTTTTATGCTAGAAATGTGATCAGTCTAAGGTGTATCTCCAGGGAATTGATGTAGCTAGATACGTGAGGGGAAGCAAAACCCTTAAGGTCTAGGAAGGTTTTGTTGGCAAAGTCTGTCTAAAAAAAATCAGGTTACTTATATAGCAAATAGCATTTGCTTTACACTGTTCTAAGCACTTGGTGCACAGAGGAAGCCTTCCAAGAACCATATAGGGAAAGTATCAGGAGAGGAGTTTGGGGAAAGCATCTTGCCTGGAGTACTCAGCTAGTGGGTCGAGGACCCAGGACAGTCTGAACTCATATAATCTATAATACCTACACTTGGAGCCACTGCCCTCTGCCACTTCCCTGGAAAGTGGCACCCATACCCTTGGCCAATTGCTTTAGAAATCAAGGTACTTGGCACTTTCCAGAGCTTTCCTCCTTGTAGTGCAGAGAACCTCCAAAAGTGACGTGACTATGTTCTGTGTATCCAGGGTCATTCCCAAGAGCCAACTTCAGACAGATTCCTGGAGGTGAGGGAGCATTTTTGCTGCCACGTTGGAGGATTAAACCATGAGCTTTATAAATTCTAGGTAAGTGCTCTGCCACGGAGCTGCATCCCCAGCCATATGTATGTATGTGTGTACATACGTATTTTGAGACAAAGCGTCACTAAGTTGTCTAAACTGGCCCCAAATGTGCAAGCCTCCTGCTTAAGACTACTGGACAGTCGGGATTACAGGCGTGTGCCATCAAGACCAGCTGTTAAGATTATTCCTGTTACAAGAAGTGATGAGGGATGAATCACAAGGAATGAATAGTGCTGGAGTTTTGCAACTAAGAACCTGACTAGAGACCAACACCATTCTCTCCTCCTTTCTTTTAGGCTAAAATAATTCCAAGGGCAGATTACTAGGAGGTAAAATTTGATTGGTCCAGCTTTAATCACATGCTTTCTTGTAATCCAATCATCTGTGACTAGGAAGGCAGGGCCACATAATCCCCAAGAAAGGGAAGAGGCCATTTCTGAGGGAATCAGATACTCCCTAGAAAGCACCTAGCAAAGTTACTGATTCAGTGTAGCCTGTAGGGAAACTGTCTCCCTCCCTGAGACTTAGTGTTCTCATCCGTATAATGAAAGGTTTTATCTGTGTCTTTTACTATATTCCCTATGGCTGACATACAGTGGGTGCTTAATAAATGCATGTTGAATAGATGAGTAGACTAGAGTGATCTGTATTTGCTCCTGGTTCTGACAGCCTATTTTCTAGAACTCTTGTTATGTGAACTGTGAGTGCTGGGAGCTGGCAGATGGGAAGAAAAAAAAAAAAAGGAGGACAGACAGATTCGGCTGGGGTGCCCCAGTGTCAGCACAAGCAGGCGTCGCTCTGGGCGTCTTTCCCGTGCTCATCCTCTGTCTTCACCAAGCAGCCTGCTGCCCAGTAGTTGGTGTCTCTGATGGATTCCGTCCCTGGGGGGATAGTGTGCCCTTTACGAGCTGTTAAGCTGGCTTCCTGACAATGGCCAGCACAGTGTCATTTGGGAAATGCATTCCAAAGGAGAGGCCCTTGGGTTGGATTCCAGTGTCCGGAATCCAGACCCCTCCATTTATTGTGTGACCTGAGTGGTCATTCAGCCTCTCTGAATATCACAGTTTTCTTTGGCCAGGCAGAGATGAGAATATTCATTCTGTTCCATTCGTAAGTGTTTGAGGGATACTGTGTATAATGTTTCCCAGAATAACTAAACCATATTTGTAGTGTGCCAATGAGGAGTCAGGTGTAGTGTTTTGGGCCAAATGGATCACTTTATGTAATCCTAACAGGAGCCTTATGAGGCAACTACTATTATTATCCCCATTTTGCAGATAAGGAAACTGAGGCCCAGAGGTTTACTGCCCAAGGACACATAGTTGTTGAGCAACAGAGTTGGATACCACGCTCCTTAACCCAGAGACCTTTGTCAATGACCCAGCTGTGGACAGACACAATTTGTTGTCACTTCCCGAAGCCCAGGCCCCATTGGAGAAGCTGAACACCCAGACCTCCGACTCATGTTGCTGGGGGACCAAAACGTGGACTCCTGAGCATCGCAATTTCTGGATTTCTGGATTTATTCCTTCTGAAAATAAAAGAAAAAAGTCAGTCCAAAAACTATACAAGAAAAAAAAAAAAACAACCTTAGCTTCCTCAAAAGAATAAAGCTGGTGGCCTACCCACAGGAGAGGCAGGGGCGAGGCTCAGGTGCCCAACCCAAGTTTCACACATCACCAGGCCACTCCCTGTCATCATGTGCCCCAGCTGTTGCCCTGTGCCGTGGGGACTCCTTCTCACAAACTGCTTGTGGTGGAAGCGAGCCCCGTGGTCAGCAGTCCCGGGATCACATCTCAGCAATTCTGTGACCAGGGATCTGGAATTTTTTTTTTCCCAACTACAGGTGGAAAATTTTCAGGGAAAGTCTTATTGGTCCAGCCCAGTTCCTGTGTCCTTGTTTCAGAACCAGTCATCAGGACACAAGAGTATATGGTTATGTGACTGGTTTCCCAGCCTGAGCCACATGCCGTGACCAAAAGCAAGCAGTTCTGTGATTGGCTCCCCAGTTTGGGTCCCACGTCACTTATTTGAACACGAGGCTGGGATTGTTATGAGAAAAGTTGGGGAGAAGGTGTCCATGCCAGTGTGGACTCTGGAGGAATCTCTGAAGCTGGTCACCCCAGTTTGTGTCTTGTCCAGCTGGCAACATGAAACTAGATTTCCTCTTTCCCCAGTCAATCTTAAAACAAGCAGTCACCTCATAGACTGTTAGTTTCATATTCTCATCTTCTTTAGAAGGTTCTTCAGTACTGGAGGAGGGACAGGTCGGTTCTTTCTCTAAGCCAGTTTACTCATGGATGCAGCTCCAGTTTCTCGTCTACGAAGTGGGGGTGACCACATCTGCTCTGCCTTCCTCATCAAGGTATGTGGGGACGCACAAAGCTAATGGATACAAAAATTGCTTTAGAAAAAACAAAATGCCATATTTACAAACAGGATGTATTTATTGATTTATGTATGTTCCTTTGTGTTCCAAAAAAGGATTTGAAGGAGCTTACCAAAATGCACGCAATACACAGGATAAAAATAGATGAAGTGAGGCAGCGTGGGGAGAGCCAGGGTGGAAAAAGGATGGGAGAATCAAATAGAGCCAGGACAAACGCTTGTACACGGAAACCTGTGCTCAAAGTCCCTGAACACGTTCAGATCTGAGCTTCCCCGGAACAAAGGAAAGGTAGAAGTGTGATCAGTTACCAGAGGTAAAGTAGCCAGAGCATAAAAGCCATCAGCATGCCAGAAAAGGTCACAGACCTTATCTTAGCACTAGTGTCTGACAGAAATTGCTAATCAAGTGAGGCCTAGTGGCACAAGCCTCTAAAGCCAGCACTCTGGGAAGCTGAGGCAGGAAGGTTTCATGTTCGAGCCCATTTTTGGACAACCTAGCAACTTAGTGAGAGCTGGTCTCAAGAAAAGGTGGGGGGCCTGGGGTTGTAGCTCAGTGCAAAAAACCTGGGTTCAATCCCCAGTACCACAAAGAAGAGAAAGAGAGAGAGGAGAATCAACCTCTCACCAAAAGAGCTCCGTTAGCTCAAGTAATCTGCACTATCGCCAACATGCCTGTCCTTCTGTTTCTGGGATGTCACCTGCCTCTCTTCATCCTCACCTAAACTCATTGCTTGTTTATTATTTTATTTAATTCAGCTGAAAGCTAGACACCAAGAAAGGAGCAAGCAAAACCATGCCTTTTGTCTGGTTTCTTTTCTTTACACAGTGAAGCGAGTTTGGGAGTGGTATATGTGAGTTTTCCCCAGGGAAGTACGTGGGCAAAAAAGTTCTAGCGTCTTGGCTTAGCTGAAACATAAAAATCACTAAGACATAAAACTGATCCAAGCAGGTCATAAAGACACTGCTGCCTTTGCCTCGGAACTTGGGCTATAATCTGTTGCCCTGGAACAAAATTTAAACATAAATCAGCTTCCACTGTATTTTTAACCACCTAGGAAATTCTTCATTTCCTGCCTGAAATGGTTCTGACGGTGAGCGATGCTACTGTCCCTCCCCCGGCTCTGCAGAGGGCCCCTGGGCAGTGCCCGGGATCCAAGTGTGGATCGCACAGTTCAGGCAAGCCCGGCATGAGGCGGTGGTCTCAGGTCATAAGCCTGGTCTGGGGTCAGCCTAGCTGGTGGTTTTTTTTTTATTTCCAAGTAGAAAGAGCAGCGCCTCTTGGCATGGGAAGGTTCCCCAGTGTCATCACCTGGGAGACTCTCTTCCTCATCCCTGCCCAACCCAGTGTCATGTGTCCTCCACCACCCAGAGCCTCTGCAAAGCCACCCCCAGTACCCACAGCATTCTCTTCGCTCAGAGCTTCTAATGCATCAACAGTAAGCACCAGGCAGCTGGCACTTAATTATATGATGCTTGGCACCCACTATTTCATGTTGTCAGTCTGTCTCTCTAACTAGATTAAAGATATCTTGAGGGTCATGATTAGTTCTTACGGGATATGTCTACCTTACCACTAACAAAGGTGACTTACGTCTGGGCCATTTACACAAACAGCAGGGTCATGAAAAGCAGGATCTTGGGGGCGTCTACGCTGTCTAGTTCTCTCTTCTGGACCCACTCAGTGGATAAGGACATTGAGAGGCAAAGAGGGCCTTGACCTGACCAAGGTCATTCTTGATGCCAGGTCCCTGATCTCCAATGCAAGGCTCTTTTATTTTTTTAACACATAGTTCAGATCTGAGCTATTGCACACACACGCACACACACACACACACACACACACACCCATAGAAAGTTTAGAACCCAGCTCCCTGGGGAACAAAGGCAAACATACAGACAGTTGGGCCACCATCATCCATCTGCCTGTGGGCAGGATTTCCAGCAAGAAGCCAGCCCAGGCTGCGTTCAGGGTCTGCACACAGTGCCCACGGGACTCTGTGTACACCAGGGGTGAAGAGAACTCAGTGTGTTACTGGGGTGCTTGCAGCCTCGCCCTCACCTTGGAGGTCAACAGTGTCTGTGAAGTCTGGCCACGTGAAGCTATTGATAATGTCAGCCCCAAGGCCAGGAAGAGAAGGGGACACGCTGAAACTGGCTGGGGGTTGCCCTCTGCTGTGGTGAATGACATGCCCAGGACAGCAGGAAGCAATCTGTGGATTCGTCCCAGACTCATAACACCGGATGTCCCACAACAGCGTTAAAGTGACAGAAACCAGTGTCAACACAACAGAAAAACAAAGGCAACAATTCCTAAGAAAATCCCAGCGAAGACAAGCAGGCTGCAGGTCATCAGTCCTGCTGGCTCTCTTGGTCTCTCCCACAAGCCCCAGCTCTGACTTCTCAGTAATTCTCACAATGAGCGGCCCTCCACGCCTGGCAGGACAAGCTAGTTGATGAGAGGTGGAGACTGAGTCTGAGCAGCACCACATTACGTGGCTGCGAAGTGGCAGTGTGGGGACTAGACTCCAGGCTGGCCTCACACTAAGAGTCCCCTTTGGCTACAGCCCACAGAAACCTTCACTGAGGTCCCACTGCAAGTCTGCTGTGCCATCATCAGAGCAGGGGGACAAGGTCTGGTTGGGGAAGTGCAAGGCCTGTCACGGAGACGACCGCTTGCCCGTCCTCTTGCAGCGATACTGGAGAGACTGGGCTCGCAGGAGGCATTCCCAGATCTCCATGGCTTTTTCTTGGTGCCAAACAACCACAGAAGGAGCCACTTCTAAAAGAACACAGTGTGTTTCCTCCTTCTCACCTCCCCTGGGCCGGTGCCTGGGATAATTGGGACACACAGAGTCTGTTTTTTCTGGGATTGGGACCAAGGCTGTGAAGAGCCTTCTGACAATAAATTGACAGTTGATGGACAACGTTCTTGAGTAAGTTTTTCCTGTGCTGGGTGTTCAGCAGAGAACTTCACTAAACAACTGCTTAACAGCCTGTGTCCTGTTCAGACAGAATTTACTACCCTCTCTCCCTCTGGGCTGCAGTCAGGCGGCCAAGCGAGATGCTATCTCAGGTCTCTTCTGGCTCCATCACTCAAGGCTGCATCAAGAAAAGAACACAAGTCTGAAAACATTTTTTCTCCAAAACACTGAGTTGAGGTTATTATTCACACACAGATAAACCAGCTCTAACGGAGAGATAGCTGGTTAGGATGTCAGGAGCTCCTGTTCTGGTTCCATAATCTTTGACCCAGTAATTCCAGCGCTGCTAATTTAGCTTAAGAAGAAATGTAGGACAGCGGTCTGTGCACAAAGATGTTGGCGTTAGTGTTTTTTGGAGGTTCTGATCTATAAGATAATATTTAATGCAAGAATGAGCTGCATTCACCCAGTGACATCATCACAGCGATGATAATAGAAATGTCTGCAACAGTGGCTTTCAAATCATACTTCACTCTCCAGTAACAGAAATCAACTAGTTAGATCTTCTGCCTCTAAACAGGTTAGGATTTCAGCTCAGTGATGGAGTTAGATCTTCAGCACAACAAAATGAAGGAAAGAAAGAAATCAATTAATTAGTGGAGAAAATCACAATGCTTCACGGATAATATGAATTTTTGGTTTTGGTTATATGGGTAACTGGATAATAGAAAAAAGTTCTTCTGGTGGGGTCACAGTTAAAACATTTCAAAGTCTATAGGTCTACATGCACTGTACACAGATTTCAGTAGCATAAAATACTAGGTAGGAATCCAAGCCTGGAAGGAATCCACAGAAACAAAGATAAAAACTGTTAAGGCTGGAAGAATAAAGGCTACTGCTTCTCATTATTCATAAGTTTCCAGAGATTTGGGGGCTGTTCCTGTCTTACAATAAAACAAAAAATGACTAAGAATACAAGACAGAAAAAGAGGGCTAACAGAAAGCCATCAGCAGATGCCACAGGACAGAGGGACTCAGGGCGGCTTCCTAAAGGAACAGTGTCACTGTTTGGACCTTTGAAGGATGGACGGAAATTTGAATGGGAAGGGGTAAGTTTGCCCTAAACTGGGCAGGTATTCACTAAACAATAAGGGGCACAGAGAGAAAAGATTTTTTTTAAAGGCCCAGGAGCCTGGCTTGGAGCCTTGTGCCTGTAATCCTAGTACCTGTAGAGGCTTAGGCAGGAGGATGACAAATTCAAGTCCAGCAATTCAGAGAGAAGCTGTTAGAAAATATTAAAAAGGTCTGGGGCTGTAGCTCAGGGAGAAAGCCCTGGGTTCAATCACTACAGAGAGACAGAGAGACAGAGAGACAGAGAGCGAGCCAGCGCGCGAGAGAGACCCCACCACCCCCACCCCCACCCCCTTCTCACTAAGGTAAAGCAGCCCCCATTAAGCAGGCAGGCCACTGTCACTCCTGTTACTCCCCAGGTCTTTTTATTTTGTTTTGCGCGTTGAGGATGGACTCCTGGGGCCTTTGCACGAAGATAAGAGCCCAGCCCCTTTTTTGGTTTTGATTTTGAGCCGGGGCCTTGCTCAATCACTACTTTACGCAGGCCAGGCTCAAACCTGAGATCCTCCCGCCTCAGTCTCAGCCTCCCATAGTGCTGGAATTACACGCATTTGCCACCAAGTTTCTTCCCAGGATTTATTTTCTCTCCACTCCTAAATTGAGGCCCGGGGGGCGGAAATCCAAAGCTGTCCCTCACAAACATGGCCGCGCCGAGCCAGCCGCGCCCCTCAAAAACATGGCAGCCACAAACAGCCCCGCCTCCTACCACCTCGTAACCAATGAAAGAGAAGCACGAGGGCTCGCGCATGCGTAGGGTGATTCCGTGGGCGTGTCCAGCAGTGACCGGATATCCCCGTCAGCAACATGACGAAAAAGAAGCGGGAGAAGCTGGCAGTCGCCCTGGAGGTGAGGGGCGGCCTGGGGCTTGGCGTGTACCGATAGTTGCCTTTCTCAGTTGCCAGGTAATGGAGTCGGCCCGGGCACATGGCTGGAGGCAAAAAGGCCAGAGGGGAAGTAAGGACGTCGCGTTCTTGGGGGAGGGATTCGAGGGGAGGAGAGGGCCTGAAGGGGGGCCGAGGGGCCCAAGCCGGGGAACCGGGGAAGAGCACCCCGGTGCGGACCTCCCGAAGAGACCTGGGGCGAAGGGGAGGCCCCGAGAGCGCGGGGCAGGAAGAGGGGGGCTCGGAGGGGAGGCACTGAGAAACAGGACGTGAAGGGGGTCTGCGTAAGTGGAGAGTGATGGGGACAGCACGGGGCGCCCCCGAGAGCCAGGACCGGGGCAGGACCCGCCCTGTGCCCTGTATCACTAGTGGTTTAAACGGTTCCCGAGGTGGGAACGTTTTCCTCGACGGTCCCAAAGCGTGCAGGTAGAAGCGACGCAGCGAGCCTTCGGGAGTCTGCCCAGAATTCTGGAACGGGGGGCCTGGGAGTGATTGACTGCGTGCGGGAGGGAGGGCGTGTGCGTATGCAGTGGCTGCGCTCTGCTACCTCCTCTTGGATTTTCGCTTAATCCCTTGCCTAGAGGATCCTCCCAGAAGTTGCGAGGAAGGGGGTCTTCGAGCTTACTCGGCCTGCTTCAGTGGTTTGCAAATTTAGGAATGCTTAGATCCACCTGTCGAGCTTAAAAGGGAACGCAGAAGGCCTCCCCAGCCCAGGTAACTCCGGAACACGTGGCTGTGCGTTTCCACCAGGGCTCTGCGTTTTTGACAAGCCACACGCGCGTAGTTTTAGTAGCCCCTAAAGGCGCGCGTCCTCTTGCTTCTTTCTCATTGGTTACGAGACAGTGGGTGGCGGGGCTGTTTGTGGTTGCCATGTTTTTGAAAGACTGGTGTACCTGCTAGGAAAAATTTGTTGAACCTGTGAATCTCAGAGTGGAGAGTGAGGGTTAAAATGAGGGAGCACTAGGCAGTGGGAAGGACGTTGGCTCTACAGCCCACGTTAGGGCACAGTTAGCTGCTGTCATGGGGAAACCCCGAAGCTCTGGCTTCAAGACCAAGACAGCAGGGTGTGATGACCCACACCTGCAATCTCAGTATCCTGGGAGGTCGAGGCAGGAGGTTTACAGTTTTGGAGCCCAACGTGGGTAACTTAGCAGTACTTTGTCCCAAGATAAAGAACTGGGAATATAACTTAGTGTGAAGGCCTGAGTGAAATCCCCAGTATTGAGAAAAACAAGAAAGTGTCATTTTCTCTGACAGGCTGAAATAGGTCAGGAGGCCTTATCAGGGATCAAGTAATAAGTATTTAGGCGTTCAGGGCTGTGTGTGTGTTGCAACTCCAGTCAGACCTTACTGGCCACAGACTTCGCATTTATGAGCTTACCTACTGGCTAGGATGTATTTGCAGCCTCACGTCAGTTCTTGAAGTGCTGCTGCAGTCATTCGTGGGCAAATTCAAAGCAGGAAAAAAAAAACCTCGATGCATCCAAGATCCATATTTCCAGCGGTAATCAAAGAAGCAGTGCTCTGCCTTCCTGTGTGAACTGTTAGACTCTAAACAAATGTCCTTTTTATGGTCTATTTAGTGCCATGGTTTTGCATTTTTGTGTGCTTTTCATGGTGATTTTGCTGTTTAAGTGGCCCCCAAGCATCGTGCTGAGATGTTATCTAGTGATCTTTACTATAAAGAAGGCTGTGATGTGGCTTATAAAGAGATTTGTGGAGCTCAGGGCATGACTCAGTGGTAAAAGCACTTACCTAGCAAGCGTAAGACCCTGGGTTCGATTTCTTAGCACTACATAAGCTGGGTGTGGTGGCGCATGCCTAAAATCCCAGCACTTGGAAGGCTAAGGAAGTATTTTTAAGGCCAGCCTGGGCCACATACTGAACTCAGGACCAGCTTACAGAGTGAGACCCTGTCTCAAAAAAAAAAAAAAAAAGGGAAGCTGGGAACATAGCTCAGTGGTTAAAGCACTTCTTCAGCAATTGCTAGGCCCTGGATTCTATTCCCCAGCACCACCTAACCTGGGTGTGATGATGCACACCTGTAATCCCAATACTCGGCAGGCTGAAGCACAAGGATTGCTGTGAGTTGGAAGCCAGCCTGGGTTACCTAGTGAGTTCAGGACTAGCCTGGACTGTAGACCGAAACTTTACCTCAAAAAAAAAATGAGTTTTTTAAAAAATGGAGACAAGGCCCAGGCTGGCCTCAAACTCACAGCAATCCTCCTGCCTCAGCCTCACTAGCATTGGAATTACAGGCATGAGCCACCATGCCTGGTTTATGTGATGCTGGGAATTGAACTTGGGCACGTAGCACTTGACTTGGTGCTTGCTAGGCAAGCGCTTTAACCACTGAGCCATTCCTTCAGCCCCAAAAGATTTGTTTTTTTAGATGGTTTATTCTTCCCAACATTGGGTATTGAACCGAGGACCTTCACATTGAGTTACATCTCCAGTCCCCCAACGTTTTTAAATATTTTTTTAAGACATGGTCTTGGCAAGTCATTAAATTTCACAACAGGGTCAAACTTGAGATCCTTCCGCCTCGGCCTCCTAGAATACGGGGATTATAGGCATGCTGTACCATGTTTGGCTAAATTAACTTTTTTAAGGCATATAACTCTGGGCTATATTACGTTGGCTGTGAACTCAGTTTTAGTGAAACAGCATATTAAATACAATCTCTTTAAACAAATACTCATGAAACTCTACTTTGTGTGGATCAGTTGGTAAAAATTTTGACTAGAGGTTCACAAGAACTTAACCTGGTTCGGTATTTATTAATCTAATGTTGACATCACTTTTGTAGAACATCATTACCATGAATAATGAGAACTGTCTGTCCTCAGGTGGTCCTTACCCAGAAGTGGCCATTAGCAGTATGCGAGTGGGTGTGGCATTGCCCCACTAACACTGCTATTTACAAAAGTAGGCAGTAGACCATGTTCAGTCTGTAGGTGATAGTTTGCCAACCCTTGGTCTAGAGCAGCGGTCTCTAACCTTTTTTGGCAGTGTGAACTTATTTTGGGGTGGAGGCATTCAAGATGATGTAAGCACATTATAATTTATTGTACACTTCTATTGTTACATTGTAAATACATAATGAAATAATTATGCTACTGGCAGGGAGAGAGTAGAGAAGGCACCTACTGCCTTGAGGATCCTGGGCTCAAACTGCCCACATCGTTTTGGCCAAGGGGGGCTGGGAAGTGTGCTTTAGAGCCAAGGGACCAGTGGCTGTGGACAGCTTAATTACAATGAAAGAAGGGGCAGGTGTGCCGTGGCAGAAAGCCTGCAGTCTCCCCTGCGGGCTGAGCTTCACCTCCCAGCGTGGATTACATGAGGCAGTGTGTCCCGCAGCCACCTTGCGCCTGGCCCAGGGTGTAACTGGTGAACAGCAGCCTTTCTTATCCCCAGCCTTTGGAGTTCTTTCTCCTCCTGCTGTGGTCGAGTCAGCGTCCTTCTTTGGGCCTTAGTTCCCTTGACGGTTACACGAAGGACTTAAATTTCACCAGGAGTTACAAACTCACTAACAGACCACTGGTACCTTTTGTTTCACTGACACAGTTTCTAAAGATATTGATAGGGCATGTTTTCTCCTAACATGATTCTGCATTATATGGAGGTGATTCACCCTTGATTTTTTCCCTTCGATGCCTGTGTGTGTGTGTGTGTGTGTGTGTGTAATTACATGGACATTTGCATAGATATCTTAAATATGCATAATTTTATAGACTTATAAAAATATCTACATAGGTATTTACCATCATGGCGTCTGAGGTTACTTTTTGCGTGGCTACACAGGGTTTGGGAGCCATAACCATGTGCTCCAGGGAAGCCTGGCATGTGCCGTCTCCCCTCCGTGCTCTGATGTTGCCCCCAGCGTGTCTGAGTATTGAATGTGCACTGATGCTCAGTAGCGGTAGATATTGTCGTCTTATTAAAAGTCGTGTGCCCAAAGCCAATGAAGTGGTGATTTAATCAAAAATGTTTGTTAATCTGACGAGTGCAATAAAATTCCCACAAGTGAGTGATCGCAGCACCTGCAGATAGTCTCCACTTGTGGTAATGAAGCAATTACCAAGCAGGCAGCACTTAGCCCAGGGCGGGTGCGGGCCAGCTGTACCAGGCAGTCACCTCCTAGGACAACCAAGGCACCTTCCAGAGACCTTTTCCCACTCGTGCCTTTTCAGATTTTTGTATGTGACTCATTTGCCACTTTGTGAGGTCTCAGAGTTGTAAACAAACACACTGCCTGTGAGTCTCAGTTTCTGAGATTTTGAGTAAGAGGAAATTATAGTTCAGAGGGGGAGTTGCTGGCCCAGGTACTGATTGGTTTTAATGTTGTGTGGGAGGAAGGAAGGGTTATATTTCAGTCTGCACTGATAGGAAGATGTTGTCTAATATAAAATTTTTTAATCTTTGACAGTAGTAAGCTGTTACATGATTGTGAGAGCACTTTTCTTTTGTAGCTAGACCATTTGACCTTGTGTCTTTAGATATCTTATTGGCCAGTTGGTGTAACAGATATGTGGTATTTTACCTGACATTTTGTGTGTGTGTGTGTGTGTGTGTGTGTGTGTGTGTGTGTGTGTGTGTGTTACTGGGAATCAAGCCCACGGCCTTCATACTGAGTTATATCTCCAGGGCAATTTTTGGTTTTGATTTTGAGACAGTGTCTTGTCCAGGCTGGGCTTGAACTTGTGATCCTCCTGTCTCACCTCCCAGAGTGCTGGTATTACAGGCTTATTCCCTGGCCTGGCTTACGATATATCTTAGAGGGGTAACTTGACTGAATTTGGTCCCTAGTATAACGCTGTATCAATTTGAAAAGTATTTAGCTAAAAATTACAAGACAATGAAGTTTGTGACTTAAGCAAATGGTACTGTACTTTCCCTATAGAAATTTGCAGGTAGTGGGCTCCTGGCGTTCGTTCCAAAGCTCAGCCGTGTTTCAGCGTTCTCTTTGCTGTTTCCTCCTAATCGCGAGACAGCCGCTATAGCTCCAGTCATGTCCAGCTTTAAGTCAGGAAGAGGGAGAAAGGAAAGGCATACTATTTGTCTCTTATTAGCAAAGCGTAAGCTCTCTCAGGAGTCTCCCAGCTGACTTCTGGAACGTGTCATTGGCCGTTACTGGCTCTTGGCCTACCCTACCTGCAGTGTGCCTGGTCAGCGCCATCTGTCGGGCTCCCCAGCGTCCCCAATGGAGGGAGCAGAAGAGGATGGGTTGGTGGGGCAGGGGATATAGCACAAGCTAGCAGTGGAGGAATAGAAGGTAATAGAAGTTGTTTAAACTCACTAGAGTCTTTACCAGACAGAGTAGGGACTGTGGACAGTTGAGGAGTGGTAAGCGGATGGGTCACCTGAGCCAGGAGAGTGCTAGGAGGACAAGCAGTGATGACATGGGGATGACGGGGCACAGCTCAGTGTTTAAAAGGCTTGTCTAGCAAGCACAAGGCCCTAGGTTTGGTTCCCCAGTACCATATAAGCTGGGCATGGTGTGTATGACTACACCAGAGCCCAGCACTCAGGAGGCTGAGGCAGGAGGATTGCCATGAGTTTGAAGCCAGCCTGGCTGTATAGTCAGTTCCAGACTAGCCTGGATTACAGGGCATGATCCTCAAACTTGTTTACCGTCAACTCCCACCACACAGGGAGGGGCAGGCAGTCAGCGGCAACGAGACGGTCTCCGTGGTTCTGGGTCAGGCTGTTCGCAGGACCGCGGGAGCTCCCACCTTTCTGAGAAAGGCCAGAAGCAGCTTCAGGGCCATCATTTGGTGAGATCGGTCGAGTTGGCCTGAGTGGCAGGAGAGGGCACCTGAACCTTCCACCCTTACAGCTGGGCCCATTTGAGGGGCTCCGTGGGCACAGCAGAGCAGGCCACCGGCAGCTGCAGCTGCCCAGGAGCTGGGGGAGAGGCTCACAGCAAGCCACAGCCGTTCAGGGCCCTCTGACCATTAAATGAGCCTCACCTGCTGCCAGGCAAGAGCGACAGGTCGCTGCTGGGCAGGTGATTCTCTTGGCAGCCTCTGTCTGGCTCAGCTCCATGTGATGGGGTCAGGAGACTAAAACCTCATTACCTAACACGGCTGGGTGTCAGCATGTGTGGAGTGGCTGTTTGCCAGCATCTTAATTAATGAATTCATAAGGCCGGGGTGGATGCCAGTTCTTGAAAACTGCTTTGAGCCTTTCAGCAATGAAGAAGCTTTTGCTAATTTATCAAAAAATATACTTGGGGAAAGATGAGACTATAAACCCCAGACACCTTCTCAACCTAAGTTCAACTGCTGGTCTGTGGTGAGGATGCCACTTCAAGGGTGGTACGGCCTCCATCTCACCCGCCTTCCTCAGCACTCACGTGGACATCAGCAAGGCCTTGTCTTCCCAGCCTGGAGTGGGGTGAGCCCTTTGGCTGGCTCTGCGCTGCTTGAAAATCAGCCAATGCTTGAAAAGTAGGAAGGCCTGCCACTCAGCCGGGGAGAAAAACTCCTCATGCGGCCTGAGGACTTGGGAAGCCCCGGGTCTTCTGAGCCCCCGAGCTCTGTGAGTCTCTGTGGAGATGGCCAGCCCCGGCGTTCTTGCCAGGACCCATTCGGCAGACACTTGGCTCCTGTGCCTGTTCTAATAAATGTCCTGGGGCCTCCTGACATGAAAATGAGCGGATTTTAGAAGCGCAGTTCCCAGGTTGCTTGGGTTGGCAGTGAGCATCTGACACCGTTCTCCAAGCTGTGTCTTAGCAAAAAGAGGGCTCTGATGACCTTCAGGGAGAGAGGTTTATTGGGCGCAGCTAGCCTATTCCTCAAGGCTCACACTATTTTGGGGGGATGTGGGAGGAAGATTTGACAGTTCGGCAGAGGCACCTGAGTTGCAGGGAAGCAGGGAGCAGGTCGGCATGAGGACAGGTGCAGGACTCCTGGCCCCTGTGTCTCCAGGCACGCAGACTCCTGTGGGCCCCTCCCTCGTGGAGTCTCTGGTTTGTGCAGAGATCAAGCCAAGAGGTGCCTGTCATCACTTAGGTAGAGGATCTGTAGCAGCCAGAAGAGCACGCCTCAGCTGGGCTGTGGGTGCCTGTCCCCAGAACCCTTCTCAGTATGGCTGTTTCACGAGGAATAGTGGGAAAGGGCTTGACGTGGTGGGAGACACCTGACCTCTGGAGCCCCGGGTTTGCTCCTTGCAGGGTGGGTGCAAACAGGAAAGAACACGCACTGACCAGTCCAGGCCAGAAGTGAGAGTTGTACCCAGGAGCCACTGAAATGGTTCATGCTTCTGTGTTTTCTAGCATTGGGGTAAAGGTTAAGGGTGTCCCTCCCCCCCCCCCTTACTGCCTGTGAGACCCTGAAAGAGTTCCTTAAATCCCAAGGGTCAGAGTTTCCTCTCTGGAACGCAGGTACTCATAACAGGACCCAGCTCATCCCCAGACACCTTGCTGCGTTCTGCTTCACGTGGACTTGTGTTGCTGGCGTCTGCTTGACTCATTCTGTATCATACGGACATGTGAGATTGCATAGCTTGTTCAGGTACCAGTCACCATGCAAGGCCCTGGCTAGGCAGGTGTAGAGGATGCCCGTGACCCTGGAGGCAAACAGCGATCTTTGTGACTTGCTGATCAGCAGCTCCTAGGAACAAGGCCCAGGCATGACAGCAGAGTGTCCTTTGTGGCCCAGAGCAGCCTGAGGGTGCCATAGCCCTTCCCAAGAGGAAGGCTGACCCTCGACAGTGGCTCCTTGGGGAGTAGACAGGCTGCATCCTCAAGGGTACTTTGTGGGGCACCACTCAGCCGCCCTCAGGGGGATGGTGAACGTGACAGCCCGTGGTTTGCACTTGTGGGCAGAACAGAAGCTGCTGGGAGCCCCACCTGTCCCCCATCTCCTGAGAGCTGGCACCCTCACAGGGCCTGGGCATTATCTGGCAACCACACGAGGTTCCTGCCTCTGCCGCCAAAGAGGCCCCCCATTCATGCCTCTGATTCCTGGAGTCTCCACGCTCCTGAAAAGCCTCATGGGGATTTCTGGTGAATTTTACGGTTTCTCTTAACAGAGTGGTTTTATGGTGTATGGGACCCCAGGGAGAGTTTCCTAAAGCTCCAAGCCTAAGGCTGCCGTTCCCCAGTCGGGGGAGGCAGAGAGGGGATTGTGTTTAGTTAGCTTGCCCTAGGCCACTCAGCGGCCTGCTGAGGCTGGGGCTATAGGCCTGGAGGCTCAGGGAGGCCATAGCCACTGCCCTGAGTACTGGACAAAACCCTTCCTGCCCTGGCACCCACCATCAGGAGCAAAGGCACTGCTTGGCTGTGACCTTTTCCCCAGTACCCACCGGCCTACCACACAGCTTCTGCTGACCCTGCCTGGCTTGTCTTCCCACTCTTCTGCAGGAAATCCCCCTCCTCGGCAAAGGCTCCCCTTCCACCGCGGGAAGCGCCCTGTCCCAGGCTTCAATTCTGATAAGGCGGAGTTCTTATCCCACTTGGGGCCTCTTGTTAAAGTGCAGGCTCCCTGAACCCCCAGGGCCTCTTCGAGACCTTCAGCATCCCCTTGAGGAATGCTCCTGTCCTCTCTGCACCCTATCTGCCCCAGTTTCCTACCTTTTTCTCCTCACTTCTCCGCCTCAGCTGACTCCCCAGCAGGCTTTACAGTCAGCTTATGGCCATGGCTGGTCTCTGGGCCCAGAACAGAGTCCACCCCAGGACATTTGCACATTCACCTACTAGTATCTTGGTGCCCCAAACCGTTTGTATAGGGGCTTAAGTCCTCAGGCTGTGCAAGGTATGAGAAGACACCATTTGTTAACATAGAGAGACCACGCATTCCGGCTTCACCTGCTGGCTCATCTCTGACCTGGATGCAGGATTGCTTCTCCCTTAGTAATAACTGACCTTGGCTTTGTGAGTGTAGCCCTAATGCATGGTTGCTTCTTAATGTAACTGTCCGCAGGGGTAACCTACTCTGCCCCCACGCTGTGCTGAGTGAAGTCTCCTCCTCGCCTGTTCCTACTTTGTGTGTGACAGTTGTGGCCTGCAGTGCTGCCTCCTTTAGCCTCAGGCAAGTCCCAGCACCTGAGCCTGTCGTGGGCTGTGGAGTGCAGGGTGATGTGGCAGCCTTTACTGTAACCCCCTTCCACGCCGCGCCAGTTGTTGCCCTCAGGTGGGCCCCTTTCTGACACATTCTTTGAGCTGTGGGCACTTGTCTGCATCCAGCATAGCCGGCTGTGAGGGACTTTTCCGTAGATGCCCTCTGGTCCCCAAACCTCAGCTGAACCTGTTCTGTCTAGGACGCTGCTCTGGTCCTCTGGTCCTTGGGCTCTACAGGCCCAGCCTCTGCACTTTGGCCCTGGCTCCAGAGCCCACCTGCAGGGAGAACCTCAGAGGTGCCCAGGGTGCAGTGTCCCCTGCAGGCCCCAAGCTATGGACCCCCATAGATTGCAGCAGCCGGTGGAGATTCCACTGTTCCTCACAACCCTGCTTCTCTTCCCTCCTCTAACTTGACACCGATTAACTCGGGTTTTTACTCCCCAAAGATCCAGCGAAACCATTCTCTGGTAAGAATAGCAAATATTTACCAAACTCCTTTTAAGGCTTGGGTCTGCACCCAGCACGGGTCCGTGGCCTTGGAGGACATGGCCACCAGGACCGACGAGCTGTGAGGGGGTGAGTGGGAGCAACGCCCCACCTCTGGTCGGCTCGCCCCTGCTACGTTCTAATGCTACTGCTGACCTGAGCCCCCGCCCATTGCTACTGGCCACTTCAAAGCTGTCCACCTCCAGCTTACTGCTTAACCACTACTATCCACGCCCATCCTTGGGCGAACGCCCTTCCACTAAACCGATCTCTGTGGTGTCAAAAATGTTGGAGACGGCTGGCGCAAGGCACTATTCCGAGCTGTCATCCTAACTCCAATATGTAGAACTGATTATTTTACAGGAGTTGACTAAGGCAAAGAACTAAGAACTTGAGAGTCACGTGCAAGTGACAGCACTGTTTGTAGCCCCGGTGCCCCACCACTGTGCTCAACAGACCCACAGTTTTGGGGTTTGGAGCACCTGAGCTTCCAACTGCTTGCATGCCTGTGACCCTCCCACATCTAGAATCTCCATGACATTTTCTTATTCTGGTCTAACACCCATGTCTTCTGGTCTGGCTGTGCTGTCTCTGCCACTTTCAGCCTCATCACAGAGGAGGCCTAACAAGGACCACAGAGTACGTAATGCATGTAGTTGAGCTGACCGAAGCTCCGTGTGGTAGCCCTCTCCCACCCTTCCCGGGCCCGTGCCAGTGGGTCAGCTTCTCCCAGCAACCCCCTGATCCCCATAGGCCCTGTCCACAATATCATAGCAGCTGAGAGCCAGGTGTTTCGTAGCCAGCTTCCTGCCACAGGCCCGAGGACGCAGCGTGGTCATCCTCTTCCAGCTGGGTCTGTGACCTGCTAAAGCGCTCAGACCGTCTCGGCCTCGCCTCAGGCAGCCAGGCAGGCAGGTTTAGAGAAAGGGGACTTGCTGTTTAGAAGGGAATCTGAGGGAGCTGTCAGCAGGACGTAAATATTCATCGAGGGAGGTTAGAACTTCAGTCCCTAAAACCTTGATTTGTGTTCGCTCGTTTAAGCCTCATTAAAAAGTGGCAAATGAAAGCGGGGATGTTCAATGGAACTACAAATAAATTGGGCTTGTTCAGATAAAGGCCCCTGACTGCCAGCCTCTCAGGCCCTGTCCAGAGCCTGGTGGCAGATTGGCTTGGCCGCTTGGGGTTTGCTGGCCTCAGTTTTAAGATTTTGCTTAGCATGAGTTCCTGGCCTTGCTCTGGGGCAATTACCGCTTGTTTGGGCACCTGGTAGTCTCCAGGGGTGTTTCGAGCAGAATCCCCCAACCTGCTTCCTCCCTAGCGGAACTTACCAACCGGAACTTACCAACCGGGGCTTGGCCCAAGGGGCAGCAGGGAAAACTCTAATCTGGGCCTAAGACTGACACTGAATAGTCTGTAGAGCTCCTAAGCTTCCAGTTTCTGTGGGCTTAGCAGGAGAATTTCAGACCACGTTTGTGACGTGAGACCTCAGCCATTTGCCCCTGGCCCCACTCCGGCGGTGAACAACTGCCACCCGGGTCTTGTGGAGAGCACTAGGAGACGAACAAATGGGGTAAGGGGTCGTTGGCAGCCAGCCTGCCAGAAGTGCGGCGATTTCACCACACAAGTTCCAGCTACCTTGATGATGAGCAGTGTTTTTTTTTACACATGACCAAGTTTGCATGAAACAGAAGTGGCTGTATGTTGCATTTTTCACTAATTTTTATTCTCATAGAAAAATGTGTTTTTACAACTCAACGGTGCTATCAAGATGAAATGTCCACCGGTGATTCCACCCCAGCTGTTTGGCCCCTGGATGTCCGGTCACGCTGTATGCAGTGTGCCCTGGAGGCTGGAGCCTTCTTGAAGGCACCTTGTGTGCCTCAGGGAAAGCCTGCGGGGCGAGGGCTGTGCGGAAGAGATGCCGAGCCCCCAGGGCTGCTCCTCTCTGACTCAGCCTGTGCTCCATCCAGAGGGCCAGGACAGCGCTGAGACCCTTCCTAGTGGGACTCAGGCTACAAACAACCGAAGCAGAGCAGTAGAGTACAGTGGCAGACAGACTCTGGGGAATGAGGAGGGGCTGCCCTGCCCAGCACAGTTGGGAATCTGCCCAACACATGGTCCTAGGGCTTCAAAAGCTGCAAGCCCTCACTGCCCATCGCTGCTGGCCATGTGTTTCAGATCGATGGGCTGGAGGAAAAGCTGTCCCAGTGTCGGCAGTACCTGGAGGCCGTAAATTCTAGGCTCTACGGAGCAGAGCTGAGCCCAGAAGACAGGTAATGCCCTGCCTGATCTGTCCTGGGTCCCCAAGTGCCCAAGGCAGAGAATTTGGGTGTGTGGTATCTCAACCCTTGTCCCTAGCCCCTGAGGCCTGGTGCACCTTGTTGACGCTGCCCTGGTGTGCCGGCCACCCCTCAGGAGGAGCACGGGGAAGGGCCTGGCCATAAAACTCTCCCCTCACAGGAGGTCTCTGGAGAAGGAGAGACGCAGCCTAATGAGCAGAGCCTCCAGCTACGGTAAGAACCCGCAGGAACCTGGAATGCCCAGGGTTGGGAAGGGCCAGACAGCCCCAGGACCTGACTACGCGGCAGAGAGCTTGACAATTCTTTGAGGAGGAGGCAGCATCCAAGAGGCTGCAAGAAATGACAGCCTTGTTTCGTGTCCCAAGGGAACAAGAGAGCCAGTGGTGGCTGTCTGTTCTCTGGGATGATGGGGTGTGGTCATTTCTAGGTCCAGAAGACATTTTCAGTGTCCACCCGTACTGGACATTGCCACCCCCTCTCTTCTTCTCCCCCTGCTAGGAACCTGCAGGGAATGAATGGCCTGAGTGGGGCAGGAAGGGCTCCTGCAGGTGGAGCAATGCTGCCACCTTCTGGGCGCTGTGGGCAGAGCCAGGCAGGGCCTGCCCTGAGGCCAGGGGGGACGATCTGGAGGAGGGCTCTTGGGCTCTGCCATGAATTTCTCTCCTCTGGGGAGCCAGGCTTGCCTGGGAACTGTCCAGAACAGAAGGACCAATCTGAATCCACCTCTGACTGGGCAGGGGCACCCTCATAGGTAGGGCATGGTGGGACGGTGGGACAACCATTTCCCCTCAAGGAGCATCACCATTCAGTTGAGCTCTCACAAGGTACCAGCCACCTGCATGTCCTTGGAGAGGGTGACCATGTATGAGTGTGGCTGCATGGTAAAAGGGCTTGCTTCCTCTAGACTTGAGACGGACTGCCTCGTGAGTATAAATGCCGCCTCCTGGAGCTGGGGGCATAGCTCAATGGTTAGAATACCTGCCTAGCATGTACAAGTCTGTGGGTTCAATTCCCCAGCACCACATAAAAAAATCAATGAGGTAGTATATGCGTGTAATTCTAGCACTCAGGAGGCTGAGGCAGGAGGACCACTGTGATTATGAGGCCAGCCTGGGCAACACAGTGAGTTCAGGACCAGCCTGGACTACAGAGCAAGACCTGGTCTCAAAACAGTAACAAAAAAAACCCCTCCCTCCTCCTAGTGCCCCTTTTTTTTTTTTTCTTTTTTAAAGACAGGGTCTCACTCTGCAGCCCAGGCTGATCCTGAACTCACTATGGAGCCCAGGCTGGCCTTGGACTCAAGACAATCCTCCTGCCTCAGCCTCCCTAGAGCTGGGATTAAAAGTGTGCGCCACCATGCTCGGCTTATGTGATGCTGGGGGATCGAACTTAGGTATTTAAGCACTTGCTAGGCAATCACCCCAAGCGCTTTAACTGCTAAACCATTCTTCCAGCCCCCACCCCTAGTTTCTACTTAGCTGAACATCCAGCAGGGGGGAACTAGGGAGCCACAGGGTCACCCCCACCCTTTCCGTGACCAGGTAAGAGGATTCACTTGCTGAAGTCCTGTCACATAATTTAACGTCAGGTGCAGCCTCTTTGGTGACCCCACGAGTGCCTCAGCCTTGACTGCATTTGAAGAGAATGGCTGAATAGCGTTTAGCATCAGAAAATGGATTCCAGCGCCCTCACACGGAGCTGCATCCCCAGCCACGCTTCTTTGTTAAGTCTTGAGACAGGGTCTTACTAAGTTGCGCAGGCTGGACTTGAGCTTGCAATTTTCTTGCCTCAGCCTCCCAAAATGGTGGGATTATAGGCTTGTGCCATCAGCCCAGCAACATGAGGACTTTTATTGGGCCAAAATCTGTAGCTAAAAGGTTTAGGGGATCTGGGCAGACTGGGAGAATTTTATGGGTACAACAGCAGCCAGGAGACCCCTCTTATATTCATTGGCGTGTCACTTTGGAAAGGAAGAAGGCTGCAGACAACTGCGGAGAACTGTCTCATCTGTACCACCCTTTCTCCTCCCAGAGAAGGAGCTTAAGTTGCTTCGGCAGGAGAACCGGAAAAACATGCTGCTCTCCGTGGCCATCTTCATCCTCCTGGCTATAGTCTACGCCCACTGGACCATGTGAGTCCGGGATTCCCACAGCTACGGAGGCTTTCCTTGGTTTCTTGCTTAAGACCAAGCCATTCAGGGCATCAGGAAGACCGAGGTGCCAGGGCACTTCTGTCCTCCAGGCATCCAAGTGAAGCCTGTCCTGCAGCCGGGCCTGGGCCACGGCGCTCGCTCCTCCCTGGACCAAGAGGCAATAAAGAACACAAGGCTGCTCCTGTCTGCTGAGTAAGTATCACGGTCTGACTGTGGCTGAGGGGCAGAGATGTCCCCAAGTTCTTGGCACAGAACTGAAAGGACAGGTAGAGGAGGAGCTGGGAAGGCACAGGGGCACTGTGCCCCTGCCAACTCTCAGACACACCATGTGGCCTTCATGCTGTGGCCTGTAATTGTGGCAAGAAAAAACTGCCGCTGTGCAGTGAAGGTCAACGTGAGGACTGAAAGCAGTCCCAGCAGTCCCAGAGGAGCGCCTAGTTCTCCCGTCTTCGAGAGGCAGGCAAGGCCGGAGAGGCCAGAGCGAGTGAGCAGCAGAAGCCGGGCAGTGACCAGACAGACAGAGGCCAGTAAATCAGGTGGGGCTTGCAGGGAGAGGTGGTAGGGGCGGGGCTGATGAGAGGGAGCCCACTGCAAGAGCAGCTAACCAAGACATAGCCCCTCCACTCCCAGCCTGGGGCTGGTGGGGAGGTTAGCGGGTGCCTCGGCAAGCAGCACTTGCTCAGGGCGAAGAGGGCTGGGGGAAACCCACAGAATAAGCAGAGCGAAGGAAGCAGGCTTCCTGGGAGCCGAGGCAGTGACACGCTGGGGTGGGGGGAGCCTAGCAAAATGCTGGCAGGTCCCAGGAGAGCCCGTATCACCACTGGGGAGCAGTGCACCTGCACTATCTGCAGGTCCCTATCCAAAAGAAGTGCAGCCTCCAGCACAGGCACAGTGTACCCAGCATCCTGGCAGGGAAGGCCGGCCAGTGTCAACACAGTCCCCCCTCGCTCTTGTCCTTAGTCCAGTGGCACTAATTGGTCTATCGCTTCTGTTATTTTAGTCACACAGACTGCTCCTCAGTTATCACAGTGCCACCATCGCGTGGGCCATGTGGTCTATGTGAGAGGGAAGGTGCCTCCCTGCCCTCCTGGGGCTGCAGGCCCATTCATTCCATCCCTGGAGCCTGGGTGGCTCCCATCACACCAGCCAGCTCTTCCCTCGCCTCACGTCCAGCCCAAGCTGTTCTACCAGAGCCAATCCCAAATCACCAAGCAGTGAGAACAAACAGCAACTGCCTCAGCACACAGCTACACGGGCATTAAAAATATGTTTATCTTTAGTGATCCAAGATTTTGCAAGACACACTGATAAACTCAAAACTGGGAGAAAAACAGCATCTTGGCAATGCTGCTGCCACCAGGAGGGGAGGAGGCTGGGTGCTGGCTGAAGGACCCTCGTCGTGGCAACTCCCACCTCAGGGCCTATCTCCATGGAAACTAGCCTGGCACTGGGAAGGGGCTCTAGGGAGCCTGCATGACATCTCTGAGAGGTATTTCCTGTTAAAAACACGTATTGATGCCCCCCTAACCCAGGGCTGCTGCTCAGCTTCCCTCCTACCTCTGCCAAGATAACAGAAACAGAGTGGCCAATGGATGGATAGACGGTAGAGGATTGTACCTCCTGATGGAGAGGAAAGGGGAGCAAACAGCCCGTCCCAGCTCAGAACACGGACACTCCTCAAGGTCAGTGGCTATGTCTATTTGCCGGAGGGCTCCTCCAACCCAGATCCCCCATCACCCCCTGCTCCTGGCACACTGCTACTGTGGGGAGAGAAAAGGCAAGTCTGGAAGGATAGGGAGGGTGTGCCCAGGAAGGTTCCGCAGTCACACCCAGCAGTAAATACAGCACAGCCTAGATCCCAATGTGGTGTCAGCGATGCTGGGCTCACGTTCCTCCATCCCGGCCTGCCGGGACTATCAGAGGGCTGGCCTGGGAAGAAGTTCGAGGGTGGTCAGGAAGGGTCAAGGGAGGAGACAAAGTATTCTCCAACTCGGAATTAAAACAGCAAGTTCAAAGAAAAAAACAGATCTGTATAAGAGCTGCTCCTGACCAGCTTACGTCAGTGGAACTTCCCCCCTCAGGGTTGGCCTGATAAAACACTGGGTGAAGGTGGGGCACAGGGCCCTCAAGGGCAGTGCATGGAACTGACCAGAGTCTGTAAGATCCAGAGAGAGGAGCAGAGGCCAAAGCCTGCCACTCTTACATGTTCCCCGCACGCCCTGAACACTAACCTCCAACCTGCCTCAGGTACAGCTTCCTTTAGGCTCAGTCTTGATATAAGAAACAGTTCCCAGGCACGTGTCCCAGAAGAACATGTCTCCTCTGAAGACCCTGACAGGTACCTAACAGACGAGGTGCCATCCACTCTGACCAGACTCCGTGCTCCCCAGTCCCTTTGCAGCAGGCAGAGGGAACCCGTGCAGAGCACCCTGTCTTGCGGAATGACAGGGCATGCAGCGGGAGCACCTCCAGCGTGGCACTCAGGGGCTGTGCATGTGGACGAAGGAAAGGACATCCTCCTTAGACAGCTTGTCTGGGTCCTGGGGCTTCTGGGAGTCGTGTACACGGATGCCATCTCCCCACTCCCAGAAAAGCCGGCCATAGTAGCAGATGCTGGGAAGGAGAAGGATGGAGAGAGGTCAGACAGCTGGACTAGAAGGTACAGAACCAGCCCAACAGCAGCAGTGACTAGGGAGAGGTGCTCTGGGGGAAAAGAGCTCCTGTCAATCACTTAGATGGGGGTCTTCCCTAAGCACCCAAAAGGTACCCAGAGGTCCTAGCTTCTTCTCTGCCTCCCAGAACACACTTTCCCAACAACTGTTCCACTGATGATACCCAACTGGGCTTCTCCACCCAGCCATATTAGCTGGGCATAGAAGTAAGTGGTAACGGCCAGTTTCAGGCACACTGGGGCTGCTGTCAAAACCCATGACAAGTAATCTGACAAACGGACACTGGGTCCTTGAGTCACAAGGGTGAAGTCACGGGCTCTGTGCACATTCCACTACCCAGCTAGTGTTAGAGTGCCACATAAGCTGTGCCTGCTGTGTGAGCCAGTGTTCAGCCCATGTAGGCCTTTCACACCTAGGCCCTGGCCAGCAGAACAGGCCCCGGCATCCCCCTCTCCTCTCACCAAGCTTACCACCCAGGTGCAGCCACAACTGGAACAGACCTAGGCCCATGCTAGAAGAGCCCCCGTGTGCCCACTCCCAGGCCCCAGGAGGACCTGGGGCTGCTGAAGACAGCAGCTTCAGAGAGGAAGGTCACTCACTGAAATGGGGCAATGGAGTCCGCAGGGAGGTCGAAGGTGGAGTCCCCAGTTTTCTTGTTGTAAAAGAACTTCTTCTTGTAGTTTTTGCTGACTCCCATAGTCCATGGCTCTGACAGGAGGAAGGAGCTCAGATAGGATGTAGTACTCACAGGGACATGTCCCTTCATCCCTCCTGCCTGCCTCAAGCAGGCGAATGACCCTGAAGGATGCAGCCTCCCTTACCAGCCCAAATGGGCTCTTGGAGGACCATGAAGATGATTACTTAATAACAACCCCATCCCAGTCCTGGAACCCACCAGGGCTACAGAGGCTGAGCTTTGGTCTGGCTCTGCTGCCACCTGAACTAACAGCACCACGTTGCTCTCACCGCCCAGGCCCAGTCCAACTCCAGGCCTGCTGAAGGCTAAAGGGACAATTTCTTACACTAACCCTCAGGTACGTGCCAGCTGGGCTCCTGCCCTCCTTACAAGGAGCCTTTAGCACAGGCAAGGCATGGGCAGGCACTCTGACAAGGGAAGGAGGTGGGATGGAGAAAGAGAACAGGCACTCATCACCTACCATTCACTGTCCTGACGATGTACAGGCCCGTGGGCACAAAGTGCCGGTCGTCCCGCCCTGTGTAGCTGAGCCTTGGAATGCCACCAGAGCCCTTGATGATCTTCATTTCCAACCTGATTTCCCCAAAGAGGGATATACACAGGAAGAGTTTCTGTGTGTGTACACCTTAACATAAATCTTAATCAGAGTCACACTAATCACAGTATTTTATCCTTATCTGACAAAAAACTGAGGCAGAAATATTTAATGAATTGCTCCAAGCCATGCGGCAATAGTTGATGGCAGTACTAGGTTTAGAAATCAGGTTCTGAACTTGCGACCAAGCAGAGGAGGCGGCAGGGGTGTGAGAGGAGACCCTGCTATGCTATTACTATTTGGGGGCTCCAGGGTGACAGTGGTATGGGCGAGATCAGAGGGGTCAATGGGTCTTCAGCAGATCACCTATGGCATCACCATGGCCAAAAGACAGTTAAAAGTTAACTGCCTTCATGAAAGCAGGCGGACAACCTAGCTCCCACGGCGTCTCGGCTCTGAACACCCACACATACACCTCCAAGAATATGAAGTCTGCTACCTCCTTCAGACTCCTCTGGTCACCAGGAACGTGGGTTTATAGTGTTTTAAGAAGCTTGCTGCTCTACCCTCACAGGGACAATTGTAGCTATTACAGCATCAGTGAGCCCGTATTTCTGCCTGGCACCCTCCCCATCCTGCTCCCCCCTGATAGGGGCTGAGTCAGCTCTCAGCTGGGTCATAAGGATGTAGCAGGCCCCACCCCGGCCAGTGAGTGGGGGCTTGTTCAATGCCAAAGCCAACTCCTTTCCTGATCCCCAAGCCATCTACAAAAAGCATGAATCCTGGGCTTGCTCAGCCCCTTAACCCCAGCTCCTCTAGAATCCTCTGCTGGGAATCACTCACCTGAGAAAAATCTTTTCCATTTCCTCCAGCCTGTACACCTCCTTCACCCTGTAGACCGGCAGGAAGAGGACAAGACTTCCTGGGGACACGCTTGTCTGAAGGCTGCCCCTGCCCACTGCCTAACCCAGCCCATCACAGAGGAAGGTGCCAGGCCTGGGAACTGCTGCCCTACAGACACACCCTAGCTTTCTGAGCTGTCATGCAGCCTCGTATGCTGCCCCAAGCAGCAGGAACTGGGCACAGATGCTGCTGTTACAGAAAGAGGAGAAACGCACGGAGGGAAGTCTCTTGCCTCCGGGCCTCCTCACTGTCATAAAGACCCAGAAGCCGAGGGCTCTCGCCGGGGTCTGTCTGCATGGACATTAGGCTTTCCTGCAGCAGGGATATACAAGTAGTCCTAACTGTTCATGTAGCCACAGGGTCGGGGACCCGTATCAGGATGCAAGGCTCTCATTTGGTGCTGTCTTCATCTCTGGGGACAGGCCTTTAGCACTGCTGCTAGGTACATGTCAAGGCCCCAGTAACCACGCAGAGGAATAGCTGAAGGAATAGCTCAATGGTTAAAGTGCTTGCCTAGTGAACTTGAGGCCCTGAGTTCAACTCCCCAGCACCACATAAACTGGGTGTGGTGGCGCACGCCTGTAATCTAAGCACTTGGGAGGCTGAAGCAGGAGGATTGCTGGGAGTCTGAGGCCTGCCTGGGCTCCACAGTGAGTTAAGGACCAGCCTGGACTGCACAGCAAGGCCCTATCTCAGAAAAACAAAGGAAAAAACCCCCAAGGACAAAGACTCCACACATGGGACATTTTAAAGCACATACAGCAAGTGCTTTTAGACAACTTCACATGACCTCTATGAGGTGCATTCTTAATACTGGATTTGACTCTAAATAAATTCATGAGAAGATTTTGATACAGACACCTCCATCCCCAGTGTCATAAAGCCCTAAGAGTAAGGCTAGGCAGGCCCCTCTGCTGGAAGCCTGAGATCTTGATGTCTGTTCCCCACTGTCTCCTTTCTGATCACTCCTCAGAGGGCTGTGTACCTTTCACACAACTACAGTGGGGCAAATCCTGGACCTCTCCCCAAGCACTGAAGGTCTCACTCCTTCAAACCACCCTGATTTTTTCACATTCAAAATTTCCATGGCCTCAGGGCTCCTCCTACCTGAGTAACAGGGAAGGGCCAGGTGGCACCCAAGTATGTTCTGGCGATTCCTAAGGTATGCAAGCACTCTCAGGGACACCTTAAAATACAGCCACTTTCACTCCCAGGAGTGAATTACCTGGGGAGGTTCACCCACTCTGCCAGATAGGACAGAACACCTGGGGCAAAAGCCACCTGCCCAGATCACTTATCCAGGGCAGCCTGCCTGGTCCTCTTAAGTGAGCCACCCTCCCCTCCCTGGACTGAGAACAGGCAGTGGTCACAAAGCAGCAACTGTGGAGGAGGCATGTGCTCACCTGATGGGATTCATGTCAGGCCGACTGGGCTTGGAAACGGCTTTCACAAACTTCTCAGCAAGCTGAATTCTACAATCCAAACACAGTCTCAGGCCAGCAGAGAGGGCCCTGTATCACCCTGGCCAAAGCTTTCTCACAGCACCAGTGGGAGAACATGGGCCCGTGGTACAACTGCCCCAACAGCACCCATGTCCCCTGAAGCCCATCCCACCCTTTCCCGCTACTGTCCTCACTAATGCTGTCCCACTCTGGATTCTGACCTCTGATTTCACTATGGATTGGTGAGTTTTCCTGAAATGTGCCTTGACCTGTGCTTAGTGACCTCACTAGAATTTCAGTTACCATCCTTGTGGTGTATGTCTACTTTCCCCAAGCAGGGACACTTAAATGCAGCCACCTCACCACTGAGCATGTTCTTCAGAGACCCTCCCGCTCTTCCCACAGGTCATCTGCTTAACCTTAATACAAATTCACCTGATCTAAGTGGTTGTGGCAAGATGGCAGTGTGCTGGTATCTATGAAGACCAAGGACCAAGCCCTGGCAACCTCTCTCTCCTTTGGGAGGGGAGAAGGCTCTCATCCACTAGCAGACAAGGCCAGAGTACAGGCCAAGCCTTTCAGGCTGCAGACCAGAGAGCTGTCCCGGCCACCCCCTCCCCCTGCCCTGGGGCCCTGGCCAAACCGCTGATTGAAGTGCTGCTCCCGAACATCACTGCCATTCAGCACAAGGACGTCAAGAATGTGAATTGCACTGATCTTCCTCTGGGCCTTCCCCTAGAAGGACAAGTATACTGCCACCCTGCCCACTGCGGCATGCAAGCCTCCACTCCACCTGCAGCTGGGGAAAGGGAGGAACCTAAACAGGCTGGTTCTCATTACCAAACGGCTCTAGATGTCTAAGCAGGAGAAGAGCCACACCTCTGGGCCAGGAGCCCACCAGAGGCTGGGCCATCGTGCTCCAGCTAGGGCAGGCTTCCTACCCACTGCTAGCTGTCCCTGAGTGTCCCAAGGGTCATCCCTATAGCTGTAATGCTCAACGCTCCAGGGTAGTTACTTGGCCTCTTCTTTCCCAAGGGATTCTTGGTCAACTAAAAAAAGCTGCCGACAAGTACCTAAGTTCGCCAGGACCCTGTATGCATAGAGATGGTCTGGTTCTTCTCTGATACCTAGGAATGCTGTTCCTTCCTACCTGAATCTCCCATGGCTTAGGGCAACTGCTCAAGGAGAATAATCACCAAACCTTTCCTCAGCCCTGGGCCCTGTCAATCAACATACAACATAACCAAATTAACTCAAAGAAAAGGGCCAGGGTCAGTGGTGTCCCAGCCCTCACACTATAGGGCCAACAACGAACAGAACCATCTCTGACCTCCCCTTTCAGCTCGTGCACAATTTCCACAGAGAGCAGAGTGTCCCGGGGCAGTTCTGTCTTCAAATCCAGCTTGACCCAGCGGTCTGACTGACGGCCATCCCACGTGTAGATTTGGGACTTCTACAGGCAAAAAAAGTAAATAAATAAAAAGGGTAGGCATGGAGATGAGGAATGAGAGCCTACAAGCTGAGAGGGCTGGGAAACAGCTGAAGGAAAACGTCTAGGAGACCTGAAGACTATCAGCCCTTGTCTTCAGTAGCCTCTGCAGGATAGGAGCAGACAGGGCTTGGACCTGCTGGGAAGAGTGGGCACCAAGCACTTTTTCAAATAACCTCAGTCCATGATAGGGGTCCTCAAGAAAATTCCAGCTTGATGTGGGGAGGTGGGAGCGAGAAGAGAAGGTAAAAGGAGGAAAAAAGACAAAAGTGCGAGGAGGACACAAAGGCAGTGACTGAGGAAGAGAAGACCAGTTACACAGAGACAGAGTGGGAAGAGAAAGCAAAATGCCTATCTACTAAGAAGATTCAGACCTCACCAAGGCCTTCACCCACCTCCTTCCTCCAAGGGCTTAGGGCAGAGAAGAGGGTGTGTGCGCGAGAGCAGGTGGCATGGGGCCGTAGCAGTGCTACAGTGAACCTGCTTCATGGACTCAAGCCAGATGAGCCTGCAGACTATGTTGCCAGCCCAGGAAGTACATTATACAAGGTGAACTCAGAGGAAAAACAAAAATACTGCAGTTTGAAGAAATATGTTCTTTAGGGTCAAAGACCCAGCTCTGTGGTGCAAAGAGAATAAGCGCCAACTATGGCAGGCCACTGACCACATTTCTATGGACTGGGGCCATCCAGACCCGTAGGAAGTGAGGGGCAGTCTCACCCCCATGCCGAGGAGGAACTTCTGCTGGCTGCCAGACACCATGCAGCGGTATTCAAGCACAGGGCGAATCTTCTCCAGGGTCTTGGCCGTGAGCAGGGTGGGCTTGTAGCTAAAGATGTCAATCTCAGTACCCTGCAGCCATGGAGCAGAGGAAATACTGCTGGGCTAGACGAGGCACAGGCAGCCTGGGTGCATGTGTGAGCTAGGGCAGGCTGGACAGGAGGCACAGCAAGCACTGGCTCTTGGAACCTGACTCCCTTACACCCTTTTATTTATCTAATCATGCACTAAATGGGGTCTATTTCCATCTGCTTTCAGTGTTCCTTTAGGACCAATTAGCAGAAGCTAAGAAAAGAAAGAACCCTAACTCCCTGAGCACAGACTGATTTACCAGAGCTATAAGGAAATGTCACCAGGATATAAAACAACACTGAAAAAGGGATTCACTTGGGTTTGGGAGTGGCAATTTCTCCCCCATTCAGGACACACACGTTATTGTTCAAGGGCTTGCTTTTTTTTCTTTCTGGTACTCATGATTTAACTCAAGCCTTCACACTGAGCTATATCCCCAGCCCAGTTTTCAGTTTAGATTTTGAGACAGGGTCTTGCCAAATCACTAAGTTAGTTGTCCAAGCTGGGCTCAAACTTGCGATCTTCCTATCTCAAGTTTCTCCAGCTCCAGGGCAAATCTTGAATTTAATTTTCTAGTCATAGACCCTTATAAGACTAGTATAATGGCCCATGATCCAGACCAAATGCAAATAAGACCCCAGAAAAGAGGTTAAGTGGTTAAAAAAAAAAATAAAACTGGACAGAATAACTAAGGACCAGCTCATGAAAAACAGGCCAGACTACGCTCGGGCCTTCCTGCTATCCCCTTGGACCACTTCCCAGGTTGTGGACCACGGAGGCTGTGTGTGAGCCTAAGACAATCCCATCCTCATCTACAGGCAAATTCTATAGGACCCTGAACTTGCCAAGGCATGACACCACCACCCTTGGCGTGGTAGGTACACTGGGCACAAGCTTATCTCAAAGTGAGAATTTTGTCAATCTGATGTGCTATTAGAGAATTCCACACTCTTCACCAAAGTTTCCCACCTGTGGTAACCATACTCCAGCTACACAGGGCCCTGAGTGGTGCCTGCCCAACCCTTTGGACACCAGGTATCTAGACCCTGGCAACACCCTTCACATCTAGAGTAAGTCTCAAACTTTCATTTCTAGCACAGGCCCCAAATTTACCTGGATAAGCTCAAAGAACTTAGACTTTGGATCAGAGGAAGAAGGAGCAACTCGAGCCTGGTCTGGGATCTGAAATGAGAGCAAAGAGTCTTGTGGACCAAGTCTCTGTGTCTCTAGGCGAGGGGCCAGGTTGCAAACAGGGAAGGAAATGGCACACAAGAGAGGAGGCTGGAGGCTGGTGAGTCACTGTTCTGTTTCAGACCCTGTGGCAGCACATCCTAAGGCCACTTCCTTTTTTTCTGGAGCTCTCTGGTCAGTGCTGCTACTCAGGGCCACCAACAGCACAGTGAAGCCCATCTACCCACACCCATCCTTTCTGACCCAGCTTCAAGGGCCAACAGCAGGCAAACGGCCAAAGAGCAGTGCCAAGACAACAAGCTGGGACGCTATCAGCAGTCTGTGGGAAAGAAGTGCTAAAATGACAATTTCATTCTTCTCTACAGCTTCCCTGCCTGGAGAGCACCAGCAGCCTGGGAAAGATGCTCACCTCCCAAAGTCGGAGGCACTCTTTCCGGATATCTGCTTGCCGAGGCTCACTCAGGGTCCTGCGGAAACAAAGCCAGTGACCGACTGAAATCTCTCAAAGGCAAAACAGTATGGGCCTGTGTACCTACTAGATCTGCTAGCTAGTAAGCATGCACGAACCAACACACAGAGACACCACACGCAGGAGAGAAGGGCTGCCAAACACACCCCTCCTCCAGCTGCCCATAAGCGCTGCACCTTCTGGCTCCCCTTCTGACACAGGCCACATGAAACCCTCCTGGAAGATGTCCCTGTGCTGACATCCTACAAACTCTTGTTCACCCCCCACCAAGTTTTCCTGAACAGCCCTTGCTCTCTCTCTGGGTCACTCTTTATTTTTGTCCCCTGAACACTAGGTGTTCTGCCTGTGCTGGGCAAGTCTGTGGCCTCAGATTCACTGTGACCAACTTTCCTGTATTATGTCCTGAGTTACTTTTATCTGCCCTAAGACAATATCAAGTCTTAGAGGACAAGTTTCCCACAACAGGCTTCTCCGATACCCTCCAGGGACAATAGCAGACTACTAGAAACAGATGACGGCTGAAATGCAATAAACCAAGTTCTGGGGAGAGAAAAGCAAGCCAAGGTCTTCCCCCGAAATGGGCAAAATACAAAAAGTGGGCAACACTCACGTGTCTTGAACATAGGCGTGAATTTTGGCCAGAGCTTTGATCTGCACACTACAATGGCTAGGAGAAAAAAAAAGGATTCAATCTAAGAAGGAATAACCAGAAAACCCATGCAAATGACATCAGTAAAGAAGTTTAGCCAGAGCAGTTACCCCCTGGCAAGGGGCTGGTGAGCTGAGAGGCCACAGCCAAGACCGAGGCAGAGCTGTGCGGAGCCCACCGAAGGCTGAGGACAGAACAAAAGACCTGAGTGCAAGTCCCCACTCAGATCCCGAGTCCTGCTGGGAGGGAGGCTCTCATCACATCCTCAAAGATTCGGAAAGCAGTGGCAAACTGATTCTAAATAAAGCAAGGACAAAGTTTAACTACAGACTGCCGACACACATGGACACAGGCTGGCCTTTACTGTGGTCTGCACTATTCTTTTATACACAGAGTTTGGCATTTCATTAAAAATGATCAGGTATGTGATGACACACAAAAGAAAACGCAGGGAAAACAGTCTGAGAGAGCAAGACCAGCTGTTGGAAATCTCACACAAGGCCTTTGAAATAACTAAGATGAACAAGTTAAAAGGACCTAGTGGAGCTTGGCATGGTGTGGAATGCCTATAATCCCAGCATACTGGGAGACTGAGGCAGGAGACTCCTAAGTTTGAGTCCAGCCTGGGCAACTGAGAAACTTAATGAGACACTGTTTCAAAACAAAAAAAAAAATTAAGAAATAAAAAAATTAATAAATGGATTGATGACAGACAAGTCAATGGAAACCAAAACTTAAAGAAAAAAAATGAAAAAAAGTAACAGACCCTCTGAGGTTTGTGGGACAAAACAAACTGGTTAATATAAGTATAACTGAAGTGTCAGAAGCAGAATAGAACAAAGTAAATAGATACAAGAAACCGAGAAGGACAAAAAATATCTACACGATAATGGCCAAGAAATTTCCCAAAATTGATGAGTGAAATCAATCTGCAGATCCAAGGTCAGTGAACTCCAAGAATAAATGTAAAGAAAACCACATATAAATCTATCAAGGTCAACCTGCTGGAAAGATAAAAAGAAAATACTCCAGCAGTCAGAGGAAAACAGACACAGAACATATTAAGAAAGTAATGTTAAGAATGGCTGATTTCTCATCAGAAACAAGGGAAGCAGAAAACACAAGACAGTACCTTTAAGATGCTAAAAGAAAAAAAAACACTCAACCTCAAATTCCAAATCCAGTGAAAATATCATTTAAAAGCAAAGGGAAATGAATACATTTTTAAATAGACAAAAGCTGAAGGAATGAGTCTTCAGCAGATTTGCAGGACAAAAATAGGCTGAAAGAAATTCTTCACTTTGGAGGGAAATGATTGCAAATAGAAATTATACAGGAAGGAAAGAAGAACCCCAAAAAGGGCAAATATGTCAGTAAATCTTTTAAAATTATGTTAATGTATCTATAAATGTTTTTAAAAGTATGAACTGTTTAAAGCAAAAATAAAAGTTTATATAAAAATAAGAACAAAAAAAATCAAGAGGACAGAAATTACATGTCTACTCTCATAGGTTCTTACACTGCCACAATATATACTTGGAAAATACAAACTAGGGATGGTCCTGAACTCACTACATAGCGCAGCCTGGACTTGAACTCACAGCAAACCTTGCACCTCGGCCTTTGGATTGCTGAAATTATAGGCATGCACCACTACACCCAGCTCATGTGCTGGGGAACTGAACCCAAGGCCTGTCACTTGCTAGGCAAGCACTTTAACCACTGAGCTACACTCTCAACTCCATAATAAACTAAAAATGTGTATTGTCATCCCTACAAACTAAAATGTAAAAGGGCCTAATAATTTTAACTCAAAGAAATAAAAAATTCTAAAAAATACTGAATTATTCTCCCCAAAAAGGAAGAAAAAGCCAGAGGAACAAAGAGCAAACAGGATTAACAGAAATCAGCAAAGACAGGGGATTTAAATTCAAATATTACTAATTATGCTCAATGAATGGGTCATCAACCACCCCAGTTAAAAAAACAGACATTTACCTAGGTCAGACTGGACGAAGAGGCAAGACCCAACTATATACTGTTTACAAAGAACATATTTAATGGACAGAAAGACACTTAGCTAACTGAGACAGAGCAGAGTGTTACTAGGATTAAATAAGGTATTTCATAATGACAAAAAAGTTCAATCAATAAGACAAAAAAACCTTTAAAGTGCCAATGCCTAGTAAGAAAGAGTCCAAACAGAAGTAAATACTGAAAAACTCAAGAAAGATATAGAAAAATCAATAATCATAGTTCAAGGCTCTCTTATAATATATGACCATTCAGTACTTGGGAGGGTGCTGCACATTCCATCTGGGTCAAAGGGGTTCTTGGAAAGACTAACAAGATGGATAAGCTATAGGATCATAAAACTGCTCAAGAATAAAAGAGAAAACATAATGCTAATATAGTGTATTATTTGAGTAATGTTATTCTATAGACACTGAAGGATAAGGTTTTACTATGAATAACTTCATGATAATAAATTAATACTGTGAATAAAATGGACAATAAAATAAAAACAAACTCATTGAAAACAGACAACAAAAAGCAGGAAATCTGGAAAATCCTGTTATCAATTAGGAAATTTGAAATTTAAAACTTCACATAAAGCAATCTCTAGACTCAAAGAGCCCTACTGGTAAATTCCATCAAAAATTTTAAATGACCACTTTTATGTAAATTATTTCACAAACTGTAAGAGGAAGAAACACTTCCCAAGTCATTATAGGAGACTAATATAACCCTAATACTAAATATAGGCAAGGACTTCAAAAAGATACAAATTAGACACTAATTTCTCTTATGCACAGAGAAAAATCCTTAATTAAATATTAATAGATCAAATGTCACACAATACACAAGATTAATTTCGAGCTAGGCATGAGAACACATGCTTTCAGTTCTAGCACTCTGGGAGACAGAGGCAGAGGGGTGGCAAGTCTGAGCTGGGCCTGGGCAACGTAGCAAGCTAGTAAGTCTCTTCTCAAAGTAACTAATTTAAAAAGGAGCTGAAGAGGTTACAGCTTGGTGTGAAGACTCAGGTTTAATCCTTAGCATTGCAAAAAATAATGAAAGCAGTGAAAGAGAGAGAGAGAGAGAGAGAGAGAGAGAGAGAGAGAGAACTATGTGTGGCAGGGAGGATTGAACCTGGGCAACCTGGTATAAGACTCTGCCTCAGAAATCAAAAATAATAAAGGGCTAGTAATGTATCTCAGTGCAAAGGCCCTGGGCTCAATCCCAAGGTCCATAAATCAGTCATTCAGTCTTTTCCTTCTTTCCTTCCAGGTGTTTTGTCACAGTGAGGCAAAGATGACTGAGTTGGCCTCGTCTTAAAAACAATAAAACAAAAGGGATGAGGTTTGAGGCATAGTGTAGTTGTAGAGTTCTTGGCTAGCACATACACTAGGCCCTGGGTTCAATCCCTAGCACTGAAAAAAAAAAAAGAAAGAACGAAAGAAAAAAGAAAAACCACACAATTTCAAGTACCCCAAGTAGCTAAAACAATTCTGAAAATGACGAAAGTTGAAGGACTCATACTTCTCACTTTTGAAACTTACTACAAAGCTATGATAAACAAAGCAGTATGACACTGACACAGACAAACTCAGACACCAATGTAACAGAATAGTGAACCTGAAAATAAATTCTCACACAATGTCAAAAGGTTTTTGACAGGTGCACCAAGACCAGTCAATAGAGAAATGACTGTCTTTTCAACAAATGGTACTGAAAAAACTGAGTATCTCTATGCTAAAGAATAAAATGGGACCCTTATCTAACACTATATATAAAAATAATCTTAAATTGATCAAAGATTTAAACATGGGCTAGAACTATAAAACTGCTAGAAGAAAACAGGGTAAAAGCTTCATGACACTGGATTCAGCAATGACTTCCTGGATATGACAACAAAGGCTCTGGCAATAAAAGAAAAAATCGGTAAAGCAGGCTACATCAATGTTAAAAACTTCCGTGCAGTAAAGGATACAATCACTAGAGTGAAAACACAACCCAGAGGGGGATATTATATATTCCAATCACAGATCTGATAAGAGATTAACATCTAGAATATATAAAAATTCCTATAACTCAACAACAAAAAATAAATAATAGAGGACTTGCACAGCCACTGCTCATAACACTAGCCATTAGGGAGATGTATAAAGCCTACAAACATATTAGAAACTGTATGGCATTTTAAAATATTTAAACATACATCTACTCCATGACTCAGAACTTCCACTCTTGGGTATTTATCTAACAGACATGAAAACATTTGTCCTTCAAAAGCCTGAACAAGAATATTGGTAACAACAATACTCACAGCAGATTAAATAAAAAATATCCCAAGTAGTCATCAACAAAAGAACCATGCTATATCCACATCATTATAATACTACTCAGCAATAGAAAGGAACAAATTACCATAACATGAATGAATCTCAAAAATATTATGGTGAGGGAAAAAACAGACATAAAACTACACAATTGACGAGTCCATTTATTCAAAGTTCTAGAACAAACAAAACTAACCTGAGGTGATCAAAGTGGCAGCCAGGCCCACAAATGCTCTAACTCCAGCACTTGAAAGGCTGAAGCAGGAGAACTGAGTTTGAGCCCAGCCTGGGCAACCTGGCAACTTAGCAATTTAGCCAAGAATCTGTCTCAAATAAACAATAAAAAAGGGCTTGAGGGCAACCCAGAGTGAAGCCCTTGTGTTCAATCCCCTATTGCACCCTTCCACCAAAAAAAGAACAGCCACTTTGAGGACAGCTGGACAGGAGCACGAAGAATCTCCTGAGGTCATGAAAACATCACCTTAAAAGGGATGAAGCCTACCTGTATTCATTCGTCAAAAGAATGAAGCATACACATAAGATCGCATTTCAGGGGCTGGAGGAATAGCACAGTGATAAAGCATCTGCCAGGCAAGGTCAAGGCCCTGAGTTCAATTCCCCAGCACCACATACGGTGGGCATGGTGGCACATGCCTGGAATCCCAGCACTCGGGAGGCTGAGGCAGAAGGACTGCCTGAGTTTGAGGCCACCTTGCACTATATTGTAAGTTGAGGACCAGCATGGACCTCAGAGTGAGATCCTGTCTCAAAAAAAAGAAAAAAAAAAAAAGTCTGCATTTCAGGGGCTGGAGGATGCCCAGCACTTAGAGTGCTTGCCTAACAAGCGCAAGGTCCTGAGTTTGATTCCTCAGCATCACATAAGCCAGGCATGAGGGCGTATGCCTGTAATCTTAGCACTTGAGTGGTGGAGGCAAGAGGATTGCTGTGTGTGTGAGGCCAGCCTAGACTCCATGGTGAGTTCAGGACCAACCTGGATTACAGAGCGAGACACCATCTCAAAAAAAAAAAAAAAAAAAAAAAAAAAAAAAAAAAAAAAAAAAAAAAAAAAAAAGATTTTCTACTGAATCAGTGCTACTTTATACAACACTCTACCTACCTTAGAAAAAAGTCTAAGACCTATCTACTGACAGAACTGAGCCAATGATCACCACTTATATTATGACCACTAATAGTACAGTGGGAGCAATGAATGAAGGTTAATAAGCCAAAACTACAACAATAGAACAAAACAACACTCTGATGACCAAGTGGGGAATTCATAAACTGGCTAGACTGAGAATTTCCAAGCACCCTATATACTTTCTTTATCCATCTCCTACCTCGAAACAAGAGATTTCACAAGGTAAGAATCACAATGACCATTTGCTAACAGCAGCAATGAAAGTGAAATTATTCCTGCTTCCTGACATTCTACAAAGGAGTTTCACCATCAGGCTCCGGCTCCTGTGGGCAAGCCTGTAACAGTCAGGCACCAACCTGCCACCCTGGAGTTAGGACACCATAACAGGACAAGGTTCCCTAAAATAACCAAGGTCCTGGGACAACTGGCAGAGCAAACGTGATGACAAAGTGATACCAGTCATTCAGTTCTTCACTGTCTGAGCTCCTTACTACCCCAGCAGTGCTAAGCAAAACCAGTGAGTGGGCTTACCTCTCATTAGACCGTATCATGTAGTCAGTAAATTCATGGTCTCCCCTGATCACCTTCAAGGGAACCACAAGGTTGACATCAGAATCAGTGCCCTTCAGCTGGTTGAGTTTCATATTCACTGAGAAGAGGTACTCTCGCACATCATCTGTGCCCACCTTCAGGCCCTTGCATACCACGTACCTGGCAGGAGACACTCTGTCACTCCACAGAACAAAGGATTCCTTCCCATGCTTTCCCTTCCCCATAACTCCTTAAGACAGTTACAAGCTGAACAGTTTCCCTCTTCAACCTTAAGTGAATGCTGAAAGAATAGCACTGACTCTGTGCTGCAAACATTCACTTCAAATCCATTTTATGTGAGGCTACAGTTCTACCTTTGGGACAGTGGATCTCAAATGCCCTGTACCAGAAAGGGTGCATCACCACCACCTAAAAAATTTGAAAATTACTGACTCAATGAATCAGACTCTCCGAGGACAGGGCCCAGAAATTTTGTGATTTTAACAAGCCACCTGGCAATTCTGACGGTTGTTATCTTCTTACCTCATGTGTGAGCACTATGTCCCACTTGGGAAGCCAGCAGTGCCTCTGAGCGGCAACCTCCTTGCCTATTCCCAGCCCATATCCCTCCGAGTGCTCCTATCATTGGTCATCCACTCCTCTAGCGAGCCAAGAATCCCCCACAAAAGCATAGAGAAAGGCTTGGAGACAAGGCAAGGGCTGAGCTGGAAGAACTCAGACCCACTCTGATCCAAGAATCCTGGCTCCTAGTGGCTCTAACCACATCTCTGCTGTCAAGGTTTTTCAGGAAACGTCAGAGGTTGTGCCAGGGAGATGCACATGGACTTGCTGTTCTGACTTACAGTCATTAGCGTGGTGAGACTACAGGTGAAGGCTTTACCTCTCTGAGTTGGCGGGACGGCTGGTAATGGGCTTAAAGAGACACACTCGTTCAAAGCAGCAGTATAGCAAGTAGATGAGGCCCACGCTGAATGGCGTGAAGAGGTCAAAGGTTTTACAGACGAAGTGGCCTCCTGTATAAGACAGAAAACACCAAACAGTATTCAGTGTGTCTATTTCAGCCAGTAAAGATAACCACGATCAGTAAGGCTAGCACTGAGGTCCATTAAAACAGAGACAATAAATGAGAAAATCAGCTTAGAAGGGACTTTGGAGAGTCTGTTGCAGTTTCTTCCCTCAATTCCTCACGTAGCCACTGTCACTGGATATGAGCAGATTTTTAGCTTTGGTTGGCTTTTAACTTCCCAGCTGGGCCCTGTAAGCATTTATATCCACACAGCCTCTATTGGGTCACAGGGTAAGGAGCAAGGTAAGCATTACCTGTCCGGACAATGGACAGTGCCATGAGGAACTGACACAGCAGCAGCTGCTTGCTGAGGATCTCCTGCAGGTTCTCTTGCCCCTCCACAGAGAAACCCTGAAACGAGAGCAAAGGACCAGAGTAGAAGACCAAACAGCTAAGGACCTTTGTTAAGGTGTCTCCATTGGTCTCTGATTCCTCATGGGCAAGATACAGCTCAGCAGGCAAATTCTTTTGGCAAGGTCAGGTGGCTGATTTTAGACAGAGTTCTAGGAACCAGGCACGACTGCTAAACCAGAGCAGTTTTCCCTTTCTTACAATCCCAAGGGGCAGGACCAAGTCTGCTTTTCCAAGGAGGTAGTTCAGAGAATACTGAAAGTCCCACGGAAATCCAGGGAAGAGGAAGGCAAATTAAGGCAAAGTACTCTCTAGTCAACAGTCAACCCCAAGCTAGAAAACAGAATGTCCTGGGAAGTACAAACAAGACCCAGGGAGGAAGTGTCATGAGAACACCATGCTCGGGCTCACTAAGCTGCTGCACTGACCACTGAAAGACCCAGGTCTACAAAAGGAAAAAAATCAGCACAATCGCACAGGCACAATAATCATTCTCTCCACTGAGCAAAGACTTTACTCAACAATACCCCCATCCTATCCCAGGACCATGAAGCCTCTTCTCTCCAGGTGGCAGACTCTATAACCAGCGTGTTTGCTAAAGGAATGCCAACTCGAGCTGCTACTCCTGAATGCTCTCCCTCCCTGTGAGAATCCAGCAGGGAGAAAATGGCTGAGAACCAAGTTCACACATAAGTAAGAGAGGCCAGGGCATGAAGAGAAAGGGAAAAGGGACAGAGTTCCAGTTTTGCAAAATGGAAAAGTTCTGGAAAATCAGTTGTACACAGCATTAATATACTTAATTCAACTGTATACATAAAAATGGTTAAGACAGAGCCCCTGGAATAGGTACTTCTGACTATCCATATGCCTAGTCAGCCGCTCCTTGCTTGTTGCGTTTAGTACACCATCTGATCGAAATGGCAGTGGCACCACTAGGATGAAGCTTTGAGATTTTTGATGAAACTGAGTCATGAAACTGTAACCACTAAATTAAAGAATGGAACAAGGGTCCATGGAAAAATCACAGTATAGGTGCCAGCATGAGTACACACCTTAAGCCTATAAAAAGGGCCCTGAAGGACACACAACTCGTATAGCTAGGAACACAGAAATCAAGGAAATAACATTCAGTATACCAACAGCTTACCTCTGAACATGCTACCTGTGGATGTTTAACCTAAGGTGAAATCTAAGAAAAGAGAAGCTATGTGGTCATCCACCCTGGATCCCCTGCCACAAGGTAGGAGCTTGGATTCCTCTATTCTTTCTTTCTAAATATAGACTGTTATTCTGGATCTTAAAAAAGAGAGAGGGAACCTGTTGCAGGAAGAGCTGAGGTCAAAGTGGAGGGAGATGATGTGGCCATGGCAGAGAAAAAGGGGATCCTAGGCAATAATGCCTCTCAAAATTATTGTTTTAAAGTGTTAGCAATTTGGGGTATTTTGTACAAGTTTTGTTTTTCACCTTTTAATAAACACAAGTGTGGGACAGAGTTACCTATTGCCTATTATCAAACTTAAGTTTTGGCAATTTGTTATATACTCATGAAATTAACACAGTCACACCAACAAGGAAAAAAAAAAGTCAGGATGGCTAGGCCTGATGGCCCAAGCCTGTAATCCCAGCATTCTGGAAAGCTGAGGCGGGAGGATCACAATCTCAAGCCCAGCCTGGGCAACGTGGCAGCTTAGCAAGATCCTGACTCAAAATCCAAACTAAAAAATGAGCTGGACATATAGCTCAGGGGGTAAGCTCTGGTACCAACCCATCAGAAGAAAAAAGGAAAAAAAAAAATCAGGTAACAACTTTTATTTTTTACGGTAAAAAATGGGGGGCTGAGGGTTTGTGTCAGTGGTTAGCACACTTTCCTAGCATGTACAAGACCCTAGGTTCAATTCCCGAGCACCACATAAAAATCAGCCAGGCTTGGTGGTACACACCTATAATCCCAGCACTGGAGAAGTTGTGGCAGGAGAACTGCTGTTGAGTTTGAGGATAGTCTAGGCTACCGATAATGGTTTGAATCTGGTATGTCCCCCAAAAGGAACCATGTGCTGTTAAGAGGTGGGGACTGGTCAGAAGTGGCAGAACACTGGGGCGTGACCCAGAAGGGGCGGATCACTGCGACAGACCTGGCAGGAGAGATGCTGGCTCTTCCTCGCCCACTTGGATTCCTGTGTGCCACGCCATGAACAGCCTGTCCTCCTGCTGGGCCTCTGCCACTTATGAACAGACCTTGTGAAACTGTAAGCTAAAATAAATCTTTATCTCCTTAAATTGTAGATGTTGGGTAATGTGTCTTAGCAACAAGTAAGTAACAGGTACACAGTAAGTTCAGGACAACCTGGATGCTACAAAACAAGACCCTGTTTCCAAAAAAAAAAAAAAAAAAAAAAAAAAAAATGAGGAGGAAGAGGGGGAGGCGGCTAGTTCTGTTCAGCTGGCCTCCGCCAAGCAAGTTAACCTAACTCAATTCTATAAAATTAAGAGCTGAAGGACAATCACAATGATTCTGCAAGGTCTTCTACACTCACAGACACCACTCAAGACATATGCCTTTTTATAGGGCCTATTAAAAAGGAGAAGGAGCTGAAGGATTAGCTCAGCAGTTAGAGCGCTTGCCTAGCAAGTACAAGGCCCTGAGTTTGATTCCCCAACACCACATAAAGTTGGCACAGCAGCGCACGCCTATAATCCCAGAACTCAGGAGGCTAAGGCAGGAGGATTATCTGAGTTCAAGGCAAGCCTGCGCTACACAGCAAGTTCAGGACCAGCTTGGACTGCTGAGCAAGACCCTGTCTCAAAAGGATAAAAATAAATAAATAAACAAGTAAATAAATAAAAGGAGGAGGCCCAAGTCAGGCCAAAGCAGAGAGACAGTCCTTGAGTTTGCAGACACTACTGCCACACCACAGTGGCTGCCCCATGAGCAGTATCAGACCCCACACTTGCACAGCTGGAGCAGGCTCCTCCTTGGGCTATACCTCAAGCCCGCTCATCTGCTGCTGTCCGCATGACACTCTCCTGAGCCAGGGCATCTCCACATCCCCCGCTGACACTATGCTTGTCTTCCTTCACGTTCTGCACAGCTACTGCTTAGGAGGCCACCCAAAGAGCCCCCCCAAGTGTTTCTCAGTCTGGCCATGTGACCCTGGAGCACCTGCCCCATTGTCTGTTCTTCCTCCAAAGGTAGAAGGTGGTAGAAAGATTACCTGCAGTGCTGGGTGATTGGGTGAGGACTTCTGCCAAGCAAAATTGCAATGGGATCCTTTCTGTACCTCACACAGCTACCCCTGGGTAAAAGCCCTGGTGTGTTCACTTTAGCCCATCCAAATGACAGAGCCTCCAAGGATTTTCCTAAGTTGCTACCTTTGGTTATGCCACCTGTCAACCTATGAGAGGCCTGGGAGTGGCCACATGTAGACAGCCTCTACTATCAGTTACAATGCAGTAACAATTGATGGCAATGTGTTTCTCATTCAGTTTTGCCTGGATGAATTTAGTCACAGCTCACCAGGTCTTATAGCCAACCAAGGTCTTTTAACAAGTGAGCCAAGAAGTTCCACCTTGCTCCAAGAAAAGGTGTCCACCGTCCACCATGACAGTCTTTCCAAATTTACAAAAAAAAAGGGAATAAAAACATTCCTATTTATGAAGTGTGGTCAAAAAATATACTGAATGTTTACATTTTTAAAATTTATTACAATAACCTCCCTCACAAATGCCCCTTCTCACTTCAAACACATTTATCCCATCATCTCATCATATTTGCCACTCCCTTTGTTTGGCACTGGAGATGGGCCCAGGACCATCACACTGAACTATATATCCCCAGCCCTTTTTTGTTTTGAGGCAAGATCTTGCTAAGTTGTCCAGGCTACACTCAAACTTGCTATCCTCTCGCCTCGGCCTCCCAAAGAGTATCAGGATTATAGGCCTGTGCCAGAGGGCCTGGCTTTGGATTTGCCACTTTCTGAAGCAGTTTTTGAAGTTCTCTTTCATGTCTTCAGAAGGCACCATCAAAAATGTGGTGGATGCAGTTCACCCAACAGAAAGGCAAGCCTGTTGAAATATTATGGTATATCATCCACATTATCTACCAGATCTAGCACCATATAACTCCTATCTTTCCCCAGTCAAAATGATCATGAAGGCTAGAGGAATGACACAGCGGTAAAAGCACTTGGCTTGCAAGTGCAAGGCCTTGAGTTTGATTCCCAAGCACCATATAAAGCCAGGTACACACCTGTACACCCCACACTTGGGCAGAGACAGGAGAATTGTCATGAGCCCTATGCCAGCCTGGGCTCCACACTGAGTTCAGGAAAAAGCCTGGACTACAAAGAAAGACCCTGTCTCAAACAAATAAAACAAAAACATGAAAAGTTGAAAAGTCAATGTTTTGAATTGAGTGAAGACATCAAGGCAGCCAAGACAGTGCAACTGAAGATTTTCACCTATGAGGATGTTAAGAACTCCTTCAGAAAGTGGCACGAATAATGGAGTAAGTGTGTCTAAAGCAGAGACAGGTGAGTATCTGCAAGGGATTAATGGAAATGTGTCTTTCACTATAATATATTTTCTTAAAAAATAAAACATTCACCATAATTTTGATCACACCTCATAACAATGTACTACCATGTCTGGGAGAAGCTAAAGGAACAAATTAAAAACTCTTCTCTATGGAATAAAGGTCACCTACCCCATCAGCCATTAGAAAGTGAACCCCCCTGCGATCTGTGTTATCCAGGACAAAATTCCGAAAAGCAGTGATGTTATCTGGACGGGTGATGTCTCCATCTCCATCGATCCCACCCTCACCTGGCAAGACAGAGATTTACAGTGAGTCATCTACCCACCTGCCCTGAACAACCTAGGAGCGACGACATGAGCTCTCTGGAAACAGCGAACTAGGGTACCCAACAGGTCTTGACAACCAAAGCCCACCCTGCAAGGCTTGTTCTTTCTTTCTGACAAGGTCTTGCTCTGAAGTCTAGGCTGGTCATGAACTCACCATGGAGGCCAGGCTGGCTTAGAACTCAGGGCAATCTTCTTGCCTTAGCCTCTTGAGTGCTGGGGTGATAGGTGTGCACCACCACACCAAGTTTATGTTGTGCTAGGGAATCGAACTCAGGACTCTGCAGTTGTTAGGCAAGTGCTCTAACCACTGTACTACTCCTCTAGCCCCTGAAAGGCTATCTTACAGTGAAGGAGTTGACTAACAGGAGTTGTCAACTAAAGCAGAAGACCTTCCTTTCCAACACCCAGGCAATGTTAAAAGCACCTATGTCTAAAAACCAGCATTAACATTTTACTAAGGACCGTTAAGAAAGGACTTAGTATGTGTTGCCAAATCACAAATATGGAGACAGAGCAGAGGGAGTGCTGTGGGGCTGCGGAGCTGTCTGCTACCCAATGCATTCCACACCCAGCACACCGAGCTAGAGGTGGGTATGCAGTTTATATTTGTAATCACCCTGCCAGTTCTCAGCCAGAGATCAGGCAGTCTCATTATCCCGTCACCACGAGAGAAGCATGCTCCTGCAGGGAGGAATTAACATGGCTCTGATGAGAGTTTGTCTAGCGAAGTGTTTAACCTACATTCTGCAGGCCTGGGGTAAAAAGGGACAGTCCAGGGGAAACCACGACCTTCAGGATGGGGACTGTGAAAGCCAGGCCATAAGACCCAGGGAAGAACACATGGCTTTCCACCAGAAGCCCCACACCTGGGCTGCACCTCCCAGCTCTCACTACCATCCCTGTTTCTCAGTGCCCCTACCGTAGTAGGGCTCGAAGAGCTCACTGGAGGCTGAGTAGAAGTCCTCCAACTTGAAGTCATTGGGGCCCTTCAGAGTCATCCCAAAGCCCTTTGCATGCCACTTCTTCCTCCACAGCACATACTCTGAGAAGCCACCTGGGCCAGCACAGACGTCAGCAAAGTACAGAAGCTCGGCATCCCGGTCCTTCATCAGTGGCTTCTGCAAAAGCAAGTGGAACAAAGGGAGAAGGAAAGAAAAGATGGCTCAGTGAGGAACAAGAAACAGAATGCAGCAGCGAGCCAAGTAAGCCTTTCAGAAGGGAGAATCCAGAGCTCCCGGCAGGGTCACAACACCCAGGACATGCCCCCTCATGATCATCACCCTCAGGCGCTGCCCAGCCCACCCCCCAAGGACCCCAAACTCCTTTTACATCATTGTGGCTGAGCTTAGACTCCTAATAAAAATATTTCTGTGGCTACCTGAGCAGCCTTTTTATTTCTCAAGTTCTTCCTCGTGAGACCTACTGGGCAGAAGAGATGCTGCCTATCCTATGTTACAGACAGAGGAAAAAAGGTGCCAAGACACAAAGTAACCTGCCCACAGTGACAATGCCAAATCAGGATCCAGGGGGCCTGACTGGCAGACTCTGCTCTTCCTGCCCAACCAAAGTCTACGGGCTCTTCCATCCCCCGCTTTCCCAAAAACCTGCTTTTCTCAACCACAGCCCCTGCCTGCCTCTCTCTTTTCTTCTCAGCTCTATTTTTTTTTCCTCCAATTAGCTTTTTACTGTGAAATAACTTAGAAGAAAATTTGCCAATTTAGTGTAGAGTTCCTGTATTCCTGGTTGTCCAGCTGCATTAACACCTTCCATAACCATTGTATATGTATCCAAATTAAGAAATCAGAATTGGAGCCTGGATGGTAGCACACAGTTGTAATCCCAGCACTCAGAAGGCTAAGGCAGAAGGACTGCCATGAGTTTGAGGACGGCCTGGGCTACATCATGAGTTTAAGACTAGCCTGGACACAGAGCGAGACTCTGTTTCAAAACAAAACAATAAAAAGGACAGTATCGATACATTACAATTAAAAGCAAACTCTACACTTTATTCAGATGTCACTAATATCCTTTTTCTATTCTAGGCTTTGACTTCAGATACCACATCAGCTGACTGTGGCGAAGCAAGCCTATAATCCCCGTACTCTGGGAGGCTGAGGCAAAGGAATCCCAAACGCAAGCCAGCCCAGACAACTGAGCGACCGAGTGAGACCTAATCTCAAAATAAAAATTAAGATTGAGGATGTAACCCAGTATGGCCCTGAGTTCCACCCCCAGAACCACAAAAAGACACATCACCTTTGGTTTCCCTGTTTTGCACACCCTTCCTTCCCCTCCTGCCTCTGCCCAGTACTAGCCAGGAGTCTGGGCATTGCATTGCCAGGAGATGAGTGGACAGGGCAGACAGGGAGGAGACACTGGCATGCAGAAGCAGCAGTTAAAGGCAGCCCTCAGAGCACCAGCCACCGAAAGAATGACTAACCTACAATAATCATTTGAATTCTGATTTGAGCACATTCTGCACCCAAGTAGCTTTCCCCGCCCCAGTATCTGTTTACATAAGCAATATACAACGGTTACACTGAGCTCGAGGATCTTATGCACCTATATATCACAACTACATTATAATCCCTTCCCCTCCAGTGTCCCAAATAGTTTTATCTCTAAAGCCCAAGGTGATGCCGATCCCAGCATGGGCCTGCCCATTAGTACTTCTCTAAACACTGGACGCTGTTACCTACACTAATCCTGAGGATGATGAGCTCCACCAGCCCTCCACAGCAGGGAGGGTGGACCTTTCACACTGGTGACAAGAGTCTGAGCTCTAGAAGGGGTGACTACAGAGGACTATGGGTTAGCTTCAAACTGGGATGAATATTCCTCAAGAACAGACCCAGTGCCTCAGCCCCTCCTGTTTACAGGCTGCAGAGTCCTACAGTTGCTAGATAAAGGTCAAAAAGCTTTAAGGGAAAAGTTACAAGAAAAAGAATCCTACCTAATGTTCACTGCTCAATCACTTCTGGGTAGTAAGGACCTTGTCTCTGATGATAATTTATCAAAACAGCAAAAAAGTCTCTAGAGAAAGTGACTTCAGCTAAAAATAAACATACTGTGACAAGCCTGCCCTAGGCTGGGACGTATCAGCTTCCTTACTCCTCCACCCCAGCCTGCCTTCTTTGTTCCTGAGCTATTAATTATTCATATTTTTGGATTATATTCATTTGCACACACAAAAAGACCTAACGGCATTTACAAAGAACATCATGTAGCACTTCCCAATCAGCACAGGGATGATGAGGCACGAGGGTCACAAGTTTAACCTCTGAACACACTGTAAAGATGGAATACATGCTCCAGATCACTATGCAGGCCTTAGCTGCAGGCCCTAGCCTGCCGGCGAACCACTGGTCCAAAGGAAGACAGGCGACAGGAAGAGCAATGAATTGATAAAAGCACCTCTTCTTCTATAAGGGGCCTAAATATGATCTCATTCTGTGATTTTAAGACATGTGGCCCTCAGAAGCCAGGCCAAGAGACTGTGAGATAGGAAAGCAAGGGATGTCAGCTCTGCCTCTTACTGGCCATGCAGTCAAAGGCAAGCCCACAGTTTAAATCGGTAACTTGAAGTTTCTCCTACTACAAATCAGTACTAACATTAAGTACTGCTCAAGGCTACTGAAGGACTAAGTAAAGCATCCTATAGTGAAGGTCTTTCTAAACTGTGAAGTATTCAAAAGAAGGTAAGATATTATATTCAATTAGATCAACTTCTCTGGAGTCAAAATTCTCATTCCTTTCCAGTTTTCTCTTTCTCCTTCCTATGCAAAGTGCAGTCCTCTCTCCATACCGCGGGTAATGGAAATGCTAATTTCCTCATAGACAGCTTTTTTTGTCTTGTTACACTTCATAATGCTTACCTCAACAATATCCTCACGTATAAATCCTTCACACAGTGTAATTTTCTAATATGCGCCCACATAGCCCAAGGAGCTAAATTCCCTTTTTTCTTCCAATTCTTACAATTTCTTTGTTTCCTAGCTCCTTCTCTCCTTTTGCCAGAGACTAGTTAAAACCCTCAGAATCCCCCATTTTCCCTCCTCTCCACATTCCCTCAAGCTTCAAATTCTCTGATTCTCAGCCTGTAATCTGGCTTATCCAAAAGGCACTAAGACCCTAGCAAACTTGAGTATACGCCTGGGCTTTCTGCCACTCCTACCTCTGCTGCAGACTTGCTGGCCTGAAAACCACACCAAGCCTGCTGGGCTTGGCTGTCACTCTGATCCTCTGGGGGAAAACAGAGATGAAAAGAGATAAGAAAACACTAAGGGCTGGGAGAAATCACTCTTTATAGTGGAGGGCAGAGAAATATCTCTGAAAGGGCAATTCTCCATGGCCACTGACTATTAATTCAGGTCAAGAAGCTGCCTGAAGCATTTCAAACACAGCTGTCTTTTCCTGTGTAACCAACATCTCCACCCTAGTCCTGAATGATGGTACCATCCTGGTGCCTACTTCATTTTCATGACAGCAAAAGACAATAACCAGATACCAGCCGCTAGAGGCCTTTACGTTCAAAAGCCCAAAATGACGCTTTGACTTCCCATCAGCTTAACAGAGCTCCTCTGCCAAGCAGGGGTTTAAAGGAAATAATTGGGAGCTCAGAAAATTAAATCAACATTATATCAAACTAATTTTCTCAAGCTGCTAATTCCCAGAGCCCTTTTGTGCTGCCTGCTGGCCCCAGAAAATGGGGAAGGAGCCCAGGAAATAAAAATGAGTAAGGGCTAGAGGGGTCTACATGCCAATTTTGCAAGCATAGAAGCAGTCAGGCAGGTAGAGCTTAAACATCTAAAAAACTTGGAAATAAGTTTCTTTAGCCCAGGGGTAATCAGAGGGTTCTAGTAGAATGAGAGTTAGTGAAGCAGAAAGAGGTTCAGGAGCACCTGGCTCCTGGCCCTGTCACTGTCACTATCAAAGAAAACTCACTTTCTAGGACTGGGTAAAAAATGCTTGGAAACTCTGAAGGGAATTCTAGAATGAAATTTCCTTTTCTTCTCTCTCTGTCATTATAGAGTGTCAGGGTTCAGAGAAATGAGATACAGCAGAGTAGAAAATTATTCTGCTCTACCACTTCTTGAGAAAAGCCAAAGCCTCATAATTATGTTCTTGCACAAAGCTTGTTCAGAAGGGCAGAGAGGGAAAGTGGCCCCTTTGAAAACACCAATCTTCAAGCTGGAACACAGTTTAAGAGCCTTCTGGCATACTGGAGCACTCCTGGGACCACAGAACACTGTGGGGCTCTCTCTGGGGAGGCCAAAGCAAAACACATCGGTATTGCCTTGCAGAAATTCTCTCCCAGCACTGAACAAATGGCAATTTCTGAGCCACTGAAGCTTAAGTCCACTCAGCACCATGATTTCTTCTTACCCCACAAGAGTCGCGAGGATTTGTAAACATGCGATCAAACACAAAATCCATGTTAGCCATCTTCATTGCTGCCCTGCAACAAAACAAGACAAAAAAGGCAACTCAGTTCCAGATGTACGAAAAGCTGAAGCTCAAATGAAAGGCGGTGGGTCCGTGTTCAGGGAGGGAGCAACAAGAGCAAACCTGTTAAGGAAGAACACTCCTCGGATCATCTCGTAGGGGTTGGCCCGGGTCCGAGCTCGCCGCATCTCCTCTCCATCCAGGACATCAAACACACTCTGCACAAAGAGAATCAGAAAGGGCTGGATGTGTAGCTCAGGGGGTACAGCACTTGCCTAGCAAGCACAAGGCTCTGGCTCAAGACCCAGCAACACCGCATAAACTGCCTCAGGAGACTAAGGTGGGAACACTGCCGTGCATCTGAGGCCTGACTGAGCCACATAATGAGTTAAGGACCAGCCTGGAATACAGAATAAGACCCTGTCTTAATAAAAAATAAAATAAAGTTGGGCATGGTGGTACGTGCCGGTAATCCCAGCACTCAAGAGGCTGAGGCAGGAGGATGGTCCTGAGTCCAAGGCCAGCCTGGGCTACACCAGTGAGTTTAGGACCATCCTGGGTTACACAGATCAAAATCCCATTTCAAAGAGAGAGGAAAAAAAAAAAAAGAGGAAGAAGAAAGAAAAATAAGGAGTAGCAGAACACCAAGGTGTGTATCTCCCCAGCTTCTCTGGGATAGGATGGGGCTTTTAAGTACCCGCAGTGCCTGACTCACAGCCCTCCAACCTCCAAGAAGCTAAGATCTTGCTGTATGAGCTCTGAAATGACCGGGATAACCCTAAAGAAGTTGCTGAGTCACTGTGACCTTCAACTGCCTCCCCAGTAGAACAATAATAAACACATACAGCAACACTCAGCACATAGTAAACAGTTATAAAATAGGCCCCGTCACTACACCCAGTGCCGCCCGTGGCATGGCTAATCCTCACACACACCACTCCCCACCAGCAGCAACTTTCCAGGGAGCCAAAGCTCTGATGTCAGGCTCAGGTGACTGGATTCACTCAGAGAGAAACAACCAAGACCAGGGTTTTCTGACGATACCTGCCACACTGCAGAGACCCTTCTCCCTTCTCCAATTTCCTCCCTGAAGGCAGACATCCTCACTCGACCTGAGCTCTGGTCACTCTGGTCTAACTCCATGCCTGGCAAAAAGTAAGTTCTGCAAGGGTAGAGTGAGGTCTTTACTCTTCTCCACCCAATTCCTCCCCAGATGTTCCTGGCTCACTCTGTCCCAGGCACATGCTTCCTGGCCCTCAATTAGGCCGCCATGTGCCAGGGGGAGGCCAACATTTACCCACATGCTTCACACCCACTATTTCATTTAATTCTCACAACCACCCAGTGAAATATATTCTTGTAGACGAGGAAACTCAAACTCAAAGGCACTGAAGCAACTGGCCCAAAAATCACACAGCAAAAACCTACTGACTAGTCTTTGAATCCACGTTTATCTGATGGTAAAGAATGAGGCACAGTCCCTCTTAGGATTATAATGAATTGATCCACTGAGGCTAAATGAATCCTTTCTCTTGACTTTGTCCACAAGGACTGCAGAATACTGCAAAGCAAGACAGTCATCAGGAAATGGCACCTTGTAGGTAGGTAGCAGGCTACATATCCAGCCTTCAGGAAAAAAATCCTAACTCCAACCCAGATCCCCACAACCAACTGGAAAGAAGTGGAAAAGCCCATCCAGTTGCCCACAGAAGTCTCTCACCTGGGCTCCAGCCAGTCCTTACCTTACACTGCAGGACACTGTGGAGCAACTCTTCCCCACAAAACTCCGTTTCATCTTCAATAACCATCTTTCTCTAAAGGGAGAAGAAACAAACAATGACCAAGTGTGATGGGGGGTAAGGGGCATGACTGCAGAAATGAAGGTTCCAAGAGAGCAGAGCAGGAAGGGGCTTCAGTGCCTGCCAAGAAGTATCAGTCCCTGAGGGGTGGGAAAAAGACAATCCTAAATCCCTCCAGCTATACTCCAGATGGCTGTGAGATCAAGCAGTCCCCGGAGAGCCCTGCGTAGAGCAACATATGGATACACGCCCCAGGATGCTGAGGCTGGGAAAAGCAAACGGGAAGGAGACACACAAGCAGCCTGCGTGGGGAGCACGGGAGCAGAAAGAGGCAAAGTGCCTGTCCTCCAACGCAGAAGCACAGACAACAGGACTCAAAGGGGTCTCATGGGAATATCACGTCTAGCCCCTTTTATGAGTGTGACTACCTCTAAACCAATAATGCTCAAACTTCACGGTCTGAGGGAACTTTGTTGTTTTTCTGTTTTGTTTTCTTTTGTTGTGCTGAGGGTCAAGCCCAGGGCCTTCACACCAAGCTACAACCCTAGCCCACTTTCTAGTTTTTATTTTGAGACAGGGATTTGTCAAGTAGCTAAGATGTCCACGCTGAACTGGAACTTGTGAGTGCTGGGATTTCAGGCCTGTATTACCAGGCCTGGCTTGTGGTCTTAGGTTTTATGTCCTTCAATATCACTGTAGGGCCTGGGACATAGCTCTCCAGTCACTCACCAAGCAAGCACAAGGGCCTGGTGCTGGGAAAGAAAGAAAGAAAAAAAAAAACTTTGTGAACACTCCAAAAGAGTTTTTGTTTATGTGAGTTAGAAAGATACCCACGTTCATTAAAAGAAATTAAGCTGGGCCTGGTGACACAGTCCTGTAATCCCAGCACTCTAAGAGGCTGAGGCAGGAGAATTACAAGTTTGAGCCTCGCCTGGGCAATTCAGTGAGTTAGTGCAACCTTGTTTCAGAATCAAATGTAAAAAATGGGCTGGGGATACACAGCACAGTACAAAGGCCCATGCTCGACCCCCACTACCAAAAAACACAAACTTAAAAATGAGATTCCGAATGTTTCTTACTTCTGCTTAAAAGAGCAGCATGCTAAAATAAATGTTTTTATGAAAAATAATCTTATTTGCAAAAACAGTTTACTGAAAGTAGTAGAGGACAGATTCTCTTTGTACTTTTTACATTTCAGTCAGTTGTAGTGTCCTGTCACATCCTCTGGAATACAACACTCGACACCTGCCAATCGATGGGAGTGAAAAGAACAAGTAACTTTCCAGTAACGCCATTAAGATGGCCTGACCTTATGAATCTTAAGAGTTTTGGGAGGGAGAAGGGGAGATGTCTCTATACTTTGAGAACTGTTCTCTAGACGATGCTGATTTTATAGCCATCTACTTTATTTACAGAATGAGATTAAATGAATTCCCTCAATAACAATCCCTTCATTACTTTCTGAGAACAGTGTCTTTTCATCTACCTGGAACAGTGCCTAGCAGTGATAAGATATACGGATCCACAATAAGCTATTCCAAAAAGCTTCCAAAGGAAGGGACAGAAGATATATGCTTTGTCTGTGTTGCAAGTTAAATGCCACATCTCCAAAGGACATATTCATAAAGCCCTTGACACACCTTCTAAATTGAGCTTTATTCCCACCAGAATGGTCAGATTCACTTTATTTTTTACATTTTTGAGGTACTAAAGATTGAACCCACTTAAATACATGCTGCAGCCCTCTCTTTAAATTTTTGAGACAGGGTCTCACTAAATTTCCAGCCTAGGCTGGACCTTGCAAACCTCCTGCCTCAATTTCCCAGAGCAATGAGATTAAGAGTATATGCCACCACACTAGGCCACATTTATCTTAAACAGCAAGTATATTTATACAGTGCAATCAAGGAAAAAAAGCAGAGTGCCAAGAAGTCAGGGCAGATTTTCCTTAAAATCCTACCTTTCCCACAACCATCCAATCACTCATTTCCTGAGTGTCAGGAATCTCGGTGGTACATTCTGGGAACCATGACACCTGCTCACAGGCACTGGGCTATAAAAAAAGAAAAAAAAAGAAGGACGTCAGGAAAGATGGGACTTTTGGGTCTCTGCATCAGTCCACCTGGGCTTTACCAAAATAATCCAGGGAGACTCAGACTGAGATGTGTGCAAGTTGCTGAAGCCAAATGCAGTGTTCAAATATGAGAAATGGGAGCCAGAATTCTAAGTTTAACTCCTGAAGGCCAGCTCCAATTCTGCCTTGAATCCTTAGAAATTTCTCACATCTTCTAAGTTTCTTTCACTTGTTCCAGTATGATCTGATGAATACCTACCATGGATTAAGGGCTCAGACATTTAAAATCAGAGCAGTGAGGACACAGAGAAGTAAACAGGTAGATGTCACATACAAGATAAGTCTATAAAAAGGTAATAACATCGGAGAGATTTAATTGCAGTGAGTCTCACCTCCTGGTGACTTCCAAAGTCACAGAATAACTCAAAAACTGTTAAATAGTATTCCTCTACTGATAGCAAAACAGAGCAGAAACTAGGATCTATTAATTCTTCAATTAAAAGGCAAACGCACCACTTCTCACTCTGGCTATACATCAGAATTTCCTGCACAGCTCTTAAAATATACTGATGCCTGGGCTAGAGGAATGGCTCAGCGGTAAAGCGCTTGCCTAGCAAGCGCTAAGTACCCTGGTTCGATTCCCCAGCACCACATAAGCTGGGTGTGGAGGTGAACGCCTATAATCCCAGCACTAGGGAGCATGAAACAGGAGGATTGCCACGAGTCCAAGGCCAGCCTGGGCTCTGAAGTGAATTCAAGACCAGCCTAAACCACATAGCAAACCCTGTCTCAAAAAAAGAAAAAAAAAGATACTGATGCCTAGGCCCCACCTCCAGAGTATATGAGGTCTGAGGGAGAACTGGGAATGTTTTTTGAAGTCCCCAGGTGACTCTACTGTGCATCTAGAACTAAATACTAGTGGGCTAGAGAAAGGTGGATTATAAAAACTAATGAGGTGGCTAACCTGCATGGCAGCTTCACAGATTGCCTCCCAAGAAAGTGTGGAGAAGAAATTCACCATTACAAATTGAAGCAATGTGATTAAAGGCAATATTACATGCTCTGAAAGGCATAAAATGATATCACAAAGGTCCCGAGGGCAAGTCAACTGCTATCAACAGAACAAAAGTAGAAAAGAAATATCACTGAAGCCTTTTGTCCATAAGTCTGGCAGTGAATCATGGTTTCTTCTAGTCAAACCCATCACCTTTAAGGATAAATATGTATCATAAACTGTTGGGAAAAACGTTCATATACATTTTGTACGCTCCTTCGCTAAGCAAAAGCAGACTTCATCTCCCAATGGACTCTGCACATGAAGGCTTCCTGCAAAGGATATCGTCAGAGGGTCAACCCTTGAACTGTACCCAACTCCCAGACTATGGTAGACACTAAGGACTTGTTCTGCAATGACCTCAGGACTGGATACTCCCCTCAGGCCACCTAGACTCAAATGCCTTAAAGTAGTGGTTACTAACTGATACTTATTGAGAAAAACAGAGAGAGAGAGAGAGAGAGAGAGAGAGAGAGAGAGAGAGAGAGAGAGAGAGAAGAGAGTGTGTGTGTGTGAGACAGGGTCTTGTTCTGTAGTCCAGGCTGGTCCTGAACTTACAAAGTAGCCTAGGATAGAGAGAGAGAGAGAGAGAGAGAGAGAGAGAGAGAGAGAGAGAGAGAGAGAGAGAGTGTTTGAGACAGGGTCTTGTTCTGTAGTCCAGGCTGCTCCTGAACTTACTAAGTAGCCTAGGATAGCTTGAACTCAAGGCGATCCTCCTCCCTCAGCCTCCCAAGTTCTGGGATTACCAACGCATCATCACACCCAGATAATATTTACACAGTGCTGGGGAATCAAACCCAGCGACTTGTGCATCTTGGGCAAGCACTTCAACCACTAAGCTATGGCCTCAGCCCCTAAAGATAGATTTTACAGGCAATTTCATATTATGAGTTTTAACAATGTTCATTCAGATTCTGTCCCCACTGAAAGGATCCAGACTATACACAATATTTTTCATATAAATGAGAACATGAAAAGCACTAGGTATTTCTGAGTCAAAAGCAGCTAATTATAAGTCAACGCTTTTCTTCACTCTCATCTGCTGCTCTGCCGGTCGCGTCTCCTCCGACCCACAAGGCAACACAGCAACAGCACCCAGGACCCACCAGCTCCTCACTGGTCAGAGCATGACTCGAAAGCTTTGGTATGCTTTCTTCAAGTTCTGGCTCACAAGCATTCTTCCCTTAACTGCAGCATCAGGGAGACAAGTAACACAGTGGATTTCCAGTGTACAGAATCACATTGGAAGCTCATCTCCAACAACAATGTAGCAGCCTAGACATCTGCGTTCTACTTTCTCTAGTCTTGACTCTATAGTGATTGTATCTCAACATTATTTTAGGTTTTTATTATACCTACATCAATTCTTTTGTGCAATAAAGTCAGATATTAATAAATGAATGAAAATGCAATCATGCCATGAAAAGGAGTATTAAGGATTTTGTTTTACAACACTTACACTAGAGTGGAGAAGCTGAGCAGCATAAGCAAAGAGCTTTTAAGCTTCCACATGGCAGAAATCTGAGGACACAAAGGCCCTTAAACGGCACTTACGTCTGCCACTCACTCCACAGTGGGAGAGGGAGCTCACCTGGCCTGCTTACACCCTCCAGCAGAGTAAGTCCACTACTGCGTGGGGTTTCTTATGTCACCAGCAAAAAACTGTATATATATAAAGTAAAGTTCTCTGTGAAGCCCAACTCTGCCTTCTGGCATCTTTTAAACAGTCCTAGAAAGCAACAGCAAACAAATCAATATCCTATCATATCTCCCCTAGTCTCCTGTTTTCCATTCTGGACATGGCTACTACCTTCCATGTAAAAATCTAGTTCCAACCTCCACCCTCCCTACCTGCCTAAGGCTCAAACTGCCTCTGGAGATTTTTTAGTTACTACAACTTCATTAAAGTCACACATCCAAAAACACATGTGACTATCCTGTCTCTTCCTCCCCTTACCACTTACCTCTGGTTCATCCCTCCAGTCCACATTCAGCTCCTGATCAAAGCCCCGCAGCGTCAGACCCAAGCCTCTTCGACCTTTCTGATTAGAGGCTTCAACGATGTCCTTCCGACCCTGGCTGTATTTACCCAATCCTTCCCCTTCCTTAAAGCCCATCTTAGCCTGAAAGAGACAAATAAAAAAGCAAAAATCAATGTAGTGCAACAGATACTTATTTAACCCCTATCACATGCCAGACATTGTGCTAAACCCTGAGAACTATAGGTAAGGAACTATAGGTAAGAACTAAAGGTAAATTTGCCTTCTAGCCTAATAAAAAAAGTAACTGCAGAATGACTGTGGGCCTGCTGTCTATTCTGGGGGTGAAAGTCGAGGGTCATCAAAAGGTGGATACAAGAGAAGGTATCATACAGCTGCAATTAAAAGCACCAGAAGTATTTAATAAATCTCACCAGACATTTACACAAATCACCCTTCAGCTAATTTGATTATGTGAAAAGCAGAGCTGATAAAGGGAATACAATTTTAAAATGGAAGAGCTTTAAGCAGTAACTTCTACATGACCCTTAGCCAGTCACACAGCTGTACTAGACAAGGGCAATTAGAGTATGGAAATTACAAGTTACGGAAAGTACTATAACCAACCTCCTGGCCAGGTGTGGTGGTGAAAGTCTGCAATCCCAGCACTCTGAGAGGCTGAGCAAGAGGGTTGGAAGTTCAAGCCCAGCCTGGGTAATTTAATGATTTAGTAAGATCTTGTCTCAAAATAGAAAAGAACTAGGGCTGCAGCTCAGTGCAAAGGCCTTCAGTTTAATCCCCAGTACCAAAAAAGAACAAAGAGAAAAAAAAAGTACGATGGGGTCCTGGAACAGAAACACTTTACTATTTAACTTCATTTGCCATACTATTTAACTTCATTTGCCATCCAAGTACTATAGGAAACAAAGGCAAGAAGAAGGTTAAGCTAGCATGGGGAAACTTAGCGACGTAGTGAGACCCTGTCTCAAAAAATACAAAACACAAAAAACACAAAATTTTAAAGAGCAGCAAGTTCTGATGGAGCCTACCTGTAACCACAGCACTGTGGTAGGCTGAAGCAACAATATTACAAATTCAAGCCAAACCTGAGCAACTTAGTGAGATCCTATCTCAAAACCAAAAATAAAAAATTGGTCACAGATGTAGCTTAGTGCAAATGCCCTGGTTCAATCTTTAGCACCACTAAAAATATGTAAATAAAAAAATAAAAGTATTTTTAAAAACCACAACTCTCTGAGGGCCAGAGGAATGACTCAGTGGTTAAGCTTGCCTAGTAAGTGGTGCACGCCTATAATCCCAGTATTTGGGAGGCTGAGGCAGGAGGATTGCTGTGACTCCAAGGCTAGCCTGGGCTCCACAGTGAGGTCAGGGCAAGTCTGGGCTACAGAGCAAGACTCTGTCTACACACATGCATGTGTGCGCGTGCACACGCACGCACGCACACACACACACACACACACACACACACACACCTCTGTCTCTCTAAGCTCACACTATACTCTATAGAGTGAATAGACCCAGCTATAGAACCCAAAAAATCAAGACCCCCAACCCCAACCACATAGGCTGTTACCTAATAAAAGAACTTTAATCCTGTCAAGAGCTAATTCCCTTTGAAAGAAGCAGTACCAGATCAAAAGTTGGATGGAATCTTCAGCAGCCACAAATTCTTCTCCCAGATCAAAGAAGCTGACTGTGTCGCAAGACCCCTCATCTTCCACTTCCTCAGAGCTGACAGCTGCCACACTAGAATCCTCACCTGTCACTCCGACAGCAGCACTTCTCATATTTAAGTAAGTTCAACAGAAAGCGAGTCACTACAACCTTCTGAAGGCCGACAGTAGGCAGCCATGGGCTTCACTAACTTCTGCAATGTCTCCTATCCACCTCCCTCTAGTGATGTGCCAGTCACTATGACGCTGAGAAAGAAAACTGAGTTTCTCTGCAAAAAGACAACTACGCTACTCCGATTTATTTTAGGCACCTAAGAGTGAACAGGAGTTTAGTTATCTCATTTGGGATTACTCACTAAAGCAAAAACTCATGAAGCCTTTTTATCCAAAACCCACAGCCATGTTTAGGGAAGCATATTCACACACGCTTACAGTAAGAATCCATTAGTAAGAATATCAAATATTGGAGATGGAGGAATAGTACAGCGGTTAAAGAGCTTGCCCAGAAAGCACAAGGCCCTGAGTTCAGTTCCCTAGCACCACATAAAGTTGGACATGGTAGCACACGGGAGGCTGAGGCTGGAGGATTGCCGTGAGTCCAAGGCTAGCTTTGGCTCCATAGTGAATTCACGACCAGCCTGGGCTACAGCAAAACCCTGTCTCAAAAAAAAAAAAAAAAAAAGATATCAAATATTAATTTAGTTCTGCACAAAACATGAGGAGACCACACAGTCATTTCCCACTGGTGATTCTAGTGAGATAGACACTTCTATTGAGAAGGGTGTCACACTACTACATTTCTGGAAAGCAGAGAAAAAAAATCCATGTCTTTGCGCTTTTTCATACCACTATAAACGTCTCTTCTTTCACTCTACTGGGGCAGCTGTAGAAAGAGAGGAAATGGAGTCTAAGCACTGACGTACCATCAGCTTCTGGGAGACACTATTATACATGGAATAGCGAGAAGATGTTCCCTCCACAAGGGAGTCTGCTTTGAAGGCATCATCGAAAGAGTCAGAGTTGCACTGCTTTCCCTCTGTTTCACTGTCAGACTCACTAAGGCTCGGAGCAGATGCTGCAAAAGAAAAGAAGGAAAATGTTTACAGCACTTCATGGCACACGACAGCCTCCAGAAGCCCAAGTTTCATTTACTGAGCACACACACTGCACACATGACATTCACTAAATGACTCAGGATCGCATCTATTCTCGCCTCTCACTATGTGATCATGGGCAAGTAAGTCACTGGGAGTTCCTGATTGTACGTGATACAATTAGAGCTCACAAACAATAGTTTTCCTTCCCTACCCTTTCAATTTTGCCCCTAACAAAACAAGAATGGCAACGCCTACCTCAGAGGATTGTTTAAAGATAAATTGAAGTAATGTCTGTGAAAGTACACTGTCCAACCTCAAATGTATTTGCTGAAGGTGTATCTTGCCGGGCATGGCGGTACATGCCTCTAATCTTAGCACTCTAGGAGGCTGAGGCAGTAGCAGGATCATGACTTTGAGCTCAGCCTGGGCAACTTTGTGACTCAGTGAGATGCTCTTTCAAATAAATAATAAAGGATCTGAGGATGTAGCTCAGTGAAGGCCTTGGGTTCAATCCTCAGTACCACGAAAAAAAAAGGAAGAAAAGGGTCTCTTTTTATTTTTACCACTACTGTTTATTATTTAAACATCAATTTCCAAACACTGATGCCTTATTCTACTCTTAATGATTCCATCAGCAGAATATCAGTTTCCAACTACTAAATCTCGAGTTATTTCGCTTTGCTTTCACACTCCTTCAGGATTATAGGCAAGAGTAGGTGTGCACTGCAGCCCCAGAGGGGGGAAAAAAAACCTGCGAGAAAAGACCAAGAGGAAAGAGGAGGATGGCATGCCTGCGGAGTATGAGAAGCCAGTGACACGGGCAGTAAGACATCATCACTTGGATCCGGAGTGACCCCTAGAAGCCTCACGTACCTATGGATACCGTGCAGTCTTGAGAGGTGGAGCCTGGCTGGAAGGGGCGGATGCTTGGAGCTTGGCCTACAGGGGTGAGTGCTGGCCACCCTTGTTCTGAGGCTAATCTCTGTACTGCCATGCTGCCGTGGGGATCTCTCTCTCTAGAGCTCTGGCTCTGGTTGTAGTCCCACCACCATGTGACCCCACCACTTTCCAGCCACCCACCTGTGAATGGACTGTGACTATCTGAAACTGCAAGCTAAAATAAATCTTTCCTCCCAAAAATTGTGGATGTCAGGAACTGAGTCACAGTGACAAAAAGTAACGCAGTTTCCAAGTATTAACTGAGTTAGTTCACTTTGCTTTCACACTTCTTCAATACAGGCCTCAGTGAGTACACACTGCAGCCTCAAAGAAAAGCAGACTCATAGCAAGAAAACTGACAGAAGACCAAGGGGAAAGAGGAGGGTGACACGCCAGACAGAGCATGAGAAGCCAGGGGCAGGGGCAGTAGCCAAGGAACAGAGCCAAGATAAGAGTGTGTTCAGATCAGAGCACCCTGCTGAGGGGACAGGGGCCAAGTTCCCAAGGAAGAAACCGTGCAGGCAAGTGAGGGACTGGTGTTTCCCTATGGGTGACACATGGCAAAAGGGGCCTGGGAAGCAAATGGAGACATCATAGCAATGTATGTCAGGGTTTTGTCTTCCTTATAAATTTTCCAGAAACACCTGCACTGCAAGTAAAGTTGTATGTCCAAGCTGCAACTGGTAAAGTCATTTACTTCGGACTCAGAGAAGTCTCCTTAGACTCAGATGAAGATGTCTGTATGTTCTAGCTTTTTGGGGAAGGATGAACGATTTGCTCATCAAGAGAAATGGGTAGTTTTTGTCTTTAGTCTGATATTATTTTCATCCACACTGGCACAGTATTTTATGACTGCCCAATACACAAAATCCTGCTAGGAAGGACTGTGCCTGAAAAATGTACACATGAAGACTTTTAACCCCTCTGTCTTCACAGAGGGGAGGAGGAGGACAAGAGAAAGAGAGAAGGAAAGACAGAGAAGCACCAATGGAAGAAGTGAATATAAGAGATGGAGCTAAATACTCCAGGAGGGAGCTGGCAGGCTCAGGAAGCTGAACTACCGTCTTCATTGTCAACAAATTTGTCAAAGAGCTCTAACAAGACGTGCCTTCACAGATTCTAGGCATAAAGGGCTACCTGTCCAGCAGTCCAAGTGAGATGGTCCTCAGTCTGGACACTCACTGGGATAGGCTCTTATGCAAATGAGTGAATCTACTCACTTGAAAACAACTGTAACCCAGTGTAATGTTATTCAACCAGTTTTTCAGACTCATTTGAATCTGGAAATAGGCTATCTCAAAGGCTGAGTGAACAACATCAACATATTTGCACTGAAAATGGTATAAATCACAAATTTGGAGAAACGCAGAACAGGATATAAAGGAGGGGTGCCCAAGCTCACTTGAGAAGTTGTACAGTGCTAAACAGTACACATACCTCTTTCACAATGAACTGTGATCATTTGCAGGTAAAATGAAAAAGTTCTCAACTTATGTGCATTACTCTTTCCGGTACTTGTCAGTTGTTCGAACATAAATGTTAGATTTAAATAAGTACTTAGTGAACAGAACTGTTAGGTGTTTCTCTGGACACAGTAATATAGGGAGCAACAACAAAAAGACAACACCAAGAGTGCCAAAACCAAGAACGACCAAGAACACCTGCTACACACAGTGAAAAAGATCACCAAGGTACACTGTCAGAAAATACAAGAGCAGAACCACATACTCATGCATGGCATTTTGACTCTGTGCAGTAACGGGGGAAAACAGTTCTAGCCAGGCATGACGGCTCACATCTGTAACGCCAGCATTCTGGGAGGCTGAGGCAGAACAATGACAAGTACAGGCCTAGCCTGGGCAATTTAGCAAATTTAGTGAGACCCTGTTTCAAAACATAAAAACAACCCCAGCACCAGAGAGAGAGAGAGAGAGAGAGAGACCCATAATTATTCCCTTGTATACAACGGCATCATACTAAGCTTCAGAAATAAAGATACATAAGACCAAGAAAAGGGATTATCCACACAAGCAGAACTAGATCACAAAGACAAGAGTATCTAAACAATTACTTGGAACAAGTGAAAGCAAAAAAGGGAAGCAATTTATAATTTCATATCACAAGTTTACACTGGCTATCTTTTCATATTTTTAAATTATGAATATATCTTCTACTAAATTTAAAATAAATATAAAATACTGACAGCAATGTGACATAGTTTCTTGGAGGAAGAAGAGAAGTTGCTAAGAAAAGACATCAATTCAAAGCTTGCCTGCTGTGGGAAGTGTTCAGGAAGTGCTGAGGGCAGCTATGTGACACAACTCCTAACAGAAGAAAGCAGTCATTCCAGGTATTCACACCTTGAAGATTACACCATAATTCTGAAGCCTATCTGCACTAATGCATCCATTTGCCTGCTGGCAGACAAGCCTACTAGGCGCAGACCTTAGAGAAGAAAGCCTTTCAGCACCCCAGCCCTAAGTGATTCTTCCTGCCACTGGGCCCCAGTCATAGCAACAGTTACACCACAGTAAAGCAGAAAAGCACTCCACACTGCATTACAGTCAGTTACCATTTGATACACGTAACAAAGTCACTCCTACAAAGCAGGACTTGGTCACAGTCAACTCTTGTATTCCCACTAGCAAGACTGAGATTTCCATTTAATAGAAACTAAGTGCTTTATGGGTAAGGATGTATAGGTGATTAAAGCACTTGCCTAACATGCCCAAGGCCCTGGGTTCAATTCTCCAGCACCACACAGATTAGCAGGTCATGGTGGCACACACCTCTTATTCCAACCCATAGGAAGCTGAGGCAGGAGAATTGTCCTGGGTCCAAAGTCCAAGGCCAGCTGGGCTATGTAGTGAGTTCTGGACCAGCCTAGACTACAGAGTAAGACCCTGTCTCAAAAAAAAATTAAAATTAAAATTTAAAAAAGGAAAAGAAAGAAAGAAAGTAAAGGGGTTGCAGGAATGGCACAGCACTTAAAGCACTAGCCCGGCAGTATCAAAGCCCTGAATTTGATATCCCCATCACTGTATAAGGTGAGCATGGGGCGCATGCCTGTAATCTGAGCACTGCCATGAGCCCAAGGCCAGCCTGGACTCTACATTGAGTTCAGGACCAGCCTGGGCTACTGAGTGAGAACCTGTCTCAAAAAAAAAAAAAAAAAAAAAAGAAAAGAAAAGAAAAAAGAAAAGAAAAAGAAAAAGAAAGAAAAGAAATTAAGTACTTTCCACAGTGAATTTAAAGATCTGTCAGCCTAAAATCACCTTCTCTGAGGACGAACTAAATGTATGGACCCTTAAGGTATGATATCTTACAGCAGGAGTAGTGACACACTCCTATAATCTCAGCACTCGCAGAGGCTGAAGCAGGAGAATCACAGTTCAAGCCTAGCTTGGGTATTTTGGTAATGCAGTGAGACCTTGACTCATAAAAATAAAAAATAAAAAGGGCTGGGATGTAATTCAGTGTGAAGGTCCTGAGTTCAATCCCCCAGCACCACTAAAGAAAACAAAAGAGAAAAGGAAAGAGAAAAAAGGTAATTCCTCATAGAAGTGATACAAAATGTGCAGGCATCAGAAGTTTAAGGATCCAGTTAGATTATCTATGATTATCTAAGAACTAGGCCCATCCTGAGCTATAACAGCCTCATCCCAGTCCCAGTAGGCTGAAGTAAGATATGTGAGATTTCAGAATACTGAAGACTACTTAACATATCAGACAGCTTCTTTGACTTAGGACTGACCCTCTGAATGATCCATGATATTTGCCACAGGATATCATGTGAAAGCAACAACTGTGAGAAAACTTTAAAATCTAATAGATAAGATAAACATGCTTTTTTAATTCTGGAAGAAGGGATCAAACCCAGGGCCTCACACATATCATGCAAGTCACTTTACCATTGACAACTCCAGCCCTAAATATGTATTTTTTAATAACACAATATTTTGCAAAAAAACATTTATGGAAAGGTGTGGGAAGAAAAAGCCCCAAACCAAAATTCTGGTTCTAATTAGCTAGCAGAAGGAACTGTAGATGAGAACACTCTTGTATAAGAGGCATAAAATCTGCCCCTTCAAGTTAAGGTAGCCGACTCCCTAATAAGGAGCTGTCTTGGTTACATGGACCAATGCAACATGCGTCACAGAGTGCCAGAGAGTAACACTCAGAAGGAAAAACCCAGAATGTTAACAATGAGTAACCATGGAAACTGAAAAGTAAAGTGATACTTGTTTTTCATTTTGAATTTTTCCATATTTTTATGAAAGGAGAATATATCAGTTTGAAACTGAGGGTAAAAAATAAACTTATGAAAAATTACCACTCGATAGGGCTGGAGGAATGGCACAGTGGTTAAGGTGCTTCCAAGGCTCTGAGCTCAATTCCCCAGCATCACAAAGTCAAGTGTGGTGGCATGTATCTATAATCCCTGCACTCGGGATGCTGAGGCAGGAGGATTTCCGTGAGCCCAATGCCAGCCTGGGCTCCACAGTGAGTTTAGGACAAGCCTAGGCTACAAAGCAAGACCCTGTCTCAAAAAAAAAAAAAAAAAAAAAAAAAAAAAACACTCCAAGCCTTGGGAAGAGAATGGTTCCTTTCCAGAGAGATCTTTAAAGCAAATCTAAGGGCAAGGCCTCCTGAATGGCTCAAGACTCAGCCTCTCATCTGTTATCTCCCATTTAAGAAACAGGGATGTGCCCTGTAACAGAGTGCCCACATACTAGTGAAGTGCATTTCTGATGGCACTGAGTCTCTCAGTTACTTCCATGCCTTCAACTTATTACTCCTTAATATAGAAAGAAGTGGTACCAGGAAGGTGGGCAGCTCCCTAAGCTAAGCCCACAAAATCTTTCTGGGCAGCCTAGGGATTTACCTTCCTGATTAACCAGAGGTACAATGTTAGATAATTATTTCCTTTTTTTTTTTTCTTTGCTCTTATTTTTTTGAGACAGGGTCTTTCTGTATAATTCAGGCTGGCCCTGAACTCACTATACAGCCCAGGCTAACCTTCAACACACAGCAATCCTCCTGCCTTAGCCTCTGAATGCGGAGATTACAGGCATATGCTTCCATGCCTGGCTATGTGGTGCTGGGGAATAGAACTTTGGGTATTCTACTTTCTAGGCAAGCACTCTAACTGCTGAGCTATGCTCCTAGCCCCCAGTATTATTTCTTTCACCAGCTATCTGGACATTCATAGGCTTACCTATGAAAAAGGTTAAAAATCTGGTATCAATTAGATGTGGTGGCACAGGCCTGTAACCACAGCACTCTGGGAGGTAGAGGCAGGAAGATCGTAAGTTCAAGCTCAGCCTGGATAACTCAGTGAGCCCTATCTCAAAACAAAGATTTAAAAAAAGATGCAACATAGTGTTAAGGTCCTGGGTTCAATCTTCAATACCACAACAAAGATTTTTAAAAATCTACATGGTATCCACGTGACTCTGGGAAACTGAGGCAGGAGGATCACAAGTTTGAGCTCAGCCTAAGCAACTTAGCAAGACCCTTTCTCAAAACAAAAAGTAAAAAAAGGGCCAGGGATACAGCTCAGTGTGAAAGGTCCTGGGCTCAATTATAGTACAAAACAAAGCAGAACATCTGGTATCCTCAAGAGAAAGTGTGCCTCGGTCCAGTTCTAAGGATCTAGGAAGCTGTCAGACTGTGGAGACTCACTTGAGGATCCAAAATTGAGCACTAGAATGATGAATTCCATTCCAGCTCCTGTCACCTTTGGGTCTCAGAGAGTAAGACCAACTTCCATTTTGTGTTCATAGTATCTCTGGGCAAAAATGACAGGAAAAACAAAATCTGGATCGAAGGCTCAATAGGGAAATCAAGAGTAACTCTGGAAAAAATTCCATCAGCAGATTCCGGCACAACAATCTTCCCATTCCAAAAAAGAAACTCTCCTACACTGCTGGTGGGACTGTGAATTGGTACAAACAATGGAAAGCAGTATGGAGATTCCTCAAAAAACTGAAAATTGATATTTCATTTGACCCAGCCATACCTCTTCTGGGTATCTTCTCAAAAGAGTTTAAGTCATCACCAAGAATGGAACACGCACACCCATGTCTATAGCCGCACAATTTATAACAGCCAGATTTTGGGAGAGGCCAGTATGCCCAAGCACCAATGAATGGATAAGAAGATGTGTTATATAAAGGCAAAGGAGTACTACTCTGCCATAAAGAATGACAAATGAGTCATCTATAGGAAAATGGATGCACTTTGAGACCAGTATGCTCAGCAAAATGAACCACAGCCAGAAAGTTAAATATCATATAGTTTCTCTAACATGAAAAACCCCAACCATATGAGGGCAAATTGCCCAGGGAAGCCTTGAAGGAGCTGACACAGAACACAAATAAAATAACACAATACTAAGACCTTAATGAAACAGCCTGCAGTCTAGAGAAGAAAGAGGCAAAATGTAGCATGTGAAGTATTTTAAGCTCCCTGGAAAATATATTATTGCTACCTCTTATCTTTAAAAAAAATTTAAGTTGTATGGAAGAAAGTAAGAAGATGGACTTTGTGAAGAGGGAGGGGAAGGGAAAGTGAGAGGGTGGGAAGGGCAAAGGGAAAGTAATATATAAATAATTTTAAAATTAATAATTTTAAAAGGTGTAAAAATAAGCAAAAGTAAAAAATTCCATTCCATTCTTTCTCCCAAGGCATTATACTCTGTCCTTTACAGGTTCAGAGAGTGAGAGTGATTACAGCTAAAGTCCCCCCCAGACAGCCTGTGAGATCAAGAAGTGCATTAGAGAAATCAACTGTCTCCTTTATTTAGGTGACACATGAAGCCAGTTCTCAGCTTGACGTGATTTAAAAGAAAGTCCCAAGGAGTAGCCCTAAGGTTCACAGAATGCCAGAGCCACAACTTATACGTATGCTGGGCCTTTGGGGCCACTCCTTTCAAATGAAAAGGAGACAACTGTCATGGACTACTGCAGGAACTAAAGAGGAGGTTTTGCTTCAAGACTGGTTAAAAAATGTAGCGAACACTGAGCAGACAACTGTGTAATAAGGATATAAATTAACAGGAGTAATAAGGTCAGTCTATTAAAATCATTAGTTTCATTAAGAACTTGCCAAAGCTAGATGACATTCCCATTTACCTCCCCAGGAGCTCCCCTTCTAAAATCTACCACAGAGCAAAAACATTATTTAGAGTTTTCATTTAAGATTTCTTATTTACCTGATCAAAATCATTATTAAGTCATTTGAAGAAGAAAGCTTCACTTTGTAGAGGAATCAGAGATCTCCCAGCTGTTGGTAAAGAGCATTCACACGGCGACAGAACAGTAGGGCAAATATGCCAAGATCAAAAATGACAGTGGCGTCACATAAGGAGAGGCAGCTCCAACCACTAATGGCCCAGGTGACCAGAGCAAAGAACACAGGAATAAACTATGAACATTAATAAACATCACATCCTGCCTAACAATTGTTGGGGAATATACTCATTCCTGTTTAAAAACTCAATTTTTCCTTCATGCCAGACAAATGGTAACTCGTTAGAGCAATTTAAACAGATAACGATAAAGGAAGTTTTTGATTAAGGTCATGAATCTGGGCTGAAAAGAAAGTAATGGTGTTTCAAGGAAAACAGCCTATTTAGGAAAGAATTAAACCTGGCGGCGTGGCAGCGGGAAAGGTGCTTTTAATGTGGTGCTAGTGAAGGAGGTCTGCAACTTTCAAAATTCCATGCTACAAGACCAGGAGCCCACACTAGACACACAACTAACAAGATAAAGAAAATTTTCAGGGGTCTAGACCACAGTTTCCCCATGAAAAGTGAAAAAAAGACTTGCCTCTCCTTACTTCAAAAGATTAGTTGAGGGGTGTTATAGCTCAGCAGTTAAAGTACATGGCCTAGCACGCACAAGGCCAAGGGTTCAGTTCCTCAGCAACACATAAAGCAGGCATGGTAGTGCACATCTGTAATCCCAAAACTCAGCAGGCTCACACAGGATTGCCATGAGTTTGAGGCCAGCTTGGGATTCACGGTGAATTCGGGACCAAGCCTGTACTACAGAGCAAGACCCTGTATCAAAAAAAAAAAAAAAAAAAAAAAAAAATCTCTGGCCAAATGTCAAGTTACTGTGCTGACAACACAACTACTTTGTGAATAAGATCAAATAAAACAAAACTGATTAAATAAGTCTACTAATGAGTGATCACATTGATCTAGCAGAAGGAGAAAAATAAGGTCCAGGCATACAAAAATAGTAACTACTGTTCTTTTGTTTTTCTAATTGTCCTCAATAAAGAACATTTTTCAGTTACCTACTTGGAACAGTATGTGCAGGTAGATACAGTTGCTTTGTGGCAACAACTTGAACAGAAAAGTGGCAAATACATTCTCAAGAATCATATAGACTTGTCCAAGACAGCAAAACTATGAGGGCAAATTGCCCAGGGAAGCCTTGAAGGAGCTGACACAGAACACAAATAAAATAACACAATGCTAAGACCTTAATAAAACAGCCTGCAGTCTAGAGAAGAGGCAAAATGTAGCATGTGAAGTATTTTAAGCTTCCTGGAAAAGATATTATTGCTACCTCTTATCAATTCTATTCAGTATCTATTTGGTGAGCATTTACCCCACACAGGTGGGGCAGCACAGACAGTGTCCTGCAGGCACTAGTTCTGAGCGCTGGTGTCAATGTGGAGCAGTCCCTCCCTCGAGCTACTGGGAAAAATCTAGCTACGTTGGTTGGCCCCTGCCTCTGCCTCCTACCTCATTTTCGGCAAATGAATGAGACCAACTGGCCTACTGTCAAACACATATGGGGACTGGACACCTTTGAATTTCTGTTCTGGGCACGTAATAGCAGTAGTCAATTCTCACTGAGCCATATGGTGCTACTTCCAGAAAAGGTTAAAGCTATTTGGTAAAAATTAAAGGCAGTGTGTGTACACACATATGGAGTTTGAGGGAAATTTCAATTTGCAGTCACATTTTTAAATGCCTGAAATTTAAACTGATTTCCTTAAAAGATCTTTAAGTATTTACCCTTCCCAGGAGATATACTTTCCTTCTTCCAAAGACGGACATTATTTGAGAGGAAATGTCACCCAAGATCACTTAGAACTAGAGAGCTCCAACACCGAAACATTGCCCAGACTTGCTCCCGTTTTTCCAGGCATCTCCCCCAATACTCTGAGCCCCATCCAAGGAGACTACCTTCAAAACACTGTTCAAATCCAAGGTAGGAGGCAAAATCCCCTCTCCTCTATAGCCCTTAAAAGCAATGCACCCAACATGTTTTCATCTTCCCAGAACTCCAAGGACATATAGGTTTTTTCGTCCATGCTGGAATCCACCATGACTTACTGTTTCTTAAACGTCTCAGTGCATGCCCCAGTCTAGTCTCATACTTAGGCTCAAACCATCTTCCCATCTCATCCTCCAGAATTAACAAATGTGTGCCACCAAGACTGGCTCTACCATGATTTTTAAGATACATGTACCTCCACACACAAGGTTAAAACAGAGTCTCTTAGCCAACCTGAACCACAGTTGCTCCAAATGCTCCATTAGCGGTACCACCTGCCAGGCCTTTCCCTGGCTCAGCTTCCCAGTAACAGCTGATGAGTAACTGCCCTTCAATGAGCCTACCACTTGTGAATCAACTGTATTTCCTACCACACTCAAAGGAAGCTTCACACCCTTTCAGTCACCAATCTGTTAACAAGTTTCATTCCAACTGAACACTGATCCAACAGAGGATGCAAAATGCAAGCCTGTTGGTGTACCAGGTTGAATACAGAGTTCTCCCTCCAAAATCCTGGGCACCCAGAGACTGTGAATGTGATCTTATTCAGAAACACAGTCTTTTCAAAAAGTAAGAAGATAAGCTGGAGGAATGGCACAGCAGTTGAAGCACTTGCCTAACAAGCACACAGCCCTGAGTCTGATTCCCCAGCACCACACAAGCCGGGCATGGTGGTCCACGTCTGGAATCCCAGCACTCAGGAGACTGGGGCAGGAGGACTGCCATGAGTCCAAGGCCAACCTGGGCTCCACAGTGAGTTCAGGACCCACCTGGGGTACAAAGTGAGACCCTGTCTCTGTGGAGAGGGAAATGGGATGTGGGTGGAAGGTGAGAGAGTAGAAAGGGGAAAGAGAAATAAACATGATTTATGTGGTATATGAATTATAAAACAAAATGACACAAAAAAGGATACAGGGTCTTTTTAGATGTAACAAGTTAGGACGACATGATCCTAGATAAGAGTGGACCCTAATCCAGTAAGTGGTATCCTCACAACAAGAGGGAAACTCGGAAACAGACAGAAAAGGAAGGCAGAGGTGGGCTGGACTTCGGCTGCCATCCAAACCAAAGACACCAAGGATTGCCAGCAACCACCAGATGCTATAAGAGGTTGGGAGGGTCTTCCCAAGAGTCTTCAGAGGAAGGCTACGGTCCTGCTGAAATTTTGATTTCAGATCTTTAATCTCAAAAACAGTGAGAATAAATTTCTGTTGTTGTAAGCAACCCAGAGTACAATAATTTACAGCTGAACTAGTAAGTGAATACAGGTGGCAAGTCAAAGTTAGTATAAACAGTTACCTCTAATTGCCTGGTATTTGAAGCAAGGTCCTAGCCAGTGTGTGATTTCTCAAAAGGCATCTGTGAAAACTGTGAATGTCTATAACACTAAAGAACAAAGCAAAATGCTACTTTCAACTAGACCAGTGAAATCCTTTGAGCTTCATACACATAGCGAACACAGGGATGCCCCACTGTAACAGGTTGTTTCTCCTGAAGGAATTGAGAAAACTGAATACAAAAATCTGAGAATGAGGCCGAAAGCTGCACTGAAGAGTCCCTCCTCTACAAGAGAACCCCAGGCTCACTAATAGCCATTAAAAACAGAACACTCAATGCTCACCACTTCTTCTAACTGGTTTAAGAAGGCAAAAGATTGCCATCTACTGAAGGACCAGCAACAGAACTCTGGAACAACTTCATTTTTTTTTTTTTTTTTTTTTTAACAAGCTGCCCTTCTGGTAGTAGGATACTGTCCAAATGGAAGAGTACGTCAATGGCTAACCCCTTTCTGGAGAATCAGTCTAATTTTCCCCACGAGACAATGGAGTGTATTCTGCTCAATCTAAGCACCAAGGATTCAAATAACTGGATGGCCAGTGGTCTCCAACCATAAAGGCAAGCAAGCGTACCTTTTGCTGCATTACTGACAGGCGTGGGAGGTTCATCATCAGACGTGGAGCTGAGGTTCAGGCCAAGTTCTGCAACTCTTTTTTTCTGTTTCTTGAGCGGGGCAGTGCATTCTGGGTCAATTCTCCTCTTCATGGTTACCGCAACCGTAGCTGCCCTTGGGATAGAGCCACTGGGGATCACAGCAAGGATCCCAAAGAATAAATCAACAATGGGGTGAGATTTGGCAACTACAAATAGCATTCAGTGTCAGTGCTTGAATAGCTCTTCCTCAGAATGCAATCTAGGAAGAATGCTAGCCAAGCTCTGTTTTTCAGCAACAGCTGTTAGCTTTACTGGAAAACACGGTCCTCAAAAATCCAGATGCCCCCTGGGCCACCGATGTCAGATACTAAAAAGTCATACATCAACTCCACAAGCCACAGGGGAGAAAAGGCCTTGAGAAGTCAGGCTTATAAATGCAGCTACTCAGGATGCTGAAGCAGGAGGATCACAAGATTGAGACCAAGCCCCCAAAACGTTTCAAAATAAAAGGGGCTAATTCAGTGACAGAACACCTTTGTGAGGCCCTGAACTCAATCCTCAGCACCACAAAATAAGAAAGCAAGAAAGAAAAACAAGAGACATGTAAGCAGGCCTGTAAATTGTCAAGGCTAATTTCAAATGTGTAATCCTCCTGTGTCAGCCTCCCAAGTAGTTGGGGTTACAGGTGTGCACCACCACAACTGGCTTGTTATTCTATACTTTTCATGCAACATGGGCTGCATGACAATATACACAAAGTGAATTATGCAACCTACTAAATATCAAACAGTATTTCCAAGGTGAAGGAACCATCCCAGAATGACTGTTTCATCGCTGTTTTACCACAACAAGTAAAAGAGGTTACACAACATGGCACAAATACTGGGTTTTGGTTTACTTCATAATGTTTGAAAATATAAACTGGAGAAAGTTTTCAGCTGGGCCTTATGGCACAGATCTATAATCCCAACACTCCAGGAGGCTGAAGCAGGACTATACTTTCGAGGCCAGCCTGGACAACTGAGAGACCCTGTCTCAAAAACAGAAAATACATTATCTAGGTGTGGTGGTGCATTCCTGTAATCTCAGCACTCAGGAGGCTGAGGCAGGAGGCTTATTGTGAGTTTGAGGCCAGCCTGGGCCACATAGTGAGTTCAGAACAGGACTGGACCAGAGAGCAAGTCTCTGTCTCAAAAATAAATATATAAACAAACCTTTAAAATAGAGGATGCAGTTCAGTGTGAAGGCCGTATGCTCAATTCCCAGTACCAAAACCAGAATAAGGAATGATAGTATTTCATGGTTTACAAAACTAGAAAAATCCCAAGACTGGAGAGAGTTCTATCACTTAACTGAGGTACAAAGACAATGACTTTAAAAACAGGGCCAGGTGCTGGAGAAATGGCACAGCAGTTAAAGCGCTTCCCTTGCAAGCAAAAGGCCGAGTTCAATTACCCAATACCATATAAAGCTGGGCATGGTGGCATGGTGGCCTGTAATCCCAGCACTTGCAGGGCTGAGGCAGGTGGATTATCCCGAGCCCAAGGCCAGCCTGAGCTACACCAGTGAGTTCAGGACCAGCCTGGCTACAGAGTGAGACCCTGTCTCAAAAAAAGAAAAGAAAGAAACAGGGCCAGGAGGGGCTGGAGGAAGGGCACAGCAGTTAAAATGCTTGCCTAGCAAGCACTAGGCCCTGAGTTTGATTCCTCAGCACCAGCATGGTAGCACACGTCTGTAATCCCAGCACATAGGAGGCTGAGGCAGAAGGACTGTCAATGCTGGCCTGGGCTACAGATTGAGACCCTGTCTCAAAAAAAAAAAAAAAAAAAGGCCAGGTAACTATGCTAGCACCTGGAAAAAAAAAAAAAGATCTGAGCCATGATGACACACGACTGCAATCCTAACATTCTGGGAGGGTCACACAGGAGAACTGCACGGTCAAGGCTGGGAAACTTACTGACCTAGCAAGAAAGATCTTGTCTCAAAACTTTTTTTAAAAAGGTGGGGGGAAAAGGGAGGAAAGCACTGGAAATGTAATTCAGCGCAAAGGCCTTGGGCTCAGTTCCCAGTATCAGAAAAGAGAAAAAAAAAAGTAACAAAAAAGAATGGAAACAGACAAACGCCATGGTATTACTATCCATACTCACGGAAGACATACGAGAGGGAAACATGGGGCGGTTGGGGGTTGTGAAGTGATTATGAAACCCTGAAATCTTAAGGAAAAGTAGTGAACATAGTATGGTTTACATGTAACCAACTGGCTGCAGGGAACTCAGAAACCAGGAGCAAACAGGGTCGATCACGAGCTGAGCTGCAATCCTTCCAGAAAGGAAGAGCCGGGGTACAAAAGCGGGCTTGCACCCTGGACCACGGCAGCCTCGAGAAAGCAAAAAGCAAGCTTCCCAAGTGGCGCCGATCCCCGCAGCCTCACCAAACCCTGGATCACTGTGGTCACGCCAAGGCCCGCTCACACCCTTCCCAAGGGGGCCGCCTCTGACTGGCACAGAGGCGCGGGAAGAGCAGGAGATCGCAAACAGAAAGCGAGCCACATGGGCGTTAAGCCAGTCTCGGCCGCCACGGAGGCGCACGGGCCGGGGTGCGGGGGGCCCGTCACAGAGCCCGCCCGCGAACAGCAGCCAACCAGACGGGCTCTTCTGCTCTGGGGCCACTTGGGGGGAAGGCTGGAAGCGCGGGGGACTCAACGTGGACTGTGTGGGGCGGGTGCACGAGGGGAGGCAGCGGTGGCGGGAAGGGCAGGTGTGGGTGCCCTCCACGGGCACCTCTCAGACGTGGGCCTCCAAGCCACCGCATCCCCTCTCACGTCCCAGCGGAAGGCCGAGGCCCGCGGCCCACCAGCGCCTCGCTGGAGACCTACGCAGGCCCGAAAAACGCGCTCCAGCCGGGACCTCCGGGCGGAGGCCGGTTCCACCTGCCGCTTCGGCACCGAACGGGCTCAGACGCCCCGTGCAGGCTCCTCTATGGGGCTGCAACTCGCACTATCACCTCCGCTCCGAGACGGAGACGACTCCCGCCTCCCGGGCAGCCAGCGCACCTCGCCGATCGCGCTGCGCGTGAGTGCGTGCGCAGAGACGCGTGTCAGCGGCCACTCGGGCGCCGGGAGACGGCGGGGTGAGGCGGGCAGGAGAAGACGCGGCCGAGGCGGGCAGTCGAGGCCGCGGGTGGGGGCCGAGGCGGCTGTGGGGGAGATGCCGGGCCCGCGCGCCCGCCCGCTCGCTCCCCCCGGGCCGCGCGTCAGCACTCACGCCGAGGGGAGAGGGCGAGCTGCCAGGGAGCGGAGAGGGGGGGTCAGGCCGACGCTGTCGCCGACGCCGTCGCCGCCGCCGGGCCCTGCCGCTGCCAGAACCTCCGCCTCCTCCCTTAGTTTCGCTTCCCCCACAAGCCAGCCGGAGTACGCCGGCCGCGCCGTCGCGCCTGGTCCCGTCCTCCGGGCCGCGCAGGTAGATGACGTCACACGACGGCCGGCCCCGCCCCCGGCCCAGCCCTGGTCCCGGGAAAGACCGCTCGGCTTGTGGCTCCGCCCACTCCACTCCGTCGCCCCTCCCCGGACGGGTCCTGGGCGCCTGCGCAGAGCAAAGAAGCTAGTGACTTCCGGCTCTGCGGAGGAAGACTGGAGAAAATTAAAATGGGCGTTCGCCGGTAATCCCAGCACTCTGGGAGGCAGAAGCAGGATAGCAGATGCAAGCCCGGCCTGGAGAATTTGGTGATGTAGTGAGACCTTGTCTCAAAATAAAAAATAGTGCTGGACGGATGGCGCTAAATCAAGCGCTAAGTACGCGAGTTCAATTCCCCAGCACCACATAAACGGGGCGTGGTGCCGCACACCTGTCGTCCCAGCACTCAGGAGGCTGAGGCAGGAGGATCGCCGTGAGTCCAAGGCCAGCCTGGGCTCCATAGAGAGTTCAGGACCAGCCTGGCTACAGAGCAAGACCTGTCTCGAAAGTAAATAAATATATAAAAATAAAAAATGTTTGGAGATGTAACTCAGAGTGAAGGCCCTGGGTTTAATTCTCAATAATACCTCACCACAAAAAAAAAAAAAGCCCTAATGCTCACATTACCTCATCTCACGTACCTCATTATTATCTAACTTTTATATATTAAGAAGAAGAAATAGATTGCAAACTGGTTAATAGCAGAAATCGGGTATTCCTGTGCACCACTGCATTCCCAACCTTCAGCATTTAGGACACACTACAGATGCTGACTGAAGGCCGGGGCTGTGCGTGTTCAGTCAGTGGCAGAGCGCTTGCCTAGTAAGTGCACGGCCCTGGGCCCCAGCACTAGCGCCACACGTGAAATAAAATGACAAAATGAAAACCACAATACTGTCCATAGCATTTTCCACATGCACACTTCATCCCCAAACTCCTTTTCTGATTTTCAGATTAATATAATCAAAAGCTCTGAGGCACTTCTGTCATCTTAAATCCCATGAATTTGAATTTTACCTAAGTGGATCACAAATTTGAGCCCAGCCTGGGCAAACTAGTGTCTTACTGAGATCCTGTCTCAAATAGAAAATAAAAAAAAGATCTGTGACGCAATGATATCTCATCAATGATTAAAAACTGTCAATGACTAGAAACTGTCAGTGACTTCCCACTGCTATAAAGATACAGCTAATGTCCCCAAGGTGCCCTGCACGAACCTATCAACTGGTCTGGAAGCACAAGCCCCTTAATCCCAGCCCTTTAGGAGGCTGAGGCAAGAGAATCCCAAATTCAAGCCTGGGCAATTTAGCATCGTAGTGAGGCTCTGTCTCAAAACAAAAACAAGAAAAAGTATCTGGGGATGCAGCTCAGTGTGAAGGCCCTGGGCTTGATCCTCAGTACCAGAAATGGAGGGAGGCCAGAAATGGAGGATCTTTTTTTTTTTTTGAGACAGGGTCTCACTCTGTAGCGCAGGCTGGTCCTGAACTCTCTATGGAGCCCAGCCTGGCTTTGGACTCACAGTGATCCTCCTACCTCAGCCTCCCGAGTGCTGGGATAACAGGTGTGCACCACCACACCCGGCTTATGTGGTGCTGGGGGATTGAACTTGGGTACTTAGCGCTTGACTTATGCTTGCCAAGCAAGCGCTTTAAACACTGAGCCATTCCTCCAGCCCCAGCCCCGGGAGGCTGGAAATGTAGCACAGTGTGAAGTCCCTGAGCTCTATCCCTGGTGCCACCCCCACCCTAAAAACACACAACACACACACCTACAGTTTGACACCCTGAATTCCCTAGGTAGTCCAGGCTGGCCTTCAATTCACAATAACCCTCCTGCCTCAGCCTCCAGAGTGTTAAGATTATAGGCATGAACCATTACACCCAGTTTATGTGATGCTGGGAACTGAATCCAGGCCATGGCTAGGCAAGTGCTTTTAACTGCTGCATGATTCCCCTAGCCTCTGTACCTTGTATTCTTGTCCCTGGCTCCCCTCATCCTGGCCTTTGTTTAGTTTCTGAAACATGCCCTGTCTCTTTTTGTTTGTTAGTTTGTTTGGAGACAGGGCCTGCTCTACCACTGAGCTGAGCCTCCCAGCTCTGTCCTGTCTCTTCAGGGTTCATTTTCCCACCTGAATCAGGCCACTTCCCCTCAAGGCCCATTTACCCCACAGGTCTCAATTTAGTGTCTTTATGTCCAGAAACCCCTCCTGATTCCACAAATCTAGTTTGAAAGCACCACCTCTCAGAGCCTGTGGCACTATGTCCGCCAGCATCAAAGCCCCTAGTGCTACACAGTGACCTGGTGGCTCATCCACCCCTTGTAAACTCTGCACAGGAGAGGTTATGCCTGTATTAAACTCAGGCTGGAGGAATGGCATGGGTTAGCACAGTGGCCCGTGGTACGTATAACAGACATTTATGGAGTCTGTGAAAGTTGGGGAGATGGGCAAAGTTCGCACCCAAGGTCACAGAGCCAGGTGGTCCCAAGCCAGCATGGCACTCAAGGTCTCTATGGGTCCAAAGCTGAGTGTCTTTCTACCGCACTAAGAATTGTTAACATGTGTGTGACACAGATTCCTCTGGTGTGTTGTGAAGTTTGTGGACCCATTCCCAAAACTGTAATTTGGAGGATGTAAAAAAAAAAAAAAGATACAAGATTTAAGAGGAAGTAAATTATACTGAAAATGTTAACATAGCTAACAAATTTGTTTGAATTTTGATGGCTAGCACTAAATAATAAGGGAGTACATTTAAAATATAGCTACATTAAAGTTTGGGCTGGAGGAACCGCTCAGCGGTTAAAGCACTTGCCTAGCCAGTGCTAAGACAAGTGCTAAGTACCCGAGTTCGATTCCCCAGCACCACATAAGCCAGGCATGGTGGCGCATGCCTGTGATCCCAGCACTCGGGAGCTGAGACGGGAGCATTACCCCGAGTCCAAGGCCAGCCTGGGCTACACCAGTGAGCTCAGGACCAGCCTGGGCTGCAGAGCTGTTCCTCCAGCCCCTGTGACCTCGTCTCATTCAGTCTCCTGCTGCAGGGACACAGTAACCAGCGCCAACAATTTACGGAAGTCTGCTTTGGTTCACAGTTCAAATGGGTTCAGCTCTTGGCCAGGAGGATCCAAGGAAAGAGTGTGGTAGAATGGAATGATGGAGGAAACCTATCCACTCACACAGTGGCCAGCAAGCAGAGACAGGAGAGAGGAGCCAGGGGAAAGAACCCCCCTCTCCAGGACCCACCCACAGTGACCCGCCCCTCCCAACCAAGTCCCACAGGCAGACATGGGCTTTACAGGACATTTGGGTCTAAACCACAAGAGCTGCCCTTCAGAATTCTCCTCAGAGTGGTTTGGCCCAGTGGTACCAGCCTGTAATCCAAGGCACTCCACGAGGCTGAGACAGGAGGCTCACAATTCGAGATGCACGTGGGCCATTTAGCCCTTTAGTGAGACCCTGACTTAAGATGGAATGTCGGGGACACAGCTCAGCAGCAGCATGCTTGCTTGGTGTGCGTGCGTCCCTGGGTTCGATTCCCAGCACCACAGAAAAAAAATAATAAACATAAATTTTTAAAAACGATGGGGCAGAGATACAGCACAGTGCGAAGGCCCTGGTCTGATCCCCAGTATCTCACACAGACACCACTGATGAAAACGAAGGGCAGCGGCTGTCGCTCAAAGGTTAAAGTACTTGCTTAGCGTGTACGAAGCCCTGGGTTCAAAATCTCCAGTGCCACATTTTTTAAAAATTGGCCAAGTGTGGCAAGACACACCTGTAATCCTGGCACACAGGCGGCTGACTGGTAGCAGTGTGAAAGGGAAACCTTATATCCGCCTTACTTATTCACGCTGGGGTGCATGACCCAATTTCCACAACTTAAGGGAGGAAAGGTTTATATCAAACACATGGCTGAGGCCCACCAGGAGAAAAAGCTCCTCCTGGCGTGGCAGACAGGAAGCCCTGTGAGTGAGAAAGGGCGGAGTTAACACGCATTCTTCTAGGTCATTACCCCAGCGCCCCACCCCTTCCGACCAGGCCCCACCTCTTAACCGCACGTGGTTCCCTAGGTATTCCATAACCTCCAAATGCATGAGGCTTCGGGAGGACATTTCAGATCTAAACCTTAACGATAGTTATAACCACTTAAAAACTAAAAACTCTCTATGCTGAGGATGGAGCTCAGCGGTACAACACTTGCCTAGCGTGCACAAGGCCTTGGGTTCGATCCTCAGGACCACGGAACAACAGACAAAATAGGAAAGGTCTAAGCTTAGCAAACTCTCTCTACAATTTAAGGAACTAGAGAAAGGACGAACTAAACCCAATGTTAGCATAAGGAAGAAGACATAAACATTAGAGCCCACGGCCAGGCCTGTGATCCCAGCACTCCATGGGGCAGACGCAGGAGTATCCTAAGCCCAGCATGGGCAGCCTAGCAGACAGAATCTCAAAATTCAAAAGCAAAAATGGCTCTGAGGGTACAGCACATTATGAAGGCCTTGGGTTCCATCTTCAGTAAGATGAGAGTGGAAATAAGTCAAGTATAAAACAGAGAAAAATCAAGGAAATCCAAGGTTGGTTAGCTTTTACGCTTTGTTTTTTCTTTTTTGCAGTACTGGGGATTGATCCCAAGGCCTTGAGCATCCTGGACAAGCACTCGACCACTGAGCAACACTCCCCACCCCCAAAGTAAACAAAAATCAACAAAACTGACAAACTTTTTGCTAGATAGACTGTGGGAAAAAAAAGGCCAGGTGTGATGGCTTGTGCCTATAACCCCCACGCTCTGGGAGGCTGAAGCAGGAAGATCTCAAATACAAGCCCTGCCTGGGCAACTTTGTAATTTAGTGAGATCCTGTCTCAAAATTAAAGGACTGGGGATATCGATCAATGTGAAGGCCTGGGCTCAATCCCCAGTGCCGAAAAAAAAAATCAAATCTCTAAAATCAAAAACTAAAAATGCTTGTATAGGTATTGTGCTAAACAAAACAAAGAAACAAAAGTGAGTGTAACTAGGGGGTATGGCGCTTACCCAGCATGCACAAATCCCAGCCCTGAAAGGACAGGAGAGGAACACTAAGCACAGGGAAGCGCGTAGGGCCTCTGCAGGCTGGTCGCCAGGAGTGAGCCACAAAGCAGTGAAGTCAGCTGACCAGGGGCTGCAACCTCTGAAACTGTTGCTCGAGTTTCAAGACAAGAATCACTGGCGCTGGGGGCAGGGCTCAGCGGTTAGGGCACAGGTGTAGTTCAGCGGTTACAGCACTTGCCTAGCAACCCCGAGGCCTTGGGTTTGATTCCCCCATGATGGCATATACCTCTAATCCCATGCTTGGGAGGCTGAGGCACGAGAACTGGCATGAGCCTGAGGTCAGGCTAGGCTACCTGTTGAGTTCAGGACCAGCCTGGACTTGTTCTGGAATCTACTTCTTGAACTCCGAGGTAAGAACTCTTTCCCACACCAGGATCTTTGCTTGGCTGGTTTGGTTTTTTGCTTTATGACTCCCACGCTTTAACACAACTAATTTATTAAACCGTTCTGTAGTATGTCACATATTTGCAGTAAAATGCTTTTCTCTGGCATTTAAATTAAGAAAGGAGGCTATTTTTCTTCAACTATAAAAAAAGTTTTAAATTATCTAGCCTTTATAAAAAAAGGCTAAGAACTTTTGGTTTACATAATAGAATTCTGTTGCTTTACAGTTCTGCTTTGCTCATTAAAACAAAGCCAGTGTGCTTTTAAAAAAATGAAATATAAATGTAGGCATTATTACCAATTCCAGAAAAATAAATAGGATTATAAAATAGTGCTATGAACAATTGTATGCCACAAACTAAATAGCCTAGACTAAATGGGTAAATCCATAGAAATAAAACGTGTATCTAGTCTAAATTGCACAGAAAGACAAAAGGTGTCCAAGGAACAGTTCGGAGATTGGATCAGTAAACAAAAGTCTCCTGCTGTGCGCAGGGATCTGGCTCAGCTGCAGAGCACTGGCCCAGCGCGCACGAGGCCCTGAGGACATCCAAACATTTCATGAAGAACTAATCCAATCTTTTTCAAATTTTCAAAAAAAAAATTAGACAGGAGAGTATATTTCCCCTCTCATCCGATGAAGCCAGCATTACCCTGATAGGAAAAACAAAGGCATTACAAAAGAACTATAAACAAATATTCCTTATTTCAAAAAGATGTGAAAATCCTCATCAAAATCCTAACAAACCCCATTTTTTTCTGAACAGGATCTCACTCTGTAGTCCAGGTTTGTCCTGAATTCACTATGGAGCCCAGGCTAGCCTTCAGCTCATGGCAATCATCCTGCCTCAGCTTCCCAAGTGCCAGGATTACAGCCATGCACCACACCACTATGCCCAGCTTCTGTGGTGCTAGGGTCGGCAGTACTGATTAAGGATTATACACCACAACCAGGTGGAATTGAGTCCTGGACAAAAAGGGTGATTAAACATAGAAAAATTAATCAAAAGCATGATTATCTCAATTTGATGTTAAAAAAAGTTTTAGACAAAATCTGTTGTCACTTCATGACAAAAACACAAACAAGGAATAAAAGAAAATTAGTTCAATAAACTAAAAGGGACATGGGAAAACCCTGCAGCAGGCATCACATTCAATGGCGGAAAACCGAAGGCTTTTGTTTAACACCAGGAAAGAGACAAGAACACCCCTTGAACTAGAAGTTCACGTAATGAGGCAAGAAAGAGAAATAAAGGCATTCAAGTTGCAAAGGATGACAGTGTGTACCATCATGCTTGGCTCAGAATTTTTGACGGGACGCATGACTTAACTCCCTAGTCATTTCTATCTGCTTCCTCATCTCTTTGACCCCTGTCTTCACCCAAGCCTTCTTATTTGGCTGCTATTTTTTATGGCAGTCTTACGTGGTGTCACACAGAAGGTCACTCTCCTGTCGTATACATAGGAAGTAACAGACAAACCTCTGACAATGTTCCCCTGCATCTCCGGGAACACCAAAGCCCTCCACCTGGAATGCCTTTTGATGGTGGGCGCAGCCAGGGGAGGTGGTGATGGCTCCGCCAGCTGCTTGCCACCCACGCAAGAAGGACCTGAGGGGCAGATAGCAGGCAGGAGTATCAGTGACTCTCCTGTGTCCCTTCCCCCTGGTGTTCCAGTATTAAAACTTGTATTAAAACTCTGCCAACACTCATCCACTGGGCACACCACCTGGGACAACGAAGGGTGTGAATGGCAGTTCCCAGGTTCCATGAGAACTACCCAACACTGTCCACGTTGCCTGTGCGTTGTGGGCAAGGCTCTCCAACCACAGATATAACCAGATTCTTTTTTTCTTATTTGTATATATTTGCGATACATACTCATTTACATATTGATCACATACAGCTTGGGGAATGGCATATGTACCTATCACATTTTGATTGCTTTAATTAGCTGGGCCTGGTGGCGCACACCTGTAATCTCAGCACTCTGGAGACTGAGGCAAGAGGATTGCCGTGAATTCAAGGCCAGCCTGGGCCACGTAGTGGGTTCTGGATCACCCTGGACTACAAAGCAAGACCCTGTCTCAAAAAAAAATTAGTAGTTGCATGAACTTTAGCCCAAGATAACAAATCCTCACTGCGTTGCTGATAGCCCATCTTAAATGGGTGCCTACACTTTCTTTGTAGAGGACAATGAGAGCGGTGGCTGCCTCAGAAGGGGACCCAGAGACATGGGCCGGCTGCTGACACACTTGATCATTGAGCAAGTTCAGAGTCGTGGCTGACTTCTGGAAGAGGAGCCACAACCGTAGTGGTGCTTGGGCCACAGGTGGGGGTACTGTGGCTTGCCACCCTCGGTCGGGCCCTGTGCTCCCACCTGGGGAACTGGCCACTGCATTCCCCTAGGCCTCCGAGGCCTCCATCTGGTCCCTCCTCTTGAGAAGCCCCAGTGGGAGCATCTTCCTCCAGACACCTGGCACCCGGTGACAGCTTGGTAAGGTCCCAAGCTCGCTGTGTAGCTCAGGCTACCCTCCAAAACACAGCAATCCTCCTGCCTCAGCCTCCCGAGTGCTAGGATCACAGGCGTGCACCACCACGCCTGGCTTACGTGGTGCAGGGGAATCAAACCCAAGGCCTTAAGCTTGCTAGGCAAGTGCTTTACTGCTGAGCTATTCCTCCAGCCCCCATTTTTAAATTTTTTGCTTCAGTGGTCATTAAATGTTGAAGTCTCCATTTGTGGATTCAAAAACAACTATTGTTGTAAATAGAGTGAAAGCTCTTAATTGTTTACTCCAGTCTCTGATCTGAGCGTCAAACTCAATATATGCGCTCAATGGTGTTTTCCAGGCAGCCAGCCAACCAATCTGGTCAGAAGCTACCTTGATGAGTTTGGTTTTGGTACTGGGCACCAAGCGCCATGCCCTCACAGTGAACTACATCTCGAGCCCACTTTTATTTTTGATTTTGAGGCAGAGTTTTGCTAAGTCCTAAATTGCCCAACGTAGGCTTGAGCTTGCGATGTTCCTACCTTTGCCTCCCTGAGCACTGGGATAGGCCTGCACCAGTGGGGCTGGCTGCCAATGATCTTTGAGTTAAACCTCAACTGCATTTTTTTTTTTTTTTTTGGCCTAAGATCAAGAATTCATCTCAGTTGTGTCAATGTAGTAACTTTGGTTCAGTTTATTTAGGAAAGAAAAGGAATGCATATCTGTGGTTCAATTTAGAGACCACATGGTGAAAACAGCTTTTGGAAGACTTCTGGAGTGTTGGAAAAATGCAGTTTCTCTTTTCAAGAAAAATGGCAGAGAATTTTTGTACCATAACTCCATGTTAGAAAAGCATATAGCCTCCAGCTTACTGACCACTTAGCCAAGGATGTTTTAAAATTTTTCAGTAGCATCTGTAATGTTGACTTCATAACATTTATCACAAGGATACTCGTTCACATTGTTGAAAGTATGCACCAGATAAGCCAACAAATGCATCAATAAAATTCCTTTTCTCCTATTGTCCCAAGTGGATTTTTTTGTTCTTATTTTTGTATCAGTCAAAGTAACATTTCTGCCCTTAGTTAAAAAAAAAAGGCGTAGCTTCAGGAAAGCCAACCAACTTCTGTGCCACACAGAAGCAATTCGGATTTTACTCTCATATCTTGATGAAAAAATGGTTTTTAAGTGTTTGACTCAGAGACTTGCCTCACTGACAGTATGTATAGCTTTTGACAAAACTTCTTTTTCAGCCCCTTTGGAGGAATCTTTGTTGTCAACACATGGCTGTATTAAAAAAAAAATGATGATGCCAATGCAAAAAGTTTGCATTCTCATTAAAGTAGCAAAACTCGGTGCATTACCAAGCATGGTGGGGCTCCATCTGCACAGAATAGGAAGGGTTTCTTTCCAAAGTTTGATTTGGGGGGGGGGGGAGCCCTTAACCATTTTTAAAATGTTCACAGATTTTGTAATTTAAGAGTACTCAGGAAATAACAACTCTTTATTTTTTTTGAGACAGGGTCTCACTCTAGTTCAAGTTTGTCCCGAAGTTCCTATGTAGCCCAGGCTGGCCTTAGACGTGGCCTCCTGAGTGCCAGGATTACAGATGTGTGCCACTATGCTCGGCTTTATGTGGTACTGGGGAATTGAACTCAAGGCCTTGTGATGTCTAGGCAAGTGCTTTAACAGCTGTGCCATCTCTCCAGCCTTATGCTTGGTTTTCACAGGAGCTCACATCTAAGAGTTAGTGAGTCTCACAGAGGAGACTTTGGACACTGACTTTTTAGCAGTTCTGGGAACTATTAAGACTTTGTCAGCTCTTAGAGAAGGTCTAAATGCATTTTATGTAAGGAGGTGAACATTAATCTGGAGAGTCCCCCCCAAAATTTGCCTCATGTATTTAGATGTAGGAGGAGCTGTGTGCTGTTGTGCTGGCTGGCTGGGACAGACGCTGGGGGCTTGACACAGGGCGGGACTTCAGAAATGTAGAGATCATGGGAGAGGGGTGTATGTCAGCTCCGCTTTTCTCGTGAAATCGGCTCTGCTGCGCCATGCCGGGAGGAGCTCTTCCTCTGGCTCTGACCCTTACATAGGGTTCCACCATATCCAGCTGCCCATCCATGAATACACTATAACCTTCTAAAACTGCGAAATAAAATAATACCTTTCCTCCCATAAGTTATTGGATTTCAGGTATTCTTTCCCAGCAATGAGAAAGTAGCTAAGATGGAGTCCAAAGGCAGGAACAAAAGCAAAAACAAAAACCAGTGTCGCAGTCAAGCAGGAGGAAAATCCCTATTACTTGCTAGGTAGTGGCTATTCTGTTCTCATCAGGCCTTCTCAGGACTGGAAGGGTCCCACCCACAATGGAGAAGGAAAACTGCTTGATTTAGTCTATTAATTCAAGGGCTGATCTCATCCAGAAACACTCCTACAGACTCAGAATTATGTCTGACCAGATGTCTGGGTACCCTGCGACCCACTCAAGACGACACATAAAACTATTATACTTGCTCTCTCAAATGCAGCACCATGTTTCCTATCTTTTGCAACACATTATTGGTTTGCTCTATCTATTTATCTAGTTTATCGATTGATTGATTTTTGAGATAGGGTCTTGCTCTGTAGCCCACGCTGGCCTTGAACACACTATAATCCTCCTGCCTTAACTTCCCAAGTACTGGGATTACAGGTTCGCACCACCATGCCTGTCTTCTGTGGTGTTGGGGAATAGAACCCAGGGGCCAGAGAATAGTTATCGCCAACGATTCAGAGGTGGGTCTAATGCCATGTGGCACACCTGGCATACCTGGGCATTGTGGGAGACTAACTTTTCCTTTCCTTTTATTTTTTGGTAGTACTGGGTGTCGATCTCAAGGCCTTCAACCTCAGCTAAAATCCCCAGTCTGTTTTTAGTTTTGATTTGGAGACAAGGTCTTCCTAAGTCACCCATGCTGGGCTCAAATGTGCAATCCTCCTGCTTCAGCCTCCCAGGATACTAGGATTGCAGGCTTGTGCCAGCAGACCTGTCAAGACTAACTATTCAAATATATCTAATCTAGGACACCTGAGTGACTTCTAGCCATTGCTCTGGAAGATGATGTCCAGGTGACAAGGAAAACTCAGATGTGTTAGTGCTAAAGGCATAGCTCCGTGGTAGGTGTCCACACAGGCACAAGGTCTTGGGTTCAATTCCCAAGTACCAAATTAAACAATAACATGGGCTTGGTGGCAAATAATTGTAATCGTAGCACCCAGCCCTCAGGAAGCTGAGGCAGAGGATTGCTGTTGGCGACCTGCCTGGTCTACATGGAGTATCCAGGACCAACCTGAACTAGAGTGAAACCCTTTCTCAGAAACAAAAAAATAAAATCAAAAACAAAAGAAAACCCCCCTCTAAGATTTGTGCAGAGAGAACACATCCTAACTAGCACCCACAGGGACACCACAGCCATACGATATGATTTTCTCCTTGGAATTTATCTCCTTGGATATGGTTTGAACCACTCATGTTTGCCTAACTCTGTCCCCCAAACGTTATCCACTTCCTGGGTTTAGTGAACACTGTCACTGAGATCGTCATCTAAGACTGAAACCTAAGGTCGCCCAGAACTCCGGGTTCTCCTGCACCCCCAAACCCACCATCTGATCTTGCTCGGCCCACCTCCACCTTTCTCTACCCCCACTGCCAGTGCCCTCAGCCAGGCCAGCTCGCCTCTCACCCGATTACTCCAGTTGTCTGAGGTCTTAGTTCCACCCTCCTCTAGCTGCTGGCTGACCAACGGCCACAGCTATCTTCCTGACCCTGAAAAAATGTTCCCCTGCTCGCATCAGGGCCTTTACACTGAGCTACATCCCCAGCTATTTTAAATTTTGACACATTTCTTGCTAAGCTGCTCAGGCTGTGCTAATAGTAGCAATCTTCCTGCCTTGGCTACCCAGAGTGGCAAGATTACAGGCCTGTGCCACCAGGCTCAGCACACAGTCAGATCCTGAGAACTAGTGTACCACGGGGAGAAGCACTGGTGAGGAGGGGAGGAATTGAGAGAAGAAGCACAAAGGAAAGGGTCATGAAGCCAGAGAACCTCGTGGCCACCAACTCAAACAGGCTCAAGGTCCCAGAAACCTCACTAGCTCCACACATCACCATTAAGGTTGGTGTGAATATTCACTTTAGCCACATTCAGCTATGGCCAGCAGTGGACAGGAAGGTGTCACCTGGCCTTCCTCAAAGGCCTCACAGGTACCTGAATGCACAGGACAGCCCTATGTGGTACTTCTTTGGGGCCCATTCTTCATCCCAAGGGCCCAGCAGTGCCACTGAGGCATCCTTGAAGGCTGGAGTTGGGTGGGAGGCCGTAGAGAACTTGTTCTCTGAGGAGCTGGTAACATCCTGATGGGAAGCAAAATCTGCGTCTGGAAAAGGCTCCTACCACCCAGTCCCACAGATGTAAGACGGAAGCTTCAGGCGCAGGGTGGGCCCAGGGTAAACCCAGGCTCTGCCACCTGGAGCTTGAGGGATGTGGAAGAACCACCTAAGGCTGTGCAGGTAGCCCCCGGCATTGAATCGGACTTCCATGAGTTGCCTTGAACCTGCTGACGCCTTACTAAAATGTGAGCTCACACAGCTTTGCTCTGTTTGTTGCCGTGCAAAAGCCTAGAGTAGTGCGGAGGTTAAAAAAAAAAATCATTCGATGACTATTACCGAGTCGAATTTCTCAGAAAGTCACCATATGACAAAAAGACACCGCATTAAAGCATTCTCAGAGCCCACAGGGAGGGGAGAACAGAGCAGTGGGTCTGGAAGTTGGATTAGGGGTGGGAATCTGGGCTAAAATTTGGCAGCAACCGAGAAGCAGGCAGAGCTCAGATGGCCCACTGCAGGTGCACAGTGTGGGGGTGCTGTGAGGGCGCGCTGAGTGCCCATCACAGGCATAGGCCCTGCCCAGGACGGGTGGGCTTCTCTAAACAGAAGAGTGAGCTGAACAAGACTTATTTTTCATCACTGCAAGGCCCCATCTTCTGCCCAGGGCCCACCTACACCTCCTGCCTCAACTCTCATTTGCAAAACAAAAAAGTCACACCGAGCACTTGGTTTCTTCCAGAGCGAAGCCACAGCATTCAGAAGAATCAGCCCTGGCTTCCGGTGACCAATGGCAGCCTTCGGCTCAAAGCAGGTGCGATACCTGCTAAGAAGACGGCATCTTGGGGCAAGAGTCACAGAGCGACCCCAGGGTCTCCTGATCTTCTAAGGTTCTTCTTAGACTAGGACCACAGAGCAATTCAGACATTGTTTTCTTAATTTCTAGGTCTAACAGCTAATTGTAGATTTGGCAGAATATCAGACAAAGATACCTGGGGCACCCCAAATTCCTGGGGTGCACAGACACAGGATCAAGAGGTTGCAGCTACAGAGGAAGGCTGTAAAGGCAACACGCACCTGAGGGAGCTGCCTATCCTAGGCACCTGTGAAGCTGGGGTGACTGCTGGAGGAAAAAGTAGTGGAGAAAGCCTAGAAGTAATAAGTTTAGGTCTTTATAGGAAACCAGAAGCTTCTGACCAGAAGAAATGACAGGTTCCCAACCTCTTAGCCCACAAAGAGCGAAGTCCCCAACGCTGGCGCAGTCTGACTGCTGGGGTGAGGCCAGCCTACAGGCAGAACGAGCGCTTTCTAAGCTGCCATAACCAGATGGACACAGGACACCTGCCACTCGACACAAAGCACCACACACACCTGGCTGTATTCATCTGCTTTATAATAGCTAGATGTGAAATGATGGCTCTCTCCTGCCGGTTTCTCCAAGCCCTGTTGTAGAGAACAGTCTTTAATTAAAGGCTAGGTGCACAGCAGTGGGCTCGGCTCTGCTGCAGTTAGCTGGGTGCTTGCGGCAGAAAAGTTACCATCCATTTTTCTAGGCAAGCAAAATGCAGATGATGTTTAATATCAGATTATCTCTCCAGGGAAAGAACATTCTGTAGCTCAGAGAAATAATGCAAGCTTGGGTTAATTTTGGGTTTGTCTCTTTTAAAACAGAGCATTCTGGAGTCTCGGAGGTTGATAACTTGCCTATGGCCACATGGTTATAAACAACAGGGCTAAGATTCAAACCCAGTTAGTCTGGCTTTATTTATTTTGTCTTTCCTCCCTCCCTCTCTCTCTCTCTCTCTCTCTCTCTCTTTTGGGACAGGGTCTCGCTTTCTAGTCCAGACTGGGCTTGAACTCACAGTAATCCGGCAGCCTCAGGATCCCGAGTACTGGGATTACAGGCATGTACCACCACAGGTGCTTGGGAATCGAATCCAGGGCCTTTGCTAGCAAGGCAAGAGCTTTAACCTCCGAGCTACGCCCCAGGCCTATTTTTCTTTTTAGTGTGTCCTTGAAAGCTTACTTTCTTCAACTGAGGGGCCGTTGTGAACAGGGACATGGGGCTATAAAATGAGTGGTTGCAAACTGCCAAGGGCCAGACTGTGAGGCCAGTCCTTACAGACGACAGTCAGGCTCTCCAAGCCACAGCACCCTTAAGGATAATCACTCTAATGGTATCTGCCCAAGGGAGTCCGTGGTGGCATTGTTTTAAGAGATCTGAAGACTCCTGACCCCCACTGTAAAGTAGGCTGGGGGCAGCTCGGTGGGAGACCGGACGCTTAGACACAAGGGCTTGGGTGCCATTCCCAGGGCCAAAAACAAAAACTAAAGGAGAAAAAAAAAAAAAAAAAAAAAAAAAAAAAAAAAAAAAAGAAAAAGAAAAAACTAGGCTAGCAAAGTACTGACATAAGCAACTTTAAGAAACAGGAAGTACGACATACACTGACATAATAAGCAACTGTAAGAAACAGGAAGTTGTTGTGTTCTGACGTGGACCCAGTGTCAAGTCACACCTGAGGGAAAAGCAAGGAAGGAGAACACACGGTTAGAAGGATAAAGATCACACGGGTCTGTCTGCATATTCAGAGAATGTCTCTGCAAAGGAACTCAAGGAATTTTAATACTTGTTGACTCTGAGGTGGAGGGGACTGGTCCCTGGGGATGAGAGCCAGGTCAGTGATGTCAGCCTCTAATTCCAGCGCTCTGGGAGGCTGGAGTATGCAAGATCCTGAGTTCTAGCCCAGCCTGGGGAACTTGGCAAGACACTGTCTCAAACATTAAAATGAGGGCTGGGGGCAGAGCTCAGGGGTCAGAGTGCTCGCCTAGCAAGCACGAAGCCTTGGGTTCATTTCCCCAGCACCACACAAGCAGGACATGGCGGTACGTGTCTGTAATCCCAGCACTTAGGAGGCTGAGGCAGGAGGACTGCCCCGTGTTTGAGACCAGTCTGTGCTATACCATGAGTTTAAGAAATAAGAAGAAAAGTAGTAAAACTGAGCTAGAGATGTAGCTCGGAGTGAAAGTCCACGGCTCAATCCCCAATACAAAAAAAAAAAAAAAAAAAAAAAAAAAAAAAAAAAAATTAAGGTAAACAGGAGGGGGAATTAAATTCATTAAATGATATGTCACAATTTCATAATCCTGCTAGTGGGCTCTTTGTTTCAAATGAACACTCATCAACTTCCTATATTTTCCTTCAGTCTCATCGCCGGTAACCAAGTTTACCACAGGCCGTCCTAAATGTCTATTTCCCGAACATCAAAACTAATTTTCTATTTAGAAAGGGGGCATGGGTAAAAGTGAGACAATTTTTAAAAGGAAGAAGGAAAAAAAAGCACGTGCCACTTTCAAAAAATCACTGCTTATGTGTTCAGAACACTGAGGATAACAGATCAAGAAACGTCCTCAGAACGCCGTCTGGAAGAAACAAACTCCCTTCCACCCGGAAACAAGGTAAACAGAGACCCAGCTCCAGAATAAAAAGAGAAGACCACAGAGCCCCCTGGTGTGGCCGTGACCTTGGGCTTGGCTTCTCAGGCTGACATTCACTTGTAGTCCCTCATCTGATACACTTTCATAGCTGTAATCTATGAGCTGCCAGTGTTTACCTGTGAGACTGGCTGGGAACTGGAAGAAAAGAAAGGTAAATACACAAGCCCAGCTGAGCAACCAAGAGGTTTTACATTTTATTTCCAAGAAATGACATCTTGTTTTCACAAAGAAGAGGTAAGCGAGACTCAGCATTCAGGCCGCCTTGAGAGGACACCCAGCTGTCCAAAATAAATATCAACACATGTGTTTCTGAGGTTATCAAGAAAACAGTAACAATTTAAAAAACAAACAAACAAACAAACATAACTCAACCCATTCAACATGTAGTGAAGCAGTCCATTAAGTACTCTGAAGCAGCCAGTGTCAGAGTCCCACCGGTGCCTCAGACAAGGGTCACAGCACAGCCGGCCGCCACGGGAGGCGAGCGATGATGGGCTGGCCTCCTAACTTAAGTCTCTGGACCTCAGTGGCTTCTCACACGACCTCCACACCGGTCCAAGTCATGTGCAGAGAGACTCCCCCAGACCACCCCGAGCTCCCACTGCCTTGGGGGTCTTCCGACTGCCCTCGGGCACAGTCTTCACGATGGTCTCTTTGCTTTGGAAGGAAAGAAAAAGAGAAATAAGAGACTGCATCCCAAGGGACATCCCGCCTTTCTCTCGCTCCTGGTGGCCAGCTGAGCCTAAGGGCTCATGGTGCTGCCTCACCAGCCTCCAGCAGCAACAGGATCCCAGTGGGTCAGCAAGTGCCAGTCTTCACGCTCAGGACAACATGGTGGGGGCGCCAGGGTCGCTGACATTCCTGCACTGGTTTCCTCACGGCGTATATAAAGGTGGAGTGGCAGGTCGTCAAGGTAAGTCCTGGCTCTCTCTACTCGAGCATGGCACGGTTCCCTGAAACTCAACCGTTTACAGATTTGGGGTGCAACGACAGAGCCATTCTTCTAGACTGGCAAGGGTTTTTGGGTGCCTGCAGTGAGTGAGGGAATGCTTCTTGTGAAAGGGAGAAGACACTACCCTTGTCTCTACACCATCATGCACTCAAGTCAAGGACTGCTTTTTACCTCCAGAGAAGAAAACGGTTCTGAAACCGCAAAGACTACAGTTAATAGGAAGTCCAGGGGCCAGGTCCTTTCAGGTTGCAACTTTGTACAGTCCAATTCACCCCACAGCGACCTCCACTCAGGACAGATACTCCCCCACTGGGAGAAGAGCTCCTATGATGCCCTTGTGTTCTGAGATGTCAGTTAAAGGTGAAAGGGAAGCACACGGAAAAATCCCACGAGGAAGAGCGAGGAAGAGAAAGGAGACAAAGGCAGGAGGAGTATTAAAGACATAAATGAAGCCTCTAGTAACAATTTTGTTAATTTCCTATCCCATCATAAAAACTTAGAAGTCAGCAATTTAAAAGGCAGCGCCACATGGTTACATGAGTGGGTGTGTGTGAACGCCGTCAGCCCCCCCACCTTGCTGAGGGCCGTCCTCCAGGCAAACGCTGCCTTACACGCCACTGACTGCACACACACATTCCTCTAGATTCTCTAAGGACGGCATGGGGGCGCTGAGTAGTACCTGGGAACAAGCACGCACCTCGGTGGGTTCAGCCTGCCGACTACCTCACGGCCACCACTCTCCCAAACATTCCTTTAGAAGGCCGTCTCCCAGCAAAGGAAGACGGCCCATATCAGATAAGAGACTTCCAGGAGAGCACATACTGTTCAGAGCCTGCATCTGCCAGCCTTCCTTGTTCTACACTGGACCACCTTTCTCTTGGTCTACCGAAAGCTGGCACATGTGGGACTTTCCCAGGGACCCTCGGCTCTGGGGAGCCTGTCTCACAAACCCACAGAAGCTGCAGCTCACAAACTCTTCCTACCCAGCAGACCTAAAGGCCTGCTACACTCTTGCTAGTGGCCTCAATCCAATATGAGAGCAACAAGGAGACTGGGAAAGAGTTTGAAAATACTCCAAGTTGAAAGTTACCGTTCTTTTTCTTTCCCCTTTTTTTCTTTGGAGACAGGGTCTTGCTCTGTAGCCTAAGCTGGTCCTGAACTCACTGGTGTAGCTCAGGCTGGCCTTGGACTCTGGAGTGCTGGGATTACAGATGTGGCCCACCACACCCAGCTTTATGTGGTGCTGGGAAATCAAACTCAGGGCCTTGTGCTAACTGCTATGCCATTCCTCCAGCCCAAAAGTCACTGTTCTAAAGGACCAACAAGACTTTACTTCTCAACTTTTTGCCCCCCCCCCTTTTTCTAAGCATAACCCAAACTTAATTACTAGAGAAGGCAAAAAGGCAACAGTGCAGAGCTGAAGATGTAGCTCAGTGGGAGAGTGTTTGCTTAGCAAATCAAAGCCTTGTAATTCCCAAGACTGAAAAAACAAAAATAGAAAATAAAGAGTGTTAACACACTTGTAAATCACCTAACATCTAATTATGAACAGAAGGAATGGCTGAGGGGGGCTGGTGACAGAAGATTGCTCCTTGACCAGCCCCACTACAGGGGAGTTCCCAAATCCCCCAGGCTTCAGAAGGATCGCAGGTCAGTTACCCAGAGAGCCGGCATTACTCATGAGACCAAACTGTACTCGAATATTTATCATCTACTTCAGCTCCCGAGAGCCCTTTCCCCACCTGGAACCAGCATGCTACCACCACCACACCTCTCCTCTCCTCTCAGGACGTTTACAGCTCAGCAGCTGACCTGTCACAAGGCAGGTCCCCTCCAGAGGACTAGGAGCAGGGCTGCCCTGGGTGAAACTTGGGCCTCTGGGCACAGGCTGTCCCACGCTGGCAGGCGTCCCCTGAGTCTGCAGTGGCAGGAATCCCTGCCCAGGGCCCCACCACGGTGTCAAAGCTCACAACTAGACGTTTGCCAATCCAAGTTGCCAGCTTCTAAATTTGGCCCTTTTTAAAAATTCCCTCAAACCGAGGATTAAGCCAACTTTTGGCTGGCCCTGGAACACGCAAGGAAGGCTGGTGTTCGAGCTGAGGACTTTCTCTAAGCCCCACACTGACGCTCAGCAAAAGTGACAGGGCCTCTGGCTCATCTCTCCCTAACTAGGTCTTAGAACTTTTGGTCTGTGTCCAGATAAAACCTTGGAGTTGCGCTCACTGTGACAACTGCTGAAATTGAAAGGGGGCTGCCCACACGGCCTCAGCAGCAGGCACTCCAGATGGAAGCAGCTCACACTGTGTGGACCCACGTACAGTACCAAGAGGTCCCCGCTCTAGCCTCCGCACAGAGAAAAGGATTCTGACATTTGCTTTGCATAAGCAACTCAGTGCAGGGGACAGAGTGAACTTGGACACGGGGCTCTTCTCTTTCCGGAGCTCTGTGAAGCCATCTGCTACGGACGGACCTGTGAGAAGAAACCTGGGCAGGGACCAGCAAAGAAATGTGGTTCCACCCTGACACAGAACCACTGCACTTCAGCCCAAAGGTCATAACCTGATTCTGGTCAAAGCTGGGTCATGGCTATGCTAAGAAAGGAAAGGAGGGAAAAAGCATTCACAGGGCCGTAGAAGCTACTTTGTGTCAGCCAGGACCATGTGAATTCTGTGCCTTAAGTGGGTGACAAAGGTCGAGGGGCTAGGGGCAGCACTTTCTCATGCCTCTGTTCTTTCCTTGGGGAACTAACCACCTAGGGAACCTTTAAGTATCAATCCAAGGTTACTTCTTGGACTGGAGTTTTCTCCTGAAGCTCAAAGACCCAGGTCAAATTAAGAGGCCTTTCCTTTGAAGTTTCACAGCACCCTGCCCCGAACTATGCACACTGACTACAGCCTCTCTACTCCACCAGGCAGTGAGTGTCATGAAGGTGGAGATGACGCCGTGTTTGTGCCCTCGGCCCAAGTCTAGCGTAGGAACTGTTCCTATGAGCGACAGGGGGTACAGGGGAAGGGCAATGGGATTCTGCCAGGATCATGTGGCCTTGGACGGAAAACTCTGTGGCAGTTCAAACTGGACACAAAATCTGAAAGCCCACAGGTATCAGAAAAGTGGGAAATACTTTAGTTCTGAAGAACCAAATACAGTTCCCTCCCGGCCCGCCCCCACACAGGTCAGAATGTCTTCCTGGCGACTGGCTAGGCACACTTCCTGCTCCACAACCACATGCCCTGCTCAGCAGTGCGCTCACTGGCTCCGCTCTGGCTGTCCTCCTACTGAGGCCCGTTTCATATTCTAGCTGCGTAACAGCAGACAGAAGACCCTACTCTTGCTAGTCTGGCCTTTCAGGTGCAACCAAAGACACGCATAATTATGGGTTTCCAAAGACAAGTGGCACCTGTAAAAGCAGGAAGCTCCCAGTTCTTTTCTTTTTTTGTAGTATTAGGGATCAATCCTTCACAATAAGCTACATTCCCATCCATATTTTATTTCTGATTGTGAGCCAGGGTCTCACTAAGTCCCTAAATTACCCTGGAAGGACTTGAACTTGTGATCCTTCTGCTTTAGCCTTCTGAACAGGCACATACTGCTATGCCCAACTATTTATAAGTGCCTACCCAACGCAAGGTTTTGGTGAAACCTGGATAGTACCTAAACTGTCTGGAGCAACAGTACCATCTAGAGATCAGTATAGCAAACTGTCTGAGTGCACCTTTTTTTTCCCTTGAGATAAGGTCTTGCTATGTTGCTAGGCTAGCCTTGAACTCCTGCCTATCCTTTCAAGTAGCTGAAATTCCAGATGTTTTTTTCACCACACCCAGCCCAGATGTGTGTTTTCTATTCATATCATTTTTTAAAACTCTCTAACAACCAAGTCACGCTCAACCTTAGGCTGATGTCCAAACAGAATAGGCTAATTCTACTCCAACTCCTTCACACAATTATCTGAACTTCCTTTTCTCTCTCCCATTTCCTCTCAAGCCCTTAGTTTAACAATCATCTATCTGGGGCTAGGATGTGGCTCTGTGGGAGAGCACTTGCTAGCATGCAACAGTCCTAGGTCCGGCCTCCAACTACTATTATTATTGTAATTTATCTTTCTCATCCCCCAACTGAAAAATGAAACAACAGCAAACAACTGCTGAACTGTTGAAGTCGGGAAAGCCCACTGGCTGAGGCATGGGGATTCTCAAACCCACTGTTGTGGTTAGGATCTGGAGTGTCCCCCAAAAGTCTCATGTATTTTAATGGAACCATGTGATGTTGGTGGATTGGGGTCTGGTCTGGAGGGGCGGATTGCAGTTAAATTGGAATTAACAGTGTGTAGTGGCCACACCTGGAGGCAGGAGGGACTGGTTACTGGGCGGAGACCTGAAAGGATACATAAGCTGCACCTGCCTTTCTGGAGGACTGGGACTAGTCTCAACTAGCCTCAGCTTGTCTTCCTGTTTGTCGGGGAAGTTGCCTCCACCTCTCTCTCTGCCATGTACTTCGTTGTCATTGTTGCCGGCCGCCAATGAATGGACTGTGACCTTCGAGACTGTGAGCTAAAATAAACCTTTCCTTTCCTGAGTTTGTGGGTGTCAGGTACTGAGTCACAGCAATGAACAAATAACTAAGACACCCACTCACCTTTTCGTTCCCTGATGAGAACAATTCGTCGTTCTTTCATGTCTGAGCACAAATTGTCCATCATTTTATCAATGCAATTGTCTAGAACCAAGGAGTGGGTTTTCGACTTGATGTCCTTCCGACAAATGGGGCATTCTGTCTTCCGCTTCATCCACTCATTGATACAGTAGGAGCAGAAACTGTGGGCACAGCTCAAGGTAACAGCCTACGATGCAAATGGGAACACACAAATCATATCTGTCACACATAGTTTCTCCAAGTACAGTAGGAGCTGATTTCCAAGGGCAAAAGAAAGTCAGCCACTGTCTCACCTGGAGGACTTATAAAGGGCATTAGAACCATTCCTAGGAGCTGGGGGAAAAAACTTTTTTTTTTTTTTTTTTCTGAGACAGGGTCTCACTTTGTAGTACAGGCTAGTCTTGGACTCATGGCAATCCTCCTGCTCCAGTCTTCTGAATGCTGAAATTACAGGCATGTACCACCAACCCCAGCTTATGTGCTGCTAAGGAATCAAACTCAGGGCTGTGCACTTGCAAGGCCGTTCCTCCAGCCCCAACTGTTGTGAAAATTTTAAGCTTCGTGTTAGATGATTCACTTTCTTCAATCTCAAAGGTCCTAAGATCACAGACTCAGTTAGGGTTACAGATGCAGAGCCCAGGTACACTGATGAGTCTGTTCTGCCCACCAAGTGCCAGCAGTGGGTTAACCACCATGCACTCAGACGTCACTGGACGCAAAAAGTGCATGTGAGTCCAATGACCCCAGAGGAAAAGCAACAACAGCTAGCGGGAATGAGCTGAGGAAAAAGTATGTTAGTAACTATCAGTGAAATATGATTAAATAAGTTATGAAAGTTAAAAAATTCTGAAATAACTATATTTGCCATCATATCTGTTACTTTAAGGACATTTATGTGGTACGGATTTAAGTTCATTTAATGTAGCAATGTGATACAGTTTTAACTTTGTTTTATTGAAGCAATTCACTTATTAGGTCACTGATGAAAATTTATCCTAAGAAAACTGATTGATGTAAAGATAACCCTGTGAATGTACAAGTATGTACCTTCCAGTATTCAGCTAAGGCATTTGAAATTTAACTTTTTTTTTCTTCTTTCCCAAATTTACTAGTCTTTTGAACTACATGCTTGTAGTTATTTTCTAATGTGAACTGGTGGGTAAAGCCAGGTTTAAGAATAGCAACAAAGATATAGCAAAATATAGGAAAAAAAAAACCTTTTGGTAAATATCCCATTAAAGGGATTGGTTGGATTGAGAGAAGAGGCATCAAGATTTAACTACTGCGACCCATTCAAGGAATAGGAGGCTGAATTAGAGTGGTGACTTCAGTGAAATGATTTAGGGTGCAGAAGATTAATACATTAAGTACTGTATAGTTTCTTTGACTTGGAAAACTCAGAACACAGACATTCTATAGAACCATATGAAGTGATAGTAGGAGCTGGGGGAAGGGATAGGGAGGGTCAAAATGGGAAGGGATTATAAAGTTATTATGATGCATATGTGCATGAGATACCCAAACTCATTGTAAATACTATGTACTACATATGTATATTAATAAAAATAGTGGGAAAAACAAATAAATGGGAAAAAAGTGCACGTGAGTGCTGTGGTACAAATACATCACTCATTCTCTTATGAAAAACACATTTATGTCCTGATAATGCTTGTTGTGGTTCAGATCTGCAATGTTCCCCAAAAGCCTCCTGTACCTACGGGTACTGTTGGGCGATAGAGCCTGGCTGCAAGGGTGGATGCTCCAGGCTGGACACGGGAGTGTAGCTCCAACCTTCCGCTCAGACTCGGCTGTCCTGCCATGCTATAAGGAGCTCTGTCCTCAGCTCTGGCCCTGCCATGTGCATCCATCACTGCCAGCTGCTCACAAATGGACTGAGACTTCTGAAACCATGAGCTGAAATAAATCTTTCCTCTCTCAAGCTGGGGGAGTGGGGGGGAGGGGTCGGGTACTGAGTCACAGCAATGAAAAAATGACTAAGACAATGCTAAACTAGACTAGCAGATTTAATTAACCATGGAGAGTTTATACTGAATACTCAGAGTGACAGGAAGTATCTTCTCTAAAGACACTCTTAATAAAAAGGTAAAATGATATAAAAAGCTACTAAGAAGGCTAAATGAGGCGGGGGGGGGGTATAACTCTATCACAGGGTACTTACCTGCATGTTTAAGACCCTGGGTTTGATCACCAGCACTTAAAACAAAACCAAAAAACAAACAAGAAAATGACATGACTGAGGAAAAAGGAGCTACTCTCCTAACAGGCTGGTCGACAGCGCCTGAGCCATGAGGTAAACACACCCCCAGGTAGAGCACAGAAGGGAGCCTGCACTCGCGGCGCTCTGCTGAGCATTCCTGCTCATTTGGCCAGCTTTCTGACCGAGTCCTTTCACGTTCAGGATACAAGCTACTCTCTGCCGCTCTTGATCATGCCTATATCCGAGACTCAATCCTTTCTGATGTTCAAAGTCTTCATTCCTCCTTTTGAGATAGCAATGGAAAATACCAGAAACGCCAAGTTAAGCCTAGAGAGCTAGAAAACTAAGACACTTTTTGAATATGAAATAAACTCTCATTAATGGGACTAAAAATTTATCTGACTGAAATGAAGGATCTGAGCTGGGGACCTAGCTCAGGAGTGGAATACCTGCCTAGCACACACAAGGCCCTGGGTCCAATCCCCAGGACTGAAAAAAGAGAGAGGAAACAAAACAAACATTAAAGCACCTTTCTAAGAGTGCCTTTAAAAGGTGTCCAGCAGGATAGGTGGGGTGGCATGGCCCATCCAACCAGGGCTGAGTATGTGTCTCCTTGTCAGGGCCTGTGCAGACCCCTAAATGGCCAGCACATTGCCCGTTCCCACCTTCCTTTCCTTGTCCTTAGCTACTGGTGCCCAATACGAGGTCTGCCGGACACCACTGAGTTTCTTGAAAGCAGGGAATCATCTGACTAGAACCTGTGGGGGGCCTGATGACCTGGAGCTGGAGTAGACTCATGGCAAAAGAAACAGGCTTGCCCAGGAGATCTTCAGGATCTCCCCCGCTCCCCGCCAAGACTGTCTAAGGAAAGCCAGCCAGGTGTACGCTGGGGTGAGCCCTGCAAAGGGCTCCAAGGGCTGCTTAACTCTGGTAGTCTAACATGGTCACAAAATGGTGGAAATTTATGAAAACTGAAAGAGCTAGTGGAAAGACGTAACAGAATAGCAAATGGTAGCCTAGGGGAGAAATGTTTCATTTTCAAAAGGAGCCTCAGCATCTGGGAGACACTCAAATTGGCCCCTGAATCCTCCAAATGACCACACATCAACGACACTCACCACCCTGTTTAAAAGGCTGCACTGCAAGCCCCCTGAGTGTTATGCCCACTCAGAGTACAAGAAAAGAACAGCTTTACGGAGTAGCTTCATCCTGACAGTCAAACCCTAGTGCCATGTGCCCATGGTTTTCTTTTCTCTAATAACAAAGATAAAGATTTTACTACTGCTAAAAATGTGAATCTACCAAACATTCAAAAACAAATTAATAAAGGACAGTGAAGGGACAGTTGACTGCGTAGGATGAGTAGTAGTACAGAGATCTCTAGAACCCCATCTCTACTGAGCTACAGTAGTTTCCTGGAGCAATCTCTTCAAAATGCTTTCCTACAGCAGCAGCAGCAGCCTGTGGAGCCCACAGCCCAAGCGGGACGGGAGGGTGAGGAGGGGTGCGCCCCTTCAGTTACCTCAACGAAGTATTCCGAGCAAATGACACACTGGAGCTCGTTCTCGAGCACATCATTCATGTGGCTAAGGACCTCCTCCTTCTGGGCTTGCACCTTTTCCTTCTCTTCCTGCAAACACACAGAGCACCGCCAGTCATTTGCGACGACCAACAAGAACGCAGGGCCAGCCAGGGAGCAAGGTCGATTTGCTAGAATACCAATGTAGGAGTTCAAATGTACAGCTCATTCCAGAGCGCGACATGGGAATAAAATCTCTACGGATTCCTGTTTCTCAAGAATTGCCTTCTGGTTGGGTGTGATGACACACTCTTGTAATGTCAGTACTCTGGGATGCTGAGGCCGGAGGATGGAGAGTTTGGGGTCAGCCCGGGCTAATAGTGGTATGAAGATTAGCCTAGACTATATATAGCGAGACTCCCCTGCTTTCTAATATGAAGCACTAACTTCATTCTCCCCACCCCATTTGCTATGGTCTAAACGTCTGCTTCTTTAAAACTGTTACAATGAAACCTAACCCCAGTGTGAGGGCATGAAGAGGCAGGGGCACCGCCAGTGCCACAGGTGACCGCTGGCCTCGCTAGAAGCCCAGGGAGCTTGTCCAGTTCCTGTACTGTGAGAGGCCGCAGCAAGGAGGTAATCATTTATGGACCAAAAACTGTGCCCTCACTAGACACTCGTCAGCCAGCACCCAGATCTTGGGCTTGTTGCTTATAAGCCACCCAGTTTATGGCATCTTATGGCAGCAGTCTACATGGACTAAAACACCACTTTTTCATTGTCTTTATTGTACTTTTCCATCTCATTCCTCAAAATTAACCAAATGGAAAAAAAAATGAAGATCACTGAAGTATTCTATAGTATCTGCAATTCAGAAGTAATATAAAACCCTTCCAAAGAACTAAATGCTCCCTGGACAAGAAAGAAACTGTGAAGAACAGTCCAGAGAGGCAGAAAACTCAAGTGGGTTATAAGGCCTCTTGTGCTTTGCAGGCGCCTCTGCTGTAACACAGGATAACACCCGTGCTCCTGGGAGGCAGGGAGCTCGAGGGGCGGCATCCGACACGTGTGCAGGCTCCAAGCCACAAGGCTTGCCCCTTTCCGATCCCGCTATCCCATTCCTGTGCTTTACCTCCCTGGGATCTACCACGCAGAGACCTTCCATTTACTACACAGCCGCCCAGGCTAGCTCAACCCGCCACCCTCCTGCCTCGACCTCCTGAGTGCTGGGCTGACAGGCACGGGCCACCAGCGCAGCTTTTAGGTCTGCTCACTTTATGCACTGATTCAAGTCAGTATCTCATCTCAAAACGGAAAGGAAATGCCAGTTTTAGGTTACACTCAGTGGCCGGCTGTGGTAGCAGAGCAGGTCAACATTCATTTCTAACTAGTGTCAAGTTTCCCAAAAATACATGGTCCTGTGAGTCACTGGGTTTAAAAAGATTTGGTGGGGCATAAGATGCAGCTCAGTGGTACAGCTCTTTCTAGCATGAGCAAAGACCTAGATTTGATCCTCTGCACCTCAAAATAAAAAGTCATGATTTCTTGAAGGTTAGGGAAGACAGCACTAAATTATTTAGCATAAAGAAAAAGAGTCTCCTCGTCTCTGCACTGGGTCCCAGACCATAGGTGTGTGTGTGTGTGTGGGTGTGTGCACGCACGCGCGCGTGGTGTGGGAGTGGGGGGTGATGGAGATGGCTCCTCAGGCATCCACCTCAGGTCAGAAGTTACAGACTGATGACTACGGACTGGATCCAGCCTGCAAAGCTGCTTAACTTGGCCTTGGTGGGATCAAAAACCCCACACAAAATCCTTCAACTTGGGCTGGACAAATAACAATGCGGGTTATCATGCTGCTTGCCTACAAGCACAAGGCCCTGAGTTTCAATCTCCAGCACCACCTAAAATGGGCGTGGTGGGGCACGCCTATAATCCCAGCACTTGGTGGCTGAGGCAGGAGCACTGCCATTAGTCCAAGGCCAGCCTGGGCTCCACACTGAGTTCAGGACCAGCCTGGACTACAGAGCGAGACACTGTCTCAAAGAAAAAAAAATCCTGAACTTATCTATATATGTATTAAAACATAAATACGCCTGCTTTCACATTTTTATGTATCAGTTAAGTGTTTGTTAAAAGCTGAGCTTGTCAATATTTGTAAGCGAGGCTACTTCCCATTAATGTCCGGATCTCCACCTGCTGTGGATACTCAGTAGATGATACAACACTGTGCCCGCCTTCTGGGAGTACCGCCTGGCTGAGAAGCGCAGGGGTGGCACGCCCCGCACACGCCAACATTCTCAGCCTCACCCTGCCAGCAGCACCTTCTGCTTATGATCCCCGATTTAAGCGTTCTACTGACTTGCTGGGGAAAGGACGTACATACACACATCAAGATGAAGTACTTTTGGTCGACTACCATATTCCTTAGTCTGCGATAGTGACACATGTGAGGGAGACAGACCAGGGGCGAGAAAGCAGGCCATGGGTGCTTCCCTCCCAGCACTCGGCTTCCAAGCAGGGCAGGGACACGGAGGCTGCCTGACAGGCAGGACCTTCTAGAGAACTGAATAATGTTACAGATCATTTCCCTTGAGGCAAAGGGCAGCCATAATCTCTTGTCACTCACCATGGCAATCTCGCACTGCCGAAGATGCCGAGCTACATGCGCTAACCAAATGCTACCCCTCCGTCTCCTCCCCAGTACCTTGGTCTGCTCCAGTTCTTTGTCCTTCGCTTGAATGATTGTTTCAAAGTCCTTCCTGCTGCGGTTCAGCTCTTCCGTGACAGCCTGGTGCTGCAGAAACACAGCAGACACACACTCAGCATGAGCTACACACCCGCCTTCCTCTAAGTTGTCCATGCCCCACTCCTCCCTCTAATCAGTGACTTTGGTTCAGGGATCAATGAAATAAATAAAGCCTTCTCTTTACAGATCACCCCAGCCACCCACTGCTTTTTCATGGAAGGCGGCAGAGCAGGAGAGAGGCTACGAAATCCAGGGTCCCTGCGGAACTAACCCAACCTCAGTGCCCAGCAATCAACTGCAGAACTTCAGTCCCTGCCAGACTCTGATTCTGTATGACTGGCCCGGGGCCCAGAAATGAGCATTTTATTAAGATGCCACTCAAGAGCTGGAGATGGAGCTCAGGGGTAGAGTACTTGCCTAAGACATGTGAGGCCCTTAGCCTAATCCTCAGCAGCCCCCGCCCATACACATACACACACACAGGAGCAAGCCACCCAAGTCATGCTGAGAACCAGTTCTTGAGAAGTAACTCTGGGGTGCTCAGCACTGGGAGAATTTTGAGAAATAAGGGAAAATGAGATTCTGAAAACTACATCGCCACTTTCACTGAAATAAAGGGTTTATAAAGTATTTATTCTACATGGTCTTAAGGCAATGCTGCCTGAACCTTGCCATGAACCTTTTGGAAGCGTCATGCCCAAAAGTGAGTACCTGTGACCACCCACCTACACCAAATGTCAGAAACACACTTATGGGCTGGGTCCAGCTCAGCAGCAGCACGCTCGCACATCATGCTCAAAACCTCGGGCTTGGTCTCCAGCATCACAAACACAACAACGAAGGGAAAAAAGCTGGTGCAGCGGTTTACACCTGTATAACCCCAGCATTCTGGGAGGCTGAGGCAGACAGACTGCAAGTTTGAACAAAACCTGAGTAACTTCATGATTTAATGAGACCCTGTCTCAAAATAAACAATAAAAAAGGATGGGGGATATAGCTGTGAAGGCCCTGAATTCAGTGTCTACTACCCCCACAAACATACGTACACGAAATACATACATAAGTACAGCTTACACTTTAAAATCTCACCTCAAATCATTATTTCTTTAAAGTTGTGTGTATGTATTCAGTATGTATGCCATCCATCTTGGCCCTAGGGAATGAACCTAAAGGCACTTTACCGTTGAGCTATATACCCAGCCTTTTAAAAACTTTTATTTTGCCATAGGGTCTCATGTGGTAGCCCAGGTGGACCTTGAATGTGGACTCCCCTCACCTCAGCCTCCCAGGTAGTTGAGTTTATAGTGCCACCACTATCTGCCTTTGCCTGAATAAATTCTAACGCAATTTGTTCACTTTTCTCATGGCAATTTGAACCATTCCACTGACCTCCTGAGTAAACGTGCATCAAACTCTTAATCATAATACAGAAGGGACAAAAAAAAAAGCCATACAGGACAAAAGATAAAGCAGGTTTTGAAGATATAAAACACATAAAAATCAAGGGGCTGGAGGAATAGCACAGCAGAGAGCTTGCCTAGGAAGCACAAGGCTCTTGCCTGGCACCACTTAAAACTGGGCACGGTGATGTATACCTGAAATCCCAGCACTCTGGAGACGGAGGCAGAAGGACTGTCGCGTGTTCCAGGCCAGCCTGGGCTACACAGTGAGTTCAAGTAAGAACTGGGCAGGTGGCCCATGCCAGTAACCTCATTCTCGGGGGCCAAGGCACGGGGGTTACACGTTTGACACCAGCCTGATTGACTTGGTGGAACACTGTCTCAAATAAAAAAATAAAAGGGCAGCAGCTATGCCTCAGTGTGACGGCGCTGGGTTCAAGCCCAGTACCAAAATATAAATTAACAAAAATAAGAGTAGTTAAGTTAAATGAAACAAAACACAAACAATTTTTAGGGGAATTTTATTCCCATGAGCTTTATTTTGTTAAACTGACATGTGCTGCTGACTGCTCAAGGACATAGTCTCCACGTGACCCAGAATGCTTACCGCAGCATTCTCACCGGGGGTCTGGATGGCCACAGCTCAGGGTGGGTAGTCAGGGGGCCTCCTCATCACGCCTTCCCTCCGCCGCCCTCACCTTTCTGGAAGAACAGCCATCATCCCCAAGAGCCTCCCCCAACTGCTACAGACTCGGGTCCATCACCACCAGAGCAACGCCTGCTCAGATGAAGATGGAAGTCTTCGTGCTGAGATCTGCCCTGTCTGTAAGGCTCCACATCTCCAGCCCAACGGTGTGTGCAGACTGGAAGGCCACAGAGGCGTAGGCCAAGGGGCAGAGGCAGCTCGTGCCGTGACGCCCGCCCGGCTGCTCCCTACCGCCAGCTACTGCACGCTCCATGCAGTGGCAAGAGTTAAGTTACCTCCTGCAGTGCCTGGGCCAGCTGCTGCTTCAGGTCCTCTATTTGCTCTTTCTCCCAACTCTGCAAAGCCAAAACAAGATGCAAGGTTACCTTCAGGGAGGGACAAAGGAACAAAAGCCGCCACAGGTGGCGAGTGTGAACATCTGGAAACAGCCGCAGTGAGCAGGTCTGAAGCTGCCCACTGTACTTCAAGCTGCTGGTAGGAACTCAGAGCTGCCAGCTTTCAGGCACCGTGTGGGTGGCTCGCAGTGCATGCCTCCTTCACGGCTGACACATGAACCAGATGGGCGTAAGCTGAGAGCTTCTATGCCACCCAGCGCCCAAATGCAGGCAGAATCTCCACGCAGGCACTCCCAAGATTTCCCACATTTCTCCTTCAGTTTTGGCCACTCGCCCATTTTTTTTCTTTCCGCTGTGTGTTCTGTTAACTTTATTTTTTATTTGAATATGAATGTACTGTATGGGATTCAGTAACAACATGCTAATAACATGTTAACATGTTAATTACATACAACTTGGTGAATCTGTGCCTGTATATATCACTTTGACCCCTTTTTTTCCCTGCCTCTTACCCTTTCTCTCCCCCACTCAGTCCCTTCCCTTTCTTCAGAGCCTATCACTCCTCTCCCCCGTGCTATCTCAGGTTACAATCTTTTTATCCATGTATTTATGGTTATGGCAACGGTATTTAGGAGGGACACCACACAGTACTTCATCTTTTGTGCCTGGTCCACTGCATTAGCATTACTGACTCAAGGCAGCCCCACTTTCTTGCCAATGCTTCATGTCTTTCTTTGTGCCTGTGTAATATTCCACTGGGTACATATACCACATTTTCTTTACCCATTCCTTTGATGGGCATGTAGGTTATTTCCGGGATTTAGTTATCGTGACTTATGCTTCTATAAACATGGATAAGCATGTGTGTCTATGATATGATGACTTCAATTCTTTTGGGGAAAAGCCCAGGAGAGCTAGAGCTGGCTCAAATAGAATTTCTATTCTCAGCGTTCTAAGGAGTCTCACAACTGCTTTCTGTAGTATACCCTGTCACTTCATTCTGAGTCTCTACTACCTTTTTAATTAATTAATTAATTACTGACACGGGGTCTCACTCTGTAGTCCAGCCCGGTCCTGAATTTATTATAGACCCCAAACTGGTCTCAATCTCTCAGTAATCCTCCCGCCTCAGTCTCCCAAGTACTAGGATTACAGGTACGGGCCATCACATCTATTTTTTTTTTAATGTAGTGGTAGGGAATTGAACGCAGAGCCTTGCACATGCCAGGCAAGCACTTTAACCAATGAGCTATGCCCCCAGCTGTGAGTCTCTGCTACATTCAGCCTGTTAACTATTCACCCTCCCCCCTGGCTCAAGCCTAGGAAGCACTTCACACACCGGCCTCTGTAATGCAGATGCCTCCCATGTCATGTTCTGCATATGCCCATCTTCATCTATGAGACACTCTGGGCTCTCATTTCCTTAAGAATTATTTACCCACTGAACATGCTAACTTGAAATCCTTGTCTAGTTTAATGTATTGACTAAAAACCTCTCCCATTACATTATGCATGTAATACATCTTACCTTCTCAACAAAATAACTTACTTACTGGTAAAAACTACTTATTAAGCATTTTCTAATCCAGCAGAGCTTAGTGCCAGGCAACCTATGTACTCAGGGTTTGGGTGTGCAGCAGCAAAGGGGCAAACAGCTTCTAAGCCAGCCAGTGGGAGGAGCAGCCCCAGCTGTGGGGGCACATCTGATCCTAGACCTGAGCACCCTCCCCGCTCACTTCTACAAGCCGGGAGCTGCTTTCTAAACCAGAGTCCTCCACAACTGGAATGTCCGTGCAGCTCCAAGGCACAGCATACGGGCAGCCACGAGTAGTAAGCGGCAGTCATGCTTGTGCCTGCGCACACTGTCCTTTAAAGACAGCTCTGCGCTCGTGAGGGGTGATACACTAAATAGAGAGATAAACAAGCCAACACCTCTGAATTTCAAGAACTATTCTAGGCTGGGCGAAGAAAGTAAAAAGGTATACACACGCAGCCAGTGGCAGCCTCAGAGACCCATTCAACCGATGGCCCGTGTGAGTCCTACCCACTGAAGCGAGAGCAGAGACTCGAAGGGAGTTTATTCACTGCTCAGAAATGTGCAAACCACTCTTGGTCATTCCTACCCTGAGCAATGAGAACAAAAGATAAAATCTAATTCACTCCTGTTGTGACGGGCCCTTCTGAGTTCTAAGTCACCAGTGGGGAACGCTTGACATTCAACATTACTTGAGCGGCTGGGTGGGATCAAGTCTGGTTCCTATCAGATGGAAACTGACATTCTGAGTGAGCACAAAATCAGTTCCAGCTTAAAACTTCGTGCCAAAGCTTGTCATCTAGGAAAATGACTCAGGAATGGGAGCGTGTCTGATTTCACCTAGACACAACAGAGACAGCTGGTGTTTTATCTTCCTTTTAAAGACAGGGGCTGGGAGTGTTGCTCAATGGTTAAGAGCACTTGCCTAGGATGCACATGGCACTAAGCTGGATTTCCCAGCACCACATAAAAATTATCCAGGTGTGGTGGCACATTCCTGTAATCTCAGTACTCAGGAGGCTGAGGCAGGAGGACTGCAGTGAGCTTGAGGACAGCCTAGACTGGACAATAAGTTTGAGACCAGCCTGGACTACAGGGCAAGACCCTGTCTCTAAATTAAATTAAATTAAAAGTAAAGTAAAATAAACCAGAAAGTAGCTTATCACTGAGTCCAATAATAGTCATGCTTACCTGAAACATGATGGCTGTTGAAGGCAAATAAAAACATTTTCTACTTTTCAAGTCTCTCCCTCCTAGGTTAGCAACACGATTAACTAATCCTGGCAGCTAGCAAACTGTCAAGTACAAGGGCAGGTGACCCGCACTTGCTTTGGGCCAAGTGAGGTGCCTCTGATCATGGAGTAAAGATAGATAAATCACTAGGACCATTGGCGTAGTAGTAGTGCACTGTGGTTCTGGACACTTCAGCCAACTTCTTCCTAAACATGGGGTCTAGATACTTCCACTGTGTCTCCTGGTACCAGCTGCATCCCAACTGCCCCGGCTGGTCACCTCAGCCTGTCCTGCACCCCAACTTTGGCTCCTGATCTCATGTCCTGATCTCCAGCATGCTGAGGCCTGAACGATTTTCTCAACCGCCTTCTCTTCAATTTCTCTGCTCTCATTCCAGCACCTGTCCCTGGTGCTCAGCATGCTCCCAAGCACCTGCCCACTCGAGGGGCACCCTGGCCTGCCTCCCGGTGGTACCTGCAGATGACGCTCCTCTTCCTGCAAAGTCTTCTCCAGCTGTTCCACTCTTGCCTGTTGCTGAGCCCGCTCTGCACATAGCTGGGACTGTAAAGCTTGCAGCTGCTGCTCCATTTTCGCAATTCTCTTTGAGCTCCCCTTCTGGGCTTTCAGCTTCAGAATCCTTGACAGGGTCCCCTTAAACAGCTCCAAGCTGCTTGGTGCTGCTGAAGGGTTTGAGGCTCTCTGCTTCTTAGAATGAAGCTCAGTGACTTCTGGGAGGCCAGGGCCAGCATGAGCCCCTGTGGCCTTCTCCTGTGCCTCAAGAGAGGCCAACTTGGGATCCAAACATCCAAGGGGTTGACTGTCCATGTTACCTTTCCCATGTGACTTCACTGGCTCACTAACTTCCCAAGACACTTTACTCAGTTTGGATTTCAAGTCTGAGGGGCCTTCAGCTCCAAGACCGTCTAATTCGTCTAAACTGCATTTCCTTTTAGTTCTCAAGCCATTATTCTTATCCACCACGTGGCTACTCTTTAGTGCAAGACAGGGAAACATACTCTTCCAGTCTTTTTCCATGACTTCATACTCATATTCCGCATTCTCCTTACTCTCCAGAGGGACCCCAAGCTGTAGATGGTCTCCCTTATGGATGAGATAAACCTTCAGCGGATCCAGACGCTTTCTGTTTAGCCAGACACCATTCAGACTCTGGGAAAAGGAAAGACAAGTAAGTTCCATGATTGTCCTTGGTGTTCTGATCTGTAGTCCCGAGAATAAACCCAGGACCTTCGGCCTGGCTACATCCCCAGACTGATTCATTCTGAGACAGGGAAGTTGCCCAGGGTAATATCAAACTGGCAGTCCTCTCGCCCCAACTTCCTAGAGTGCTTAAATTATTGATGTGTGCCACTGTGTCTGGCTAACTTTCTTCTTAATGAAATTTCTTTCCTTCGAGGCTGCAAAACCTTGTCTTTATAGAGGAAAATCCCTTGAGAACAGAAAAGAAAGGTTCCTAAAGCACCATCTTTAACCACAGCACGCTTCAACCAGATGTGGCCTGTCACATTCATGCTCCCCCAGAAAATGGCCTGTCTGAAAGGCAAGAGAGCCTGGCAGGAAATAACACACACACACACACACACACACACACACACACACACACACACACACTCTCTCTCTCTCTCTCTCTCTCTCTCTCTCTCTCTGAGTTGCTCCTACAGACCAAAACTGAAGGCAAAGCCCCAGAATGGAGAAACCGCTCCTAGAGAAGGCAGCAGCGTGTAACAGTGAGGTCTACCAGGAAAGCCTGGACAGCAAGTGCTGTCCAGATCTGTTCCCGCGACACATGGGACAGGCAGAGCACTTCTTAGTATGTATAAGCAAAACACAAGAGAGCGAATGAGCATGCGGGCACCCACGCAGGGCACACTGCCAGCGGGGCCCAGCTCCATTATTACCCACCCCACGTGGGCAGTGCGGCACGGGGCTGCGAGCCGGAGCTCAGACTCCACACACAACACCCTTAGCTGTGTGTCCGTCTACAACTTCTTTAACCTCTCCATGCCACAGGTGGACTGTAAAATGCAACAGAATCATACTTACCCCGCACTGTTCTCACAAGGAATGGCAACGCACACAAAAGGCAAATGTGGCACAGTGACTCACATGTAATGAACGGTTCGTGTAGCAGCAGTTTGGCTAAGAGCAGACTTCTTGATCTCTTTATGAGCCAGTTACTACATCTATAAAATGGGCAGTAACAGCCTCTCCCTCGCGATCTCTGCGCAGACTTAATGAGACAGCATATGTAGTGCACTTGGCACGGGGCTCAGCACATGGTGTTTTATGAATGCTCACTACTATTATGTCCAGGATCAGCTGATTTACAGTCACTTCAACTCTGTGCTCAGCATCTTGCAAGCTAAATATATCAAGTGCAAAAGTAGAAGATATAAAAACAACTTTTAGCAGCTGACTGAGGAGAGGACTACGTAAGGACACAAACACACTAAGTGTGAGCTGGAAGGCCTGGCTGTGAGTACAAAGGCACCACAAGGAGCAGGGGCAGCGAAGGGACGCAAGGCAGCCTCTACGGCTGGTGACGTGGCTCATGGCTTGCCTGGCAAGCGTGCGGCCTCAGCCCAGGGTTCGACCCCTCAGCACCACAACATAGCCGGTGTGGTGGTACATCCGTGTCATCTCAGCACTCAGGAGGCTGAGGCAGAAGGACTGTCCTGTGTTCAAGGGCAGCCTGGGCTACAGAGAGAGTTCAGGACCAGCCTAAATTACAGAGTAAGTTACCTCCCAGTCCCCCCCAAAAAGCAGGCTTCAGTGTTAACAGATATTGGTGAGAATTTAAGCAAAAATCAACGACTTTGACGACTTAATTTTAGGGACAAGCCAGAGATGAAATTAACTTGCCTCTCATGGAGTGTGGCCCTGCATCTGATCCCCAACACTGAAAAAACTGTAGGTATAGGTATTTACTTTCAGCTGGGGGTGGGGGGGGGAACCCCTAGTCAACCAAAACAAAAGGGACAGAGGGCCTAACGACAGGCACAGGATAAGGCAGGTAAGGCCCAGCTCTTGGCTCTAGCTTGGATCTATGCCTTTGTGTCTGATCTTGCTTTTATCATTTGGCGGAGACAAATACCTACACGGAATGGTTGGTCCTAAGCCACTGCCTTGGCCTACCGTGGCTCATCTGGCCAAGCTTCTCCGATCCTTCCTGATCAGCCAGAAAAACTGTGGGGTGATCAGCTCTGCTGACCCTGCACAACGCGCAGGGAAGTAATGAGGAAGCACAGAGCCAGACAGTCCACACGGCAGTATGGAGCAGAGCAGTCACCTCAGGTTATTCTCAGGGAAAAGGTCTCACAGGTCACCTAAAGCCAAGTGAAGGAGACTCACAGGCCGAGAGGGGGTGATGTAAGTAAAGTGCCCGAAGCCTCAGGTGGGACGGCGCCAGTAAGCAATCCCTAAGAAACTGGGGCAAACTTGCAAGACAGATCACCACCTCCCACTAGATCCCCTGCACAGTCCTTCTGGTCTACAAAATCAGCTCTCAAAAATTTCTCAGAGATTGTACCCTGAGACCGCTCTGTGTGTAGCCAACCATCACTCGCTGGTGACGCCTCGTGGTGTCATCTGAGCCACAGTTCCAGGTCAGGCCTGCAGACGGGCGACCAGAGGGGAGGAGGAAAGCCCTACGGCTGCGGAAGGACAATGTAACACTGACCAGGATAAGAGCTCAAGTGCAGTGGTTTTAGTAATCATCATAAATGGTTAAGTAAGTCTCCTGATCCTATGCATACTGCGTACTGTCAGGAGGTGGGGCCTGGCTGGAAAGGGCAGATGCCTGGGGACTGACCTGCGGGGGGTCTGGTTCCACTCTTCCTCCCCATGGTCTCGGTTCTGCCATGCTGCTTGAAGATCTCTGTCCTGCAGAGCACGGGCTCTAGCTCTGGCTCTAGCTGCAGCCTCACATGCGACTCCACCATTTTCTGCCCGCCCACCCGTGAACGGACTGAGAATTTCTGAAACTCTGAGCTAAAATAAATCTTTCCTCCCTAAAATTGTGGATGTTGGGTACTGAGTGACAGTGATGAAAAAGTAACTAAGACAGTAAGTAACACTCAGCTCAAGGCTTTCCTGTTGCTCGTTTTCATAATCACCAGTACGAACAATGAATGATAAGACGCAGCAAAATGGTAAGAAGCGGAGAAAATAATCTGGTCAAAGTCTCTCAGCCACCAGTGGCAAAATGGCGTGATAATCCACATTCTTTTCTCTGATACTGGGGATTGAACCTAGGACTTCACACTGAACCATATTCCTTGACCTTTTTCATTTTTTATTTTGATACAGGGTCTTGCTAAATCTCCAAGTTGCCCAGGCTGGGCTCAAACTTGTGATCCTCCTGCTTCCCTGCTACGTGGAAATTCTCTTATGCTGTATGTAGGTCAGTGGCTCTCAAACCTGGCTACAGTAAAATCGCCTGGGAAGCTGTGAAACACATGGTGACTGCCTTGGTCTCGTGCTCAGACTGAGTTAATCGGTCTGAGATGGAGACTAGATTGCTGGCATTTTTAAAAAGTCACGTCTGTACACAAACACATACACAATCCTATTTTACAGTCTGTGACTGCATCAAAGGGTACAGTGCCCCTGACAGTGAACTCGTCCCCAGCCCCAGCAACACGCCACCTGCTCCCTGTCCCATGAGCTTCCCTCTGCCGGGATGTAATATAAATAGAGGCACCGGCGCGCTCCCTCAGGCCTGGCTTTTTTCACTCAGCATCATCTCCGGGACTCGCCCGGCTGCTGCGCAGGTTTTTATTAGCAGTAGTTATTACTGCTGAGCAGCGCGGAGTGCATGGGCAAACCAGCTCCTACTTGCCACTTGTGGCTGTTGTGAACAAAGCCCCTGTAACATTCATGCACAAGCTGCTGAGCACAGCTTTCATTAATCCTGAGTAAATTTAGAGACAGGCTCCTGGGTAAGTGTATGTTTAACAGAGAAGCAACCAACGTGCTTTTCAAAGTGGAGGTACCACTTGTGTCCTCACTTGTAACATGTAAGAGTTCAATCACTCTGCACGCTTACCTAGCACTGGTACTGGGTTTTATGTTAGCAAGTCCACTGTGTACTAGTCACTGCTTATAAACATATGAACACACAAATCCTACAAGTCCAACTAGATCACTAACCACAACATGAACATTTCCGTGCAACTACCGTGATGCAAATAAATAAATAAATAAATAAAACCCAGTTGGGCATAGTGACATGTGCTTATCCTCCCAGCTACTCTACTCAGGAGGCGATGGACATTGGGAGGGTCACAAGCTGGACGCCAGCCTGACAACTTCAGACCTGGTCTCAAAATCTAAAAATTTATGCCCAGCGTGGGCAACTTAGAAAGAACTTGTGTTAAAATCAAAAATAAAAATTGGGCTGCAGACATACCTGGGTGGGTAGGCCCTGGACTCAGTCCCTAGTACCACCATAACCAAAAAAAAAGGTAAAAACATAAAAATTAAAATTTAAAAAGTATAAAGGGATGTGTATGTAGCTCAGCTGTACATCTGCCTAGCATGTGTTAACCCTGGATTTAATCCCCTGCACAGAAAAATGAAAACAAGCAAAACCATACCAACAGTATCCCAGAAATCCCGTGTCTCCTTCTAGCCAGGGATCCCCTCACCAAACAAGGTGACTACCTTAAGTTACTTCTTTATTGCTGTGACTCAAGACCACACATCCACAAATTGGGGGAGGAAAAGTTTATCTTAGTTTACAGTTTCAGAAAGTCACAGTCCACTTGGGCGGCCGGCAATAATGGAAGCACATGGCAGAGGCATAGGTGAAGGCAAGCCCCACCACACACCTGCAGTCCACCCCTCTACACCAGGTTCAATCTCCCAACAGTACATGGTTCCACAATCCGTAACATCCAAATATTTGAGACCTTTGGGGGACATTCCAGATCCAGACCACAAGAGTCACTACTGCTCCAACTCCGCGGCACATACTAGCTTGCCTAGTTTGAACGTCACATGAATGGCATCATATGATACATCTTTTGTGGCTAGCTTCTGTGAGGTTTATCCATGTTTTCAGCCTACAGCAATGGTTCACTAATGTTCAGCACAGTCTAATGTTTCATTTTAAGAATACTCCAGGGACTAGGGGGCATAGCTCAGCAGTTACAGCATTTGCCTAGCAAGTGCAAGGCCTTGGGTTCATTCCCCTGTACCACATAAGCAGGGCATCATTTGAGAGGCTGAAGCAGGAGAATTGTCACAAGTTTGAGGTCAGCATGGGTATATAGTGAGCTTAAGACCAGTCCCAACTACAGAGGAACAAAACAACAAAAACAACAAAAAATACTCCATATTTTACTTAGCCACTTTTATAGTTCATAAACACTTCGATTATTTCCTGGGAATAAAAAACATGTATGTTCAACTTTAATATGGTCAAATAATTTCCCAAAGTAGATGTACCAATTTATACCCCTGGCAGAAAAGTAAGAGAATTCTGCCTGCTCACACTCCTGCCGTAAAGTACCTGGCACCGTCGTTTTTAATCTTAGCCACTCTGGGGAACGCTCAGTGGTACTTCCTTGCCGTTTTGACTTGCATTTCCCTCCTTACTAATGAGGCTGAACAACCTTTCATAGACACTGTTTGATACACATTGTTGAGTTCCGCCTGTCTCTTACCTCTTTGAAAACTGAGCCTGATCTGTCTCTTAAATGATTTGAGGGCTGGCACAGCAGTTAAAGCACTTGCCTAGGAAGCACAAGGCCCTGAGTTAGATTCCGTAGCACCACATAAAGCTGGGCATGGTGGCACATGCTTGGCCTATGATCCCAGTACTTGGGAGGCTGAGGCAGGTTGATTGTTCTAAGTCCAAGGCCAGCTATGCTACATCAGTGAGTTCAGGACCAGTCTGGGCTACAAAACGAGACCCTGTCTCAAGGAAAAAATAACTAAAATAAAAAATTGATTCAGAATTATGTATGTATGTGTGCATGTATGTGTGTATGTATGAGCCTTCATCCGTTATCTGTGTAGCAACTCCACTTTGAAGAATCTGCCTTCCATGTGCACTGATATCTTTTGACGAGTGGTGGAAGTTCTTTTGTCTTTCACAGTACCAGGGACTGAACTGCTCACGGGCATTCTACCACTGAACCACACCCCCAACCTTCATATTTATATTTTTATTTCGAGACAGACACTCACTTGAGTTGCCTAGTCTGACCTTGAGCTGTGATCCTCCTGCTTCAGCCCCCCTACATGCTTGGATGACACAGGTGAAAGTTTTTAATTTCATTGTACTACCACCAATATTTCTAGAGACTATGCCAAATAGCAAGAAAAAGAGGAACTAGGCTGTGGGCCACCATGCTGGGCAGCCCGAAGCTGAAACACCCCAAGCAGCAACGGGGTGTGCCTACAGAGCGCTCTCTCCATGACTTCAAATGCCGGGGCCCAAAGGACGGCAGAGCCACAAGTGAACAAGAGCGTGGGAGAAACGGAAGGGCTCCGGGAAGCCAGGCCCGCGCCGGGGCATTGCAGGACAAGACGCTGAATGGGCTGACCTTCTGAAGGAGCTGAGTGCCCACACGAAGGAAGGGCTCTCGGAAGAGCTTCCCGCCTGGCTGGAAACCACACAGAACAACCGGACCCAGCCTCCTGTTCTGTGCAGTCAGCTGGCCTCCCAGGTTTAGTGTGTGTGTTTTAAGCCAATTTGAAACCCAAACTTTATCTGTTTCAAGAAAAAAAATTTTTAATCTATACTTAGGCTTCTTCTTTCTGGCCACACCAGCAGATGAGAGAGATCATTTTATGAAAGAGTAACACAGCTTTACGTCTTTAAATGATTAGGAACCTCTATCTCTCTAAAGACACTTGTCAAGTGACTTCAAACATAACACTAATATACTTCAGCTGAAATTCAAATTACTCGTCGGCAGAGAGGCAGCCATGGCCTCGTGCGAGGAAAAAGCCAGAAAGGGGAGCATCTGTTGAGTCACAAATCAGTAAACAATGAGACAGAAGGAGGGAGGAGAGATGAAGAGAAGGAGAGAGAGAATGGGAGGGGGAAGAGACAGAGAGAAAAATGGGAGAAAGTTTGCCTTGTAAGAACTGTTTCTCTAAAGCACTGTCAAAGCTTCTCCAAAAAACCAGCTTCCTCTCAAACATGACCAAAGCTCAGAGGCTTAAACCACTGGCTCAGAAAAGATTTGGAAGAACCAGAACCCATCTATCTCATCTCATGAGGCCTGAAAAGAGTCATACTGATGAGTGTGACAGCCCTGGGACCATGCACAAAGCCAGCACTGAGTCCAACTCCACAGCCCGACTTACGGCCTGTTTGCGGTGCAGGCTGCTTCCTAAGCCCTGTGTCCGATGCTCAAGAAACACCAAGATCAGCCAGACAGCAGCTGCCCAGCCTATCAAAATCCACTAATCCCAGCCTGGGTAGAGTGGCACATACCTGTAGTCCCAGCACTCTGGAAGCAGTGCAGGAGGACTACGAGTTAATGGCCAGCTGAGGCTACACAGCACGTTTAAGGCTAATCTAGACCAATTAGCAAGACCTTGTCTCAAAAAATTAAAAAAGAAAATCTGCTAGTCCCACAAATGAATCACACTCATACTACTCAAAATCAAGGAATGCAACACCAGAAAATGTACCTCTGTAACACTACAATCTCCTTTCTCAGCCAATTCTGACAAGGAAAGTATCTTTCCTAAGGTGTCTGGTTTCTTTTTGAGATAGGGAAGGGGGTCTCCTGGCCTCCTCAGCTCAAGTAACCCTCTGCCTCAGCTTGCCGAGAACTTGGATTACAGGCTCTTGAGATATTTTGAGATAAGGTATTGGAGGTTTTAAAACCTTGCAGCTATATCTAAATTATGCAGTTTAATTTTTTTTAAATCATAAAACCAGTATAATAATAAACTGCTCATGTCCTGTATTGGTACTTGATAACAGGGCATAGTACAGACTTATAAGGGGTAATCAAAAAATATGATAAATGTTTAAATAAAAAATATTACAGACCTGGAGGAATAGTACAACAGCAAAGCACTTGCTTAGCCCACACAAGGCCCTGGGTTTGATTCCCAGAACCACATAGCCAGGCATGGTGGCATATGCCTGTCATTGTACCACTCCGGAGGCTGAGGCAGGAGGACTACTGTGAGTTCTGAGACCAGCCTGGACTACATAGTGAGTTCACAACTAGTACTGATTATAGAGTAAGACTCTGTCCCAAAAGGAAAAAAAGAAAAAACAAAATATTACAGTAAAAGACATTGTCATTAATCCCCCTCAAAATATTTCCCCTTGGGCTAGAGGAATGGTTCAGTGGTTAAAGTGCTTGCCTAGCAAGTGCTAAGTACCTGAGATCGATTCCCTAGCACCACATAAGCAGAGCGTGGTGGCACAAGCCTATAATCTCAGCACTCGGGAGGCTGAGGCAGGAGGATTGCTGTGAGTGCAAGATTAGGCTGGGCTCCACAGTGAGTTCAGGACCAGCTGTGGCTACAGAGTGAGATCCTGTCTCAAAAAAAAAAAAAAATTTCCCTCAGTCTGAACACATTTATGCCCACTGTTCTTAACCACTTTCTGATGCGGTCCTAAAATTCCTCTGTTGTGTCTTTACGAGGTATCATCAGATACACAATGAACACTGCTGCCCAGTGCCATCCACTGGAAATGCAGGTTCTTACAAACATAGGGTATGTCCTCATCCTGCTTATCTTCTGTATCTGGTACGATATGACTTACACATCTTCCCCAGAGCCAAAATGACCATGAAAAATGCACTGTTTTAATCAATTCAGGCCATCCAAAGACACCCATAAAAGAGAACTTCTGGTGAGGAGAATGATGGGATAAGTGTATTCAAAGTGAGGGGGGCATTTTAGGGAACTAAGGGCAATGCGTCTTTTATTGTAATGAATGCTGTCAACTTAAAATCCCATCACATTTTCAATCACGCCTCACACTTCCGTGCGGTATATTCACTTATGGGTTATAAAGACGTCGGGAGAACAGTTTACATCCCGGAGCCTCAGGTCCATCAGTGTCCACAGAACATGCTAAACTCGACAACCTCAGCACCAAGTTCTATTATGTTTACAGTGCCTCACAGGAAGGGCTGAACCAATCACTTAGCACTGACACTATCTTCTTCATCCGAGTGCTAACTCAACTTAATTTGATGCTGGGAAGGTATTTTTTTTTCCAACAGGTTGAATCTAGAGGTTTTATGCATGCACAATGAGGCTACTGGGTAGGCTGCGGAAGTCCCCCCCTTCCAACAGGGGCCTTTAAAATCCTTCCAACCAAACCACATTGGTGGTGCAGGCCTATAATCTCAGCAATCTGAGAGGCTGAGGCAGGAGAATCACAAGTTCAAACCCAACAATTAGTGACTTAGTGATGACCCCATCGCACCACTCAAAACTAAGATGTAGGCTGGGCACGTGGCCCAGTGGAAAGACTGGGAATTCTGTTCCCGGTATCAGTTACGGGGGGTGGAACGGGGTAGTAAGGGGGCGGGGGAATCCTTCCCACCAAAGCAGTGAAGCACTATAAAATAGTTTATATATATATATATATGTATGTTTTTTTTTTTTTTTTTTTTTGAGACAGGATCTTGCTCTGTAGCCCAGGCTGGTCCTGAACTCACTATGGAGCCCAGGCTGGCCCTGGACTCATGCAATCCTCCTGCTCCAGCCTCCCAAGTAGCATAGCACCATGGCCAGCTCCTGCAGTGCTGGGGAATGGAACCCAGGGGTTTGCATTTGCTAGACAAGTGCTCTAACCACTGTGCTGTCCATCCAGCCCTTAATTGTATTTAAATACGATGTAAGCCTCATTTCATACTTTTTTTTTTGTCTTACTGGGTATTGAAGAGGAGGACCCTACCGCCAAGCTACATCCATAACACTTTACATTTTTTTTTTTTAAAAACTGAGTCTGCCCAACCTAGTCTCAAATTTTCAATCTTCCTGCCACACCCTCCCCAGTGCCTTGATTTACAGGTATGTGGCATGGTGCCCGCCTGACATGTCTTACTCTCCATGTGTGTGGCACTGAAGACTGAACCTGGGACCTTTACACTGAGGCCCAACTACAGGTCCCTCTTTTTACTGTTTATATTATTTATTTGAGACAGGGTCTCACTAAGTTACTAAGCTGACAGACTTGGGTGGACCTTGTGATTCTCCTGCCTCAGCCTCCCACAGTGCTAGGATTACAGGCGTGCGCCACCACACCCGGCTCATTCCATACTTCTTAAGATGAACTATTTAGACAAGAACTTCCCTCCCTTCTAGTCTGTACCGCCATCATGTCCCCAGACACGTGTGTGTCTGCCCCATGGGTGCTGCGTCATGGCCAGGTTCTACCACCTCTTGTACCTGTTAGTATCGTCACCATTAGACCACCCTTCTCAAAGTAGTCTAGTGTAGAAAAACCCTGCTTGGGCCTGGGGGTACAGATCTGTGTAAGCCCAACCTGGGCAACTCAGTAACTTACCCAGACACTGTCTCAAAATAAAAGTAAGATGGAGGGGGCTGGAGGAATAGCTTAGAGCTAAAGCACTTGCCTAGTAAAGCCCACGGCCCTGGATTCGATTCCCTAGCATCACTTAAGTTGGGCATGGTGGCACACATCTGTAGCCTGTTATCCTAGCACTTGGGAGGCAAGAGGACTGCCAGAGTTCTAGGCCAGCCTGGGCTACAGAGTCAGCTCAAGACCAGCCTGGACTATAGAATAAGATCCTGCATCAAAAACAAAACCACCAACCAAACCAAAAAAAAAAAAAAAAAAAAAAAAAAAAAAAAAAAAAAAAAAAAAAAAAAAAAAAAAAAAAAAAAAAAAAAAAAAAAAAAAAAAAAAAATGAGATCAGGATAGAGGTGTAACTCAGTGTGAGGCCCTGGATTCAATCTTCCATAACACACACCCCCACCCCCCCCACACACACACATCGCACCCCCTTTATTCAGAGAAAAACTTTCTCTGAGTACCAACATATAAAACAGGTTTAAAAAAAACTAATAGGCATGGGAGGGTAGCAGCAGAGCAGTGCTGCTACGCAAGCTCAAGGCCCTGGGTTCTATTCCCAACACGGAAACGCTAAATTAAATTGAGAAGAGAAGCGGTAGCTATGTCTGAAACAAGAGAAGGAAGGTATGAGAGGCAGCCAGCTCGCCCTCTCTGTCTCCCTGTTCCCACGGCCACAGATGTTCTCCAGAAGCTTTAGCAGATTTCCAGGGTCTCTGGGCCTTTACCACTAACGGGTCAATTCCCCAAAGACCTTGGCCTAGTTCTGGAATAGACTTATGGTCCCAATTCAGAGGTTCCCTTCATGGTAACAAACTTCACCCCAGGTCTCCGGCCACTATCTTGGTATGGTCTAACTTCCAGCTTATGAAATAAATGTGGTTCTGTGTGGGAAAGAGACTGGGGGGAGAAGATGAACTTTTGAATTTTATACCTCAATCTCTCCATGCAAAAAAATAAAGTTTAAAATAAATACAGGGAGCTAGAGGTATGGCCCAATGATTAGAGTACTTGCCTAAGGCGTATGAGGCCCCAGGTTCAATCCTCTTGCACCACCTAACAGCTGGGTGATTACAGGCATATACCTATAATCTCAGCACTCAGGAGGCGGAGACAGGAGGATTACCATGAGTTCAGGCCAGCCTGGGCTACATAGCAAGTTCAGGACCAGCTGGATGCCAAAGTGAAACCCTGTCTCAAATAAATAAATAAATAAATAAATAAATAAATTCCACAAAAAACAATAAGGCTTTTGTAATTTCTTATACCTTGTTGTCCGTAATTGTCCACTGGCCCTCAGGATTCTGCTTCAAAACACAGTGTTTTCGAGAAATCATCAGAGGGCAAATTTCTGATATCAGCTGGTACGTGACATCGAATCCTCGTCCTATAGACACCTAGGAAGACAACAACCGCGTAAGAGACGCCATCAGGGTGCGGGCGAGCGAAGGCCTTACGACCGCCCCGTCAGCAGGTGGTGCGACGACGGACTCCTGGGAGATCCACACGGTCCATCAGCTGTCTCCTCTTCAGCTGCCCAGGAGCCGCAGAGCGGAGGAGGCAAGTTACAGGAGAAAGCCAGCAGAGTTAACCAGGGACTTGAGGGGTGGTCAGGAAGGTCACCTAAGGTGAGATGGAGGAATTTTATTATGATTATTTCTTCATTTCATCCTGTAAACCAGTGGGTTTTGTTGCGGCACACTCACGTGCACACACGCCACACTAGGATCCTTCCCTCTGCCCTCCATCTCCTCCTGGCCCGTCCCTTCCTCCCTGGGCCCTGTCCTCTTCTCTAACAGTTTCCTTTCTACTTTCTTGTCTCTTCTCTCTCTTTTTAGACTACACGAAAGAATTCTTCCTACACAGCCCCATCACACAATTTTAAACATCGCCACGAACTACAGGCTGTAAGGGAAACCCTCAGATTTTTTTTTTAACTGGCTCTGACTTGGTATCTTTCTTCCTAAAAATTCCACTCATTAGTTCTGGTTCTGTCCTTGACACCATAACAAAATCTCCACTCCCTCTCCCACATCAGAGCTGCAAAAGTATCTCCTGAGTCTTCTTTTTTCCTTGCTCTGGATTCCCAGTAACTTCTACCTAACCTCCAGGGAATGAGTCTGTGTCTCTCATTCTCATGAAAAGAATCCCAGTTTATCTTTATTCCTGGATGCCCTATTAAGAAAAATAAACAGCTGAGCCTGGTGGCACAGGATTATAATCCCAGCACTCTAGGAGCTGAGGCAGGAGGACTGCTTTGAGCTCTAGGCCAGCGTAGCTCAATTATGAGTTCAGGATCAGCCTGGGCTACAGGGTGAAACCCTGTGTCCCCTCAAAAAAACCCCTGCTATGTTAACCTACGTCCCTTCCATTCCTTATTTGACCAGATGGAAGAATCTGAATTCAAGTGCAGCACCTTGCATTCACTTCTATCAACTGTACCTTAGTTCAGCCTAACACACCGGCTTGTCAAGGCTTCTCTGAATATTTAATCTGCCACTTGAGAAGGCATACTCACTATTCCCTCAAGCTTTGGTCCCCACCAAAGTGATGAGAGTGATTTTGTATCTCCTTTCATACATGAATAAAAATATTCAAATGGGAAGTAGCCAAAAGCAAAGTTCTCAGAAGAACCTAGTAAATATTCTTCCACAAGCTGGATACACTGTCAACCAATCAGGGTTCAGCCAGAAGCCTCTGCACTGCGACCACATTCTCCATTTCACTCATAGGACCGCACAGGAGCCTCTGGCAGGGCTGAAAACCAGCCTGAGTTCACAACCATCACACCTTCCTGAGGGACCTGCCCAATTCATGATAACTCCGCGAAGGAAGTAAATGAAACTTCTGAGACCCAAATATTAGAATGCCCTGCTTATTAAATTCAGCGCTCAAGCTACCTTGTTAACTGCAGCTGAGAACATTCAAGTCTGTGGTTTTCTAAAACTGGCCCTCTGTGCTCCCTTTGCAAATCTTTCACAATCTTAACCGTGGGCTGGAACAACGGCACAGTGGTCAGAGCGCTTGCTCAGTGTGCTTTCTCAGCAAGTGCAGAGCCCTGAGTTCGATTTCTCAGCACCATATAAACTGTAATCCTAGCACTTGGGAGGCTGAGGCAGGAAGATCGCTGTGAGTTTGAGTCTAAGTTGGGCTAATGAGTTCAAGACAGCCTCGGCAAGAGTGAGACCCTTCTCAAAAAAAAAAAAAAAAAAAAAGGTTACCATATTCGTCCTCAGTCCCTTAATACTACTGGTTCCTTACAGACGCTCTTACCTCAGTGACTGACACTGCCCCCCAGCCACGTGGTCAGCCTGAAGCCCGGGGGCCATCTTGGACTCTCTGCTCCTCATTCTCACCCTTCTGTCTCCAGCAATTCTGCCAGTTGGAACTCCTGTGGGTCCTGAGTCCACATACTCAGGACTTCGGACTTCTATTACTTTACAGACGTGATGTTACATCCAAATGTCCTGGCTTCTGCTGTTCGTGTTCCTACTCTAATACCTAAATCGGATTCTTCACGCAGAGCTAGAAAAGCAATGTAGAACTCTAGGAGCTCGGAGCACAGTTCAGCAGTTAAAGCACTTACTCAACATGCGCAAGGCCCTGGGTTCGATTCCCCAGCACCACATAAAGATTAGCTGGGCATAATGGCGCATGCCTGTAATCCCAGCACTCGGAAAGCTGAGATGCAAAAACTGCTTTAAACTGAGGCCAGGGTGGGCTACATAGTGAGTTCAGGACTATCCTGAACTATAGAATGAGCTCCTGCCTCAAAATTAAAAAAAAAAAAACTCTAAATAAAATCATTGTTCTTTTTTTGTTTTTGAAACAAGTCTTGCTTCATAGCCCAGGCTGGTCCTGAACTCACTAAGTGGCCCAGGCTGGCCTAGAACTCACAGCATCATCACATCATCCTCCTGTCTCAGCCTCCCGAGTACCGGGATCACAAGCATGCCACCACACCCAGCTTCCCTTCTTTCTTTTAACCTTCCCATGGCCAGAAGGACCTGGATGGCCTGACAGCACCATGTCCAGGGTTATGGCAGGCTGCCAACACTAGCTGCTTCAGGCCCGCAAGCTTTCTCCTTCCTCACCTCCTCCACCCGAGCCCCAGCCTATCACCCCCTCGGCTTAGCACTTGTCTCAGACCTCCGCCCAGGGCACTTCTCACCCGTCAAGTTTCGCTCCTCCCAGGGCTATGCGGATTACCCTTACCTGAGCTCCTGCCCACCCTCTCCCACTTCTCACCTGACTAGTGTGCACATACTGGGGCTGGAGGCACAGCTTGTGATTAAGCACTTGCCCAGCAAGTGCAAGGCCTGGCTTTGATTCCTCTGTACTGCATGCGGAGCGTGGTGGCACATGCCTGTAACACTTATTATTCCACCACTCAGCAGGCTGAGACAGGAGGACTGCAGTGAGTTCAGACCCAGCCAGGACTATGGAGCAAGACCCTGGCTCAGAAAAGAAAAAAGAAAAAGAAAAATACTTAATATTCTGATTTCTCTTCAGATCATCTGTCTGTCTATCTAGAGACAGAGTCTCACTCTGTAGCCCAGACGGGACTCAAAACTCATGGCAATCCTCCTGCCTCAGCCTCCAAGGGCAGGGATTACAGGCATGCACCGTCACGCCTAGTTTGTGTGGCGCTGAGAAATCAGACTCAGGGCCTCGTCCTTACTTGCTAGACAAGAGCTCCAGCCACAAGCGCTCCAGCTCTCTTTCACATTTTACTACGGATTTCTGTGGAGAAGAACAACCCCCAAGTCTTAAGCTAATTTTCTGTGGTCTTGACTTGGCAAGCCTATGTAAGGTTGTCCAAAGTAGGGTTCCACCTGCTTGCATAGGTGCAAGCTCACAACCTCGCACTTAGCTCCTTAGCAACTTGGTGACAGCCTGTTTCAAAATAAAGCAAGGCCTCTGGGTAGTGGCTTGCGCATGTAACCTCACAGTCCCAGCCCTATGGGAGACTTACGCAGGAGTATCACAAGTTTGAGTGAGCCCAGCCTGTGCAATTTAGCAACTTAGTGAGGCCCTATCTCAAGACAAGAATTTAAACATTATTTTGTTTGGGCTGGGAATGTAGCTTAGGGTAGAGGCCCTAGCTGGGTTCAATCCCAAGCACCACAAAATAAACAACCAACCAATAAAACACAATTATTTCACCGGTTTTACCCCTCCCCCACCAGAATATAACTTACAAGAGCAAGAGCGTTATTCCTCCTCTTTGCCACTGCACTTCAGACCTGGCATGGTCATGGGCAAGAACCTGCGAACGAACTGACCTGACGGAAGGACAAGAGACCCTGCTGGCGGGGCTATGGGAGTGTTTTCGTTTTGGGTCAGAAGTTAGAAACCAAATTATTAATTACCATTGGAAAACAGAGATAAACAGCTAGAACTTGCTTCCCTTTACAATGCTGTGGCTACCATCACCACCAAAACACAAGTCTGAAGTTTCTCAGTTCTTTGCCAGAAATTCCATTAATTATAGAGAGCGAATGAAGACAAAGAAGGAAGCATTTTTTATCCCTGCCCTTCCCTGCCTGGTACTGGATTTACCCTGATGGTACGGGCATTTCAGTTATACTGCGGCTACATTGTGCCGTGTGTTCCTTCTCTGAAAAATTTAGCACCACTTATAAAACTTAATTTCCCATGGGAACTGAGTGACAACAAGCACCAACCCACATGTGGTGAATTGCTTCCATCTGCAGCAATTTTGCAAGGCTTTGAGCTGCTTGTCATTAGCCATCTAGGAGATGCTGTTCTTGTCCACCTTCACTAACCCCAGCACCTGACTCCTGCTACTTCCCAGGTGACTAGCAAGTACCCTTCCCCCTTCCACCCCTTGAAAACAGAAAGTTTCATGAAAAGCAAACACAAGAGAAGAAAAAAACAAAAGCCACACGGCTTTCTCCCAAAGCTTACATACTCACAGTGCCTGGGAACTAACTTGCAGTGAATCTCTATTTGCATTTATACCATGCTCTGGCCTGGTTTAAGAAGTTTCAAGAATCCATTCACACAAGCCACCTACTATTCTACATACAGTATATACTACACATTATACTATATGTAGTGCACCACTCTATATATACTATCTATAGCTTAGTATTCCTATATTATAGTTTTCCCTTCAAAGAAATGGGAGTAACTATGCTTTAGTTTATTTGAAAAAACTAAGACTTTGAAGGGAACTGAAAAAATCCAGGAACTGACTTGACACTGCTGCTGTAATTTAAATAGTATCAGCGCACCCCCTCCAACCTTGCACAGACTCTCCTGTCCTATGGCTCAAGAACCACCAGAGGAAGGCAACATCTTGCTTTTGATTCAGATCCTCCGTCCACACTGCAGGCTGGGCTCCCACGCCTGCCTGAGGCCTGACCCTGCAGACAGCGGGCAGACTATCTCTCCCGACACAGGCTACTGCCACAAGTCACAAGCCACACGCCCCCCCAGGGTGTCTTTACCATTCACGTGGTCGGTATGGATATCTACCCACAGTGGGTGGTGGCCCCACACAAATCTATCAAGTAACTTAGAGGGGCTGGAGAAATCGCACAGCAGCTAAAGCGCTCCCGCAGCCGTTGTGAGGCCCTGAGTTCGATTCCCCGGCACCACACGACTGAACATAGTGGTAGATGCCTGTAATCCCGGCACTCAGGAGACTCAGGCAGGAGGGCTGAAGTGAGTTCAAGGCCAGCCTGGGCTAGAGAGTAAGACCCTGTCTCAAAATCAAAACCAAAACAAAACCAAACCACTCAGAACACATCTAGGAGTGTGTTAAGAGTCTCCCTGCCCTTGCTAGGGATGCTTCAGTGATTTCTCCCAACCTCTGCCACACACACTTCACGGCCATCAAGCTGCTCACAGAGAATAAATTAATTCCAGGAACTGAGTCCAAGAGGTAAGATAACACTCGGACTAGCCAGGTGCCACACAGAACTGTGGGAGATGTTACCTACAGCGCGGGAAACAGGCAAGTACTGCTTCTCAAATAAATTATACAGGAAAATAGCCTGTCATAGCTTAATTTAGCAACATTTAAGGCTGGCCCTTGGGGAGGGGTCCGGAGGGACACCCAAGCTTAGCACCCTGAGCTCCCAGGACGTCCTGGCTGTTCTGCACCTGAGGCTCACCTGGGCACAGGTGGTCCTGCACACGCCCTGCTTTCCTCCCCGCCCTGCCATATTAGGTTATAATCATTTCTCTGAGATGATTGGTCAAATGGAACTTCATGTGGACTCTAAGACCCTCCTCTCACTCTCCCCTATATGTTTTGCTTCTCCTCATAAAGTGGACAGCGTTATTTCAATCCTCAGCTGTTCAGTGGCCTCCGCAGGTCAGACCCACATCTGGTGCCCAAACAGGGACCTGAGGCCATCGGGGAGTGTGGGTGTAGACCCCCTGGGAATAAGGGGAATGTGGGCAACTTGCCGCCCTCTTCAAAGGACTTCCAGACGGCAGCTGCTGCACTAGAACTGCCAAGATGGTGGCAAACCTCTACCTCCGCACAGCTCACAGACAGAGCAGGAGGGGTTACCACTTCCTGGGGAAAGTCGGGGGGGGGGGGAGGTAGGAGTCCAAGTGCTGGGTCTGAGACAGGCTCAGAGTCAGAGCGAGAAGCTGACAATAAGCAAAGGGAAATAAGGTCTAACAAAGAAGCAGGAAAAAAGGCCACATCCCTCCCCTGGCCCTCCCCCATGGTTGGAGGCCAATCCCTTCCATGCTTTGTATAAAAAGGAGATGCCAATTGGGAGAAAATTGCAAATTCCCCTTGGGAAAGGGCTCAATCCTGGGACACCCCAATCAGGGTGCTCCCTGTTAATATTAACCCCAATGCTCAAACACCATTACCTTGGTATCCATGTGACTTAAGAACCTAAAAAAGTGGTTAAGGAGGGTGGCCTTTGCTGAGCAGCTTCTCTATAGAGTCTTGGTCTAGATTTAAATTGCCAAGATCGGGAAGACAGATGTAGGGCGGCCCTTGTGGTGCCCACGTAGCTACAGTGGAAAACCGATGATGACGAATGTGAACAACAGATGGATGGAAACCCAGGGCTGGTGCCACCTTTATGTAAGAAAGTGTCCACGGTGAGGGTCGATACGGCTCTTCTGCAGAGTAAGTGATGGGTCCTCTCCATATTTTGACCAAGCGTGCTGCTGTGCCCTGGGAACCCGGCAAAAATTACTGGCAGAGGAAGGCGTGCAAACCTTACATGGGCTAAGAGGAAAGGTCGCAGAGGATTTGACTCAATTTATAGACTGAGTCACAAAAGCGGCAGAGTAACTCGTGCGTCTGCGCGTGAGGTTTTAGTTAAGAGAACAAGTTTGGGAGCACAGAGCCGCGACTGTCCCTGTACGAAACGGACCTTTAGATGACCGGCCTCATGTGGCACCTGCAAAGGTTCAATTCAGTCCTCCATTTACCCTCTTGGGAACCTTAATACTGCCTAAACCTGTACCACCTGCAGGGCCTTCTGTTTCCATTCTCGACCAACTTACACCAAATGAGCCACAGATGCATCGAGGACACACAGACTGGCTGCAGCTGAAAGTTGCAGCAGAACACCTGATCCCACCTCACGAGCGTCAAACCCCGACTGGAGTCGCACTCGCTCCCCGGGAGCTTCAGCAGACTCCTGCAAACATCACAGGACGGATGCAAGCTCCGAGGAATGATCGCGATTGCTATCCTACAGCCAGGGAAACGTAAATGGATGGTCCGCAAAACTCGACTCACAGGCTGTACGCAATGCTTGGTTATTAGCTATATGCCTGTTCTGCAAGAGCACCCAGAGGCCCTAAGCCTCCTTAGATCAATCTTGCAAAGGCTCAGGAACCTTGCCAACAATGCGGAAAGGATTAGCTTGTGATGAACCCCAATCTATCTGGATTCCTGCCGGAGGTGTTGGGCTGTGGATCCCCGGACGGACCTCTGATGGAAAAGATGGCAGTTCACATTCTCAGAATCCCTCCAGCCTTTTGGATGCTGGTTTCTGCTGCGGCTATCCTCAACAATCTGGCTGCTCTGGCTTGGATGGGCAGAGGCTAGATCAGATGACCAAGCAGGTGGTCCTCGTTCTACAACAGACATCTCCACACTCACTGAGGGCTGTCTTGACACTGTGTTTACCTGCACCCTTCGGTATCTCTGCAATCATCTTTGGCGTTCTGAACATAAGACTGCTTTACTGGCAGAAGTTATTCTTTCTATTACAGAGGGGGAAAACGTGGAGGGGTCAGGATGGACACTTGGCTCATATCCGGGACACCTGAGCTTAGCAGAGTGCCCAGGACTTCCTGGTTGTTCTGCGTCTGAGGCTCACCAAGGCACACAATATCCAGCATGTGTCTGCCTAGAGCTTTCCTCCCCACCCGGCCACATGCCTCCCGCTGTGCCCTGTAATATTATAATTCTATTTCTCCAAGATGACTGGATAAATGGAACCTTATGTGGACTCTAGAGCCCGCCTCTTACTCTACCCTACGTATGTTCTCGCTTCTCCTAATAAAGTGGACTGCGTTCTCTGAAACGAGTCCCTGGAGCTCAGACCCACAGGCCCTGAATCGTAACTTGACTGGAGGAACCACTGAATATTAGTGATCAGTAATCTAGAATATTACTGAATAAGTCACATCTTGGCACGTGACCATTCAGTACATTTAGCATAACACCGATGTTCTCAGGATGATTCGCTGTATAAATTCTCTTTCCTCCTTCAAGCCATAAACTCCTTGAATGCGTAAGTTCCTGTGTCACTCTCGTAAACACACTAATCCGAGGCCACGGCAGGATGACTGCCAAGTCTTGAAGGCCAGCCTTGGCGAGACAGTGAGTTCAGAACCAGCCTGCACTACAGAGTGAAACCTTGTCTCAAAGTAAATAAATAAATAAATGACCTAACCGACATTAAATACTTGTCAACACCAAATTGAAACTATATGGTAATGAAAATCTAACTAAAATACATAATAATCAAATTATTTTTTAAAAAAATTTCCAACATAGGGCTGAAGGAATAGCACAATGGCTAGAGTACTTGCCCGGCAAGCACAAAGCCCAGAGTTTGATTCCGCAGCACCACACAAACCGGACCTGGTGATGCGGGCCTGTAACCCCAGCAACTCGCAAAGCTGAGGCAGCAGATCTCCGTGTGCTGGAGGCCAACATGCGTTAGTTACATAGTGAGTTCAGGACCAGCTTGGACTACAGAATGAGAGACCCTGTCTCCAAACTACAAGCTGCACATAATGACCCGCCACTCAATATCATGCGACGTGAAGCCTTCAATTTACTCTCAACAACACCCCGAATGTCACCGCCACGGGCTTGCCCCGACCCAGCGCCTGCCATCACTTTTCTCCCCTTTCCTGAGCTGCTCCGGCTCCGCTCACCTTCTCCAACCCTGCCTCACCTGGCCCTGGAGCCTGAAAGCGGCTTCTGGAGAGAACTGAAGCTGTCTGACCCACCCCAGCGTGCCACTCGGCGGTGCCCAGGCCGAGCGAGGCCCATCCAACGCGACCTTTCGTCCTCAAAGAGATGCAAAGGAGAAAGACGTTCTTCCAGTGAAGTTCGAGTAGGGCCATCACTCAAACCTCGCGATCGTTCGCAAAATTAATGGGAGAAAGTTAGCGCTGCCGGGGACCGTGTCCCCGCCCGCCGCGAAGTCTCCGCTCCCGGCCCCTCCGTCTCGCGCCCCTCCGCGGCTACGACCCCCACCTGGCTCCTCTCCCGCGCCACCTCCTCCCTGAGGCCCACCCTGCCGGGCGCGTTCCCTCCTTCCCGCCAGCCCCGCCTCTGTCGTCCCGCCAGCCAGGTCCCCTTCTCCCTTACCTCTCGCCCGTCCTCCAGCAGCAGCCACTCGGCATCCATGCCCACCCGCCGAAGGCACCAGCTGCGGCCACCGGCCTGCTCTCGCGTGTCCAAGGAGCCGGGCTCGCCCATGGCCCACTCAGCCCCAGGCGGCGGTCAGCAACGAGCGAAACGCCACTTCGAGCTCCGGCGGCCCCAGCGTTCCCCGGCCCGCGCCATGTCTAAACAGACAGAAGCAGCCGCCGGCGGCTCGCATCGATGCGATCGCCGGCGGCCCCAGGGTTCCCCGGGCCGCGCCATGTCTAAACAGACAGAAGCAGCCGCCGGCGGCTCGCATCGATGCGAGCTCGGCTTGGCGAAGAGGTAGGAGTCCCGCGCCTGCGCGACAGGAAGAGCATGGCGGGCGGAAGGGAGGAGCCGGCGCCTAGTGGGTTGAGCGTGGCCGTGTCTTTCTGCCCTGTGGTTACACCTTGTCACTGCTCTACAAGTGGAAACTTTACTTTCTTTTCTTCTTCTTTTTTATTACCTTATGTTTCATAGTGAGACAAGGGCTCACCAACTCGCTCAATTTCCCAGGTTGGGCCATTTCAAGCCTCCCAGAGTGCTGGGATGACATATGTGTGCCACCTGACCCCTTTTCTCTACTTTTATAAGTTACTTTCTGGCCAATTATGTTGATAACAGCCACACTATATAAAACTATAGCCCACTCTTTTCCTTGCTTTTTGGCATGGTGAGTTGAATGAATCCAGCCTCAGGCATGCTAAGTACCTGCTCCATGGCTGAGCCACATGCGCAGTCCCTTACAGCCCACTTGTAAGTGACTTTAAACTTATAAATTTAAAGTCTGTTTATTCCTAAGTAACATATGTTTTGTACGAATTCTTTTTGTTACTGAATTTTAAAAAATCAAACTTGGCAAGGGCTGGGGCCTAACTCAGCAGCCGCAGTGTTCAGCAAGCGCCAAGGCCTTGGGTTCAATTCCCCAGGTTCACATAAATGGTATAATGATGCAAACCTGTAATCCCAGCACTAGGGAGGCTGAGGCAGGAAGATTTTGTGTGTTTGAGGCCTGGCTGGGCTACAGAGTGAGTTTAGGACCAGCCTGGATGACAGACCATGACCTGTCTCACACACACACAAAGATATACACACAAAAGAAGCTGGGAATGGTCATGCATGCCTGTAATCCCGGCACTTGGGGGCTGAGGCAGGAGGGTTGCTGGGATTTGGAGGCCAGTCTGCAGCCTGAGCTACATAGTGAGCTCAGGAACAGCCTGGACTACAGACTAGGACCCTGTCTCAAAAAAAAAGGGAATAAATTAAGTGCAACCCTGTGTTGTGTTTGGGCCCCAACTTAGTGGTGTGTCCCAGGGACACCTAGAAGGCCATCGTGACATTTATTTTACATGCCTTCATTGACTCCTCTTGGGAGACAGATTCTCAGATTGCCCTTTGTGATGACCAGGAGAGTACTGGCCTGGAGCACTGGCCAAGTATTTTGAAGAATTTTTTCTGAGCTGGGGCTGGAGGAATGGCTCAGCGGTTAAAGTGCTTGCCTAGCAAGTGCTAAGTACCCGAGATCGATTCCCCAGCACCACATAAACTGGGCGTGGTGGCACATGCCTGTAATCCCAGCACTCGGGAGGCTGAGACAGGAGGATTGCCGTGAGTCCAAGGCCAGCCTGGGCTCTGAAGTGAGTTCAGGACCAGCCTGGACCACAGAGCGAGACCCTGTCTCAAAAAAAAAAAAAAAAAGGATCCTTCCAGGAAAATGGGTGTGTGTAGGTCAATCAGAAGGGATGACCTTGGGCACAGCATCTAGTTCCCAGTGATTGTGCTTTGGTTCGGAAGTGTTCCCCAAAAGCCTCATGTACCTGTGGATACTATGTACTGGTGGATACTATGTACTGTCTGGAGGTAGGGCCTGGCTGGAAGGGGCTGTACTGTCTGGAGGTAGGGCCTGGCTGGAAGGGGCCGATGCTTAGAACTTGACCTGGAGGGGCATGTGCTGGTTCCACCCTTCCACCCTGTTCTGCCATGCTCTGAGGATCTCTGTCTCTGGACAGCACTGGTTCCAGCCCTGCCATGTGGTTCCACCATTTTCCAGCAACCCAGCAGTGAATGGACTGTGACCTTCTGAAACTGTGAGCTAAAATAAATCTTTCCTCCCTCAATTTGTGGATATTGGGTATTCTGGCCCAGAAACTAAACGGTAAGTAAGCCATCAGCCCACGTTGACATGAGTAGCATTGCTTTCTGGTGCCTGCCCACCATCATGTCTCTGCCTTGGAGCCAAGTAATCATGAACTGAAACTTCTTGAAACCGTAAGCAAAAATCAATCCTTCCTTCTTTAAATTGCAGTATCAGGTATTTTGTCCATAGGAAAGCTATTAGGTACGACAGAAAAAAATTGAGTATGTATAATTCTTTACAAATTTGCATGTCATTCTTAACCAGGGGCCACGCAAATCTCCTCTGGATCCTTACGGTGTTTGTATATGTGCTGCTAAGTCGAGCACAGTGTGCATAAATTTTCAGAATTATTTCAGTGAAAGACACATCACGATTACTTGTCCTCAAAACACTCCTCCTTGTATCAGACACACCTAGCCCGTTCTACTTTGTGTCTTTATTTGTCCTATCATGGCTCTATTGATGTCTTGAACTGATTAAAAAATGTTTACCTTCCATTTTTACTTGGGGGAAGAAACAAGATGTCTCAAGGTACAAGTAAATAAAGGAGTGACACACCGTCTTTTTTTTTTTTTTTTTTTCATGAGCCTGCCTTCCTAGCACCTGGTACAAGGCACCTGCATTCACTGGCTTTTGATCAGACCCTGTAAAGACATTCACGGAAGAGGACTTCTAGGACGGCTTCAGACATGGGAGATAAGGATGGGACCCAGGCCTCTGAAGCAAGGGAGGGAGGATATTTTCATGGGGATTAACAGCAGTGCGTCTTTCACTGTAGTAATTTTTAAAAAAGTAAATATTCACACTTTTTGATCACTCCTTTACATCTGGGCCACTTCTTGTTGTCATGACTGGGGTGGGGTTGCTACTGGTGTCTTATACGTGGAGGTCGGGAGGGCCACGATGCTTCCTACAGATCACAAGCGAGTCCTCCCAACAAGAGTTATGTAGTCCAAAATGTCAGCAGTGCTGAGATTGAGAAGTCCTGTCTTATTTCCACTGCAGGAAGAAAAGAAATATTGAGGAGGAAGGAGAGAGCATGTTGTAGAAAAGTGGTAAGTTTCCTGTGCCTGTGGATCTGGCACCTGTCACATTACGTATGCACAACTACAGCGAGCGGCAGAGCTGAGGAGTGTCAGGAAGAGCTGACTGTGGAGAGCACCGAGTGGGAATGAAGTGACAAGAGCACACAGCACAGGACAAGACGATGGGGAACAGGCGGAAAATGTGGAAAGAAAGCGTAGGAGGTTATGCATTCAAGAAGTTCCAATGAGATTGGCCATGCTGCATGCTGTTACAACACTTCACACTTTCTCCCCTTGAACCCAAGTGGGCGCGGGATGCCAGCAGATTTTTTTTTTTTTTTTTTGAGACAGGGTCTTGAGCTGTAGCTGAGGCTGGCCTCAGACTTAGGACAGTCCCCTGCCTCAGCCTCCCACGTGCTGGGATTACAGGCATGCACCACCATGCCCAGTTTATGTGGTGCTGGGGAATCAAACTCAGCACCTGGTGCTGGCTAGGTGAATGTTGTAATTGCTGTGCCCTTCCTCTAGCCCCACCTGGCCCTGTTTTATTTTTATTTTTCTTTCCTTTTCTTTTTCTTTTCTTTCTTTCTTTCTTTTTTTTTTTTGAAAGAGAGTCTTGCTCTGTAGCCAGGCTGGTCTTGGTCTCAGGACAATACACCTGCCTCAGCCTCCCAAGTGCTAGGATTACAGGCGTGCGCCACCATGCCCAGCTTTGTGTGGTGTGGGAAATTGAACTCAGGCTGTTTTGCTTACTGCTGTACTATTCCTCCAGCCCCCAGCAGATTCTGTAGTATAAAAGGTGACAGTTTTTCCACCTGGTCTTTTGGGATGCTTGTTTCTGGAACCTAGACACCACAAAGCAGCGGACAGCATGTGTCAAGAGGCCCTGTGACAATGTCCTGACCACAGACCCAACAGAATTCTTGGCCGACATTCAGCATCAACTCCTACACCTGGGGTGAAGGTGACCCGTGATGGCACCAGCCCTGTGACAGTGAACCACATAAAGCCAGGCGTGGTGGCGCACGCCTGTAATCCCAGCACTCGGGAGGCTGAGACAGGTGGACTGTCCTGAGTCCAAGACCAGCCTGTGCCTCTGTCCAGATGAGGCCCTGGCCACTGTAGAGTCAAGCCATATGAATTACTGTCCACAGAACCTGGGACCACAGTACAGTGGTTATGCAATAAACTGGGACAGGAAAGGCATGGGGACATACTGGGGGCTCTGGAACAATTGTTGGTTGGGCACGTTCCATATCAACTAGGGCAGAAAGATGTGGTTACATACAAATCCTCATGTCAGGGGTTTAGAACAAAATACGCTTATTCTTTAATCTCACACCAGGTTGCTCCTTGGTGTCTGTGGGGGTTGGTTCAGGACCTCTCACAGACACAAAAATCCATGTGTACTCAAGACGGTTATATAAAATAACAGAACATTTGCATATAACCTATGCAAATTCTCCCAAATACTGTAAGCCACCCATAGATGATGTTGAATACCTAATGCAACACGAATTCCATGCAAATATACTCTATCCAGGGAATAATGACAAGAAGAAATGTCTGTAATGTTCAGCATAAACACACTTTTTTTGAGACAAGGTCTTGCTCTGTAGCCCAGGCTGGCCTTGGACTCATGGCAATCCTCCTGTCTCAGCCTCCCAGGTGCTGAGATTACTGTCGTGTGCCACCACCACACCTGGATTATCATGGTGCTAGGGAATCAAACTCAGGTACTTGTGCTTTAACCACTGAGCCATTCCTCCAGCCCTTGTCTTCTGATTTTCTTCCATCTCTTTTTTACTTTTTTTCCCCAATGGCTTGGCTTTCTCATTAGCATACAATATTTAACCTTCTGTGTCTGATTCATTTCTCTAGAATAATGGTCTCAAGGTGTAACCATTATCCTACAAATGATTTAAATCTATTTTTATGGCAGAGTAATACTCCACTACAGACACATTTTGAATTTCTTCAGTCAGCAATCGGTTGAGCCCACAGGCACAGCCCTCGCGGGTCTGGAGCACTGGCCATCTCTGCTCAGTGCCAGGGTGCACTCAGTGGGCAGCTTCCTGTGGTGCTGTCCAAGGGTTTGAACTGCTGTGGCGCTGTGGCTTCCATATGCTCCAGGGTGTGTGTGTGTGTGTGTGTGTGGGGGGGGGGTGCCCAGAAAGTAAAATAAAGCAAAATACTACAACAGCATAGAGAAGGCAAGTCTGATTTTTGACTGTCTCATCCTGAAACTGACCCACATTCCTTCAGCTGCCTAAACAACCCCACTAAGTAAGAGGGCGGCAGCGAACTCCCAGAGCGACAACTCTAAGTTTTCCTTTTGTCTCTGCGGAGATGGTTGGGATGAAGAAAGAATGGGACTCTACTCCCCGAGTTCCACAGTGAACAGCAGGCTGCCGCAGCATGGGGCTAGTTAGCTGCAGGGATGCTGGGTCAGCCTGCTGGAGTGCAGGTCTCAGCTCTGCCCTTCACTGGCGGTGAGACCGTGAGCAAGTATCTTGACTGCTCCACGCTACAGACTTCCCATCTGGCAGATGACAGAGATGCTAATGGCGGCATCTACCTTACAGCAGGGCTGTTTTGGGGTCAGTTCTTGCAGGACAGTCATGCCTGGTGCACAGTAAACATCCAGTGTTGGTGGCGACTGTGGAGGAGGGAGTGTCCACCTCTGATGCTGCAGGGGCCAGCACCACCCCCACGCCATCCTGGCTCCTCACTCCTGCTCGGCGCCAACCATGGAACCTGGCCTCCTTCCTCACGCAAGCTAGTCAGGCGCTCTACCGCTGAGCCACAGTCCCAGCCCTATGCCTTTTTTTTTTTTTTTTTGCGGGTGAGGGGGAGGAGGGAGGGAGATAGGTATTAGGGATTGAACCCAGGACCTCACATAGACTAGACCAGTCCTTTGCCACTGAGCTACACCCCAGCCCTGCCCTGCGACATCCAAGCTCTCTTATCCAAGAGACATGTTTTCCCTTCTTTAAATTGGTAAAGTTGTTGGACTGGAGGAAGAGCACAGAGGTTAAAGTGTTTGTCTAGCAAGCTCCAGGCCCTGAGTTCGATTCCCAGCACCACAGAGCCAGGAGTGGTGCTGCACGCCTATAATCCCAGCACTTGATTCCCCAGCACCACATAAACCGCGAGTGGTGGTGCACACCTATAATCCCATCACTCGGGAGGCTGAGACAGGAGGATTGCCATGAGCCCAAGGCCAGCCTGGGCTCCATAGTGAGTTCAGAACCAGACTGGACTGCAGAACAAGAAACTGTCTCAAAAAAAATTTTTTTTTAATTGGTAAGGTTGTAAAGTAGACATCCCCTGGTCAACTTTAGACTCTGTAATAACCCATGCCCAAGCAAAATGGGGTTTTGTGAAGAACAGCGCCCTCTGTGAGCAAGGGCTGACGTGCACTGGGGCAGAGCGCTGGGACTCATTCAAAGCAGTTACCACTGTGCAAGGTTCAGGGAAGGTGCAACGGGCCATTTTCATTGCTCAGAAAGACTGCACAGTGACAATGGGGGTCCTGATGGAGCTGTTTAGGCGAAGACCTCAGTATCCCCTTACACTGTGATCAGCACTGAGCTGTTCAACATGTGGTTGCACCTGGTCATCTTGGGGCTGGGGATCCAAGCCAGGGGCCTTCTATCACTGAGCTATACCCCTGGCCCTTTCATTCATTCATTCATGAGACAGTAAGACAGGGTCTCACCGTGTAGCGCAGGTTAGTTTTAAGCCCAGGCTGGCCTTGGACTCACGGCAATTCTCACATGCCATCACTTGCCTGCCATGTGATGCTTGGGGATGGAACCCAGGCCTGGCACTTACTAGGGAAGTGGTCTAATCACTGAGCTATGTCCCCAGCTCCTAATTATTACTATTATTATCATTTCTTGAGGCAGGGTCTCACTCTGTAACATAGGCCAGTCCTGAACTCACTAGGGAGCCCAGGCTTGTCTTGGGCTCACAGAAATCCTCCAGTGCTGGAATTACAGGCGTGTGCCACCATGCCTGGCTTATGTGGTGCTGGGGAATTGAAACTCGGGTACTTAGCGCTTGATTTAGCGCTTGCTAGGCAAGTGCTTTAACCGCTGGGCCATTATCTCCAGCCCCTTATTTTATTATTTTTTTGAGACCCAGGGTCTCTCTCCTTAGTCCAGACTGGCCTTGAACTATTGTGCAGTCCAGAATGGCCTCAAGCACACAGCAATCTTCCTGCCTCAGCCTTCCCTATGCTGGAATACAGGCATGCACTACCACACCTAGTTTATGCAATGCCAGGGAATAAAACTCAGGGCCCTGTGCGCGCTAGGCAAGTGCTCCAGCTGCTGTGCTATTCCTACGGCCCTTTAATTTTGAGGCAGTGTCCTCCTAAGCTGCCCAGGCTGGGCTCAAACTTGCCGCCCTTCTGCCTCAGCCTGCAGAGACTGGGATTACAATTTCTCTTTTTTTGTGGTGCCGGGGACTGAACTAGCCTCGACAGTGGCTAAGTTCCATGAAGGAAAAACCCATTTTCTGGTTTTTGATTTTGAGACAGGGTTTCACTAAGTTGCTCAGATTGGTCTCAAACGTGCGCTCCTCCTGCCTCGGCCTCCCAGAGTGCCAGGATTACGGGTCTGCACAAGGCCCAGCTGCTCTTTGTGTCTTTACTCCTTTATCTCACCATGTTTTCTCTACCCATCCCCAAAATGGAAGAACATGTGCTGAAGGCATCAGGGAAAGCTGGCTTGCTTTTTTTTCTCTCTCCCTCTTTAGTGGTATTAGAGGTTGACCCCAAGGCCTTCATATTGAACTATATCCCCAGCCCACCTTTTGGTTTTTGATTTTGAGACACAGTCTTACTAAATTGCTCAAGCCAGGGTCACCCTTGAGATCCTTCTGCCTCAGCCTCCTGCAGGCCTGAGATTACAGGCCTGCACCATGGTGCCGGGTAAGGTGGATATCTTTATTTTTGAGGTAGAAATGTTTTAGAAGACCAGGAGACAGATGATCGAGAAAAAAATAAGGGACCATCTGGCTTTGGACAGCTTGTGTATGAAATGGCATGTTATGTAAACATAGAGCTTTGAGTTATACTTCTGGTACATTTAATCAAAATTATTATATTCTACAAGTACTTCTTGTGTCATTCTGTTCTGGGGGCATCTGTAATTGGTAATGAAGGTAGACACTTCAGAGTACTTACGATCAGCAGTGCAGTAGCCATCTTCTTCCTTTCAGTCTGGGCTGTACTTGTGTAAGCACCTACAGCCTGCCACTTGCAGGGATCAGTATCCAGTTCAAAAATTTTTTTTTGAGACAAGGTCTCGTTCTGTGGTCCAGGCTGGTCCTGAATTTACTTCAGAGCCCAGGCTGGCCTTGGACTCATGGCAATCCTCCTGTCTCAGCCTCCCGAGTGCTGGGATTACAGGCATGTGCCACCACGCCCAGCTTATGTGGTGCTGGGGAACTAAACTTGGGTACTTAGCGCTTGGCTTAGTGCTTACTCAAGCGTTTTAACCACTGAGCCATTCCTCCAGCCCCCAGTTCAAATATTTATTACCTCTCTGATTTTATTAAGAGAGAGGAAGGAAGGAGGGAGGCAAGCAGGAGTGAGCAAAGGCCATGGGAACCAGGCACCAACAATCACCGCCTTTCCCCCTCTCCCTGCAGAGCTGACTGCACAGTGTGTACTTTCCAAGTAACATACATGGTATAAAGCACCAAATGTAAAATTTAGGCATAAGATGATTTATAACTGAATCATACTGCTCTCAGTTGGCTCTTTTTTGGACTATAAAAATCACCAAATTCCCTCCCTCAACTCACCCTTGACCCTCTTCAGGGAAGAGGGGGAAAGAGAGTAGGGTGAGTCTATCTCTTTTTCAAAACTTTTTATTATTTTGAGACAGGGTCTCGCTCTGTAGTCTAAGCTGATCCTGAACTCACTACATAGCCCAGGCTGCTCTTGAACATGTGACAATCCTCCCGCCTCAGCTTCCCGAGCATTTTCTTCCCCAGTGCTAGGCTTAGAACCTAGGTCCTCGCGTGTGTAAGGCAAATGCTTTACCTATGAGCTACTTCTACAGCCTTCATTACTTTTTTTTTTTTTTTTGTACTCAAGATTTATTTATTTAATTTTTTTGAGACAGGGTCTCGCTCTGTGGTCCAGGCTGGTCCTGAATTCACTTCAGAGCCCAGGCTGGCCTTGGACTCACGTCAATCCTCCTGTCTCAGCCTCCCAAGTGCTGGGATTACAGGCGTGCACCACCACACCCACCTTACGTGGTGCTGGGGAATCGAACTTGGGTTCTTAGCACTTGGCTTAGCGCTTGCTCAAGCACTTTAACCGCTGAGCCATTCCTCCAGCCCCTGTACTCAAGATTTATTACCCCATTAGCTCTGGTCCATACTATTCAGGACTTTAATGTTGAGAGATTTCCCCCCCAAACTCAATTTAATTCTGATCAATGAGTTGTAACTAATACCTAAAAATACAAAGGAATGCAATGGGTCAGAGGCCATCTCATACAGTAAGGGCAGGTACATGAACCGTATTTTGTGTGTGTGTACTGAATCTCAATGTAAAGTATTTATCTCAGTATTCTTTGTATGAATTGGTGTACGTTTCTCATACTCAAAACAGAACAAAAAGCCAACACAGCACAGGCAAAGCCTTTGAAAAGCTGAAACGCTGCTGGAGCCATGGCCCATAACTGATGAAACACAACTTCTGATCTGAACCTCACGGGGCTAATTGCCTCTGAAAACACAACAGGGCAGTATCAACATTCTTTAGAGCAGGGGCCCGTGAGGAACTTTTTCCATAAACCAACAGGTGGCTGTTGTTGTTATTGTTATTATTATTGTGGGTGAGTATGCGTGATGTGTACCTATGTGCACGTTCACTACTGGGAATCAAACCTAGGGCCTCAAACATGCTAGCCAAGTGCTTGCTATACACTGAACTACAGCCCCAGCCAAGGCAGTAAATAGTAGTCTTTATGAGCCACACGACCTGTTCCTGTTACTCAGCTCTGCTGCTGCAACGCCAGAGCAGCCCTGCACAGTGTGACAGTAAGCACACAGGCCCAGCAGTGCTCCAGTGAAGTCGTGGTTATGAAGAACCCATGGGGCAGAGGTGGAGCCCAGCGGGAGAAGACTCGCATAGCATGCTTGAGGCTCTGGCTTCAATCTCTATTATCTGCAACAATAACAGCAAGCCAAGATCAAAACCAGAAGGACTGATTTGGCCTGTGGGCCATAGCTTGCTTACCCTTGCTGCAGAGGCTTTTAATAAGACTCAGATCACAACATAATATTAAAAATGTCCAGGATAAACACCAAACTTACTCATCAAAACTGGCCACTGTGGTGCATGCTTGTAGTTTCAGGACCCAGGAGGCAGAAGCAAGAGGATCTGGAATTTGAGACCCAACCTTAGCTATACAGTGAGTCCAGGGCTAACCTGGACTGCACAGTGAGACTTGGTTCAAACTACCAAATTAAAAAAAAAAAATTCAGCAGAGTTAGGAACATGTGATCGATTTCTGTGGAAAAAGATGATCAAAAGATACCAACTCTGAGATCACCCAGAGGTTGGAATTATCAAATCCTTAAAATAGCTATTATAGCTGTGCTCTATGAGGTAAAAATAAAGTTCTCAGCAAAGAAATGCAACTATAAAAACAAGCATATGGGAAATCTTAGAACCCAAAATCGTAATGTTTAGAATAAAAATTCACTGGATATGCCTAACAGCAGAACAGAGACGACAGAGGTAGTCAATTAACTTGAAGATAAGCAAGAAATGATCTAATCTGAAGAATGAAAATAAGACTGATGACAGTGTCGGGAGCTGCAGGCCTGAGATTCATACCAGGGGGTCCCCGGAAGGCCGCAGAGACTGCTGTGGGGAAAGAAGTAACTATAAAAGACTGACATCAAATTCCAGATTTAAGAAACTCAGTGACAGCTGGGTGTGGTGGCACGTACCAGTATCCCAGCAATCTGGAAGGCTGGGGCAGGAGGACTGCAAATTTGAACCCAGCCTGGGCAACTTAGTGAGACTCTGTCTAAAGATAAAAAAAATAAAAATAAAAATAAAAGAGGGTTGGTGATATACCTCGGTACACAATCTCCAGTACAGCAAAATCAAAGCAGCAACAAGAAATATTGTCCCAGCAGACTGGGTAAGAAGGCCTGATGATATTTTGTCTCTAAGAAATACGTATTAGCTAAGCCTGGTGGTACAGGCCTGTTAATTGCAGCACGCTGGGAGGCTGAGGTAAAAGGATTGCAGGTTCAAGCCCAGCCTGGGGAACACAGCAAGACACTGTTTCAAAATCAAAAATAAAATGGGGAAGGGTGGGGGTGGGGGTGTAGTCCAGTGGTTACAGAACTTGCCTAGCAAGCACCAGGCCCTAGCACCATATAAGCCAGCTGTGTTGGTGCAAATTGAGCATGGTAACACACACCTGTAATCTCAGTACTTGGGAGGCTGAGGCAGAAGGCCTGCCATGTGTTCAAGGCCAGCCTGGACTACAAAGAGACCCTGTCTCAAAAAAAAGTGGGGGCTTAGGAGAGCTGGAGATTTATCTCAGTGTGATGGCTGTGGGTTCAATCCCCAATCTCTCTCTCTCTCTCTCTCTCTCTCTCTCTCTCTCTCTCTCTCTCTCCCTCCCTCCCTCTCTCTCTCTCTCTCTCTCTCTCACACACACACACACACACACACACACACACACACACACACGAAAGAAGTATGCATTAAATATAAAGACATACATACCATAAAAGGATAGAAAACCCAGATCTGGGGAGCAGGGGGGTTGAAGAGGTTTGGGTTTTCCTTTCAAATACTTGAGCACATGGGATAGGTATGGTGGGGTCATGGGGTCACTACAAACACAAGCTGGTACCCCTATAAGCAAAATATACCCAGCCAGGGTCTGGCGCCAGATTCTCCAAAACAGCTATCACTTCAAGTAGAGACTGTCACGTTTACCACCTAAAATCCAACATCCACAACTCTCAGCACAGCCAAGCTAAACACGGTTCTCTTGTTTCCAAGATTTCTAGTGGGTCTGGTAATGCAGGCTTGTAGTTCCAGCACTCTGGGAGGCTGAGACAGGAGAATCACATGTTTAAGCCTAACCTGAGCAATTAAACAAAAGTTTGCCTCAATCAATGAACAAATAAGTAAATGTAAGGGCTGGGATGGAGATCAGAACCCAGCACCCACCCCAACAAAGATTCTAATTAAGCCTTTGCCAAAACAAGGGAGCATAGTTTGGTTTGTAACGGCTGTGGTTGAGCTCCAAGTACCTGGGCACAGTGGCACAAGCTCAGAAGATCCCAGTCTCGTGGCAGTGGACCTGATGCCGAGCACCTGTATGAATTTCACTGATTTCATCATGACTTTAAAAATCACTACCTTGGTGTCCATGGCAGCTTCTAAGATACTCTTTCTCCTGAAAGTGCTGGAAATCCTGAGAGGTACGAAGGGCTCAGCTCCCACTCCGATGTTTAAAGCTTCACTCAGTCCCGCTTGCAGAGTCCAGGCCAAGCCCCATGCTGCCAACAGAGACTCTTCCTCTAGAAGAAAACGAAACCACTGTTGGAGGAATCTGTGCCGCTGGCCCTTTGGAGACGAATCAAGAGTTTATTTAAATAGAACTGTAGAGATTTTGATTGCAGAAGCACTGGATACAGTCAGAGCTTACAGGATGAGTTTGAAAGGCCTCGTCAATTTTCTTTCTAGTCACAATCTTATGTATTTCAGAAGACGCTCGATTTTCTGCCTACATAAAAATAGCATTTAAAATAAAGACTAGCTCAGTTTGGTTATTTTCAGTCTCAGGGAGAATTAATGGTCTCAGTCCTAATAGTGTTAGAAAGAGTGTCTGTGTTTTATGACAAGAGTTAAAAGTCTGACATTAATTGTGAACAGTCTTCCGGAAGTCAAAGTCAGACTCCCTCCACGTGCCAATTTTTGAAATTGTTTTTTCTGGTGTGTGTAGGGTGGGTATGTTCTAGGGATGGAACACAGGGCCTAGTGCTGGCTAGGCAAGTGCCCCACAGCTGAGCTACACCCTCAACTCCTGAAATCCTCATTAAAGAGATTACTGTCTGAATCCGACCTGCCTTGTCCCTTCCCCCATTGTAACAGAGCCCTAATTTTTACCCAGGCTTATGGCGGAGAGGGATAAGCCCATCCCTCAAATTCCCTGGTAACTAGATGTGATCTAAAACAAACTCAGCTCTGTCCTGTCCATTGTAAGGGGAAACACTACGGGTGGCTTCCGGGAGCCACCCTTAAGGCACAGTCGGCACTTCTTTTGTTTTGCTTTGTCTTGCCTTCATCTTGTTGGTTGGGAAGTGGCTATAAAAACTGGAGTCAAGCTGGACTGACGCTCAGTGTGGTACAGCATTTGCCTTCCCAGCACCAAAAACCCAAACTCAAACAATAAAAACGCAGCTGGAGTGCCTGACCCTAAGAACCTCAGCATAGAGTTGGGCTCTATTAGTCTGCAGTCGGGACTCTGAAGCAGAGCTGTTGTACCAGCTTCGGGTGCCTACTTTCAGGTGTTCCTAGGAGGGAGAAGTAAATTCTAATGAATCACAGGAAGAGGTTCTGGGTAGAAAAACAACTCTGCTTTATATTTTAGAGACAAAAACTGCTGTCAAACTACCTTTCCTGAGACACTTCGTAATAACGCTACTAAGAGAAAAACCAACAGCCAAGACCTTAGAAAAGGAAGGCCCTAAGTGGAGGCTGGGCTTAGTTTGCCAGGTCGCCCGACTCTACTGCTGCGTCCTCGGCCCTGAGGGCCTTGGGCTGGCTTCTCCTCTGTGAACACTGAGGGCACAGACTCGACACCAGTCTGTTTCCTAACTTCCCTTAGGTAATGCACTGCTTCCAGACCTGTGAAATAACCCATGAAAGAATGTGTCACAGAGCTCCACACGTGGTAACTGCCAATCCCCGGGAGCCGGGCGCAGGATTCATTTTTGCAGACGTCCTCTGAGGATGTTTCTGGTCTTCAGTTGATCATCTGCTTGCCCTATGGAAGGTTTGACACCGTATTTACAAGCGTCAGAAAACCTGAAATAAGTTAACACAAAAGAAAAAAAAAGAAAAGGGGACAGACACTTTTGGTTCCAGGTTATTTATACAGATCTACAATCCACTGGAGAAAATGAGGAGATGAAGGAGGAAATACACTATTTATTTATAATTCATTCACTTTATCCACAATTTCCCATACAAACATAAAAACTAAAAAAATAAAACCACCACTTGGGAACACAAGTGTCTTCTTTAATTCGCCGGGCAGAGGGAAGGCCGAGCCCTGGCCCTTGCCCTTGAAGGGGACTACCGAGGCACACCAACCGAGCAGGGGACAGGGAGGAGCGCCTGAGAACAGCTCCAGATGGGAAACCTACCGCCGTGGTGTGGGGGCTCTAAGGTACGGCCCCCTGGGGACACGGCTCTTTCCATGAGGATGCCAGCTCTGTGCCCCCATTCTTCCACTCCTCTACTGCCAAACACCAAAAATCCAACATGGGTAATACGTCTTACGAGCTGTGTGGGATGTGACGGTGATAACAGGGAACACTTAATGCCGCTCTCTGAGAAGGGTCCCAAGCCCCAGGGACTCATGGGAACTCTTCCCTTGGCACTGACTAGTCGGCTGTAGCTCTTATCCTGAATGCAGTGCTGACTTATATGTGTAAAAAACAGACTCTAGGGAAAGGCAGGAGCCAAAAACTTGCCTCTGCAGTTCTTCTGTTGGGAGGCTGTCGGGAGGAATGTGGGGCTCTGTCACTGAGGAAGGGAGGAGCAGGGCTGACGTTCTAAATGGCCCAGGGAGAGGCAGGAGGAAAGCTCAGAGACACGATGCTCTGAGAGCGGGCGGCTGTGCCTGTCCAGTCCACCTCTCCAGCAGACTCTGTGCACACGCCTGTAGGGAGGGTGCCAGGAACTAGCCCAGCAGTGCGAAACCACTTGCCCAGTCCCCTCACCTGTACAAGTGGCCTAGACTGCTTTCACATGTGGATACACATTATAAATATAAAATCGTATCTGCTACAAACAGGACATGTATTTGCATATCCTACCCATATACATAATAACACAATATACACCTAACGTCTTGCGGTGTGTCATCGTGGAGAAGCCCTTTCCCCTCCCTGCCCTGATCCTTCTTAAGAAACGCTTGCACACTGGTCTCTGCGATCCTTCCCAACTGGTTCCGATGAGGCTGGTCCGGACACAGAAATCCAGACCTGACGACATTAGGATCAGTGCATACATGCACTCACACACGCGCACATATACTGATACCTGGTGAGAGAGAAGAAAGATTCCTAGCCCTTGGGTACAGGCCTTTTCCTGGAGTTAGGAACATTAGCGCCTCCTCCATGGGGAACAACAGCATCACCAAAGCTGCCCCATGGGCTCAGACCAGGGCAGGAGGGGAAAGGGAGGACCCCAGGGGAGGAGGGGCCAGGAGTGTTCTGGAAATATAAGGCATATCTGACCTGTGAGCAAATCAATCTAAGTCACCAAAAAGCAACCATATCAGAGCCTAATACTCTCATGCCTTAGGCATGTAATAAATTTTTTGGGTTTTTCCTGTTAAAAAAAAAAGAAAAAGAAAAAAACCAAAAGCAATGATATGAGTGGGGGGCTGGAGGTGAGGGACAGCGGCCCATGTAGGGACGTTGTGGGCTGAGACCCTGAGCCGCCCCTTCTCGCGTCCAGTTCCGTGTGAAGGGGCAGACAACCCTGTACCTCCATTTTGCCCTCCCCAGAGCTGGCCCACGCCCAGGCATGGAACGCTGAGAGTGGTCCAAGAGACACGTCCAGAGACTTGGAGTGGTGGACGCCAAAACATTCAGACCCGGTGGCAAGGTGAGCTTTGTACAGCAGGGGCGGCTTCTGGCCGGGGTCCACGGCTCGCACAGTGGCCACAGTGATCAGATTGCCATCAGAGATGGGGAAGTTGGGTCCCCTAGGGGAGACAGCACCTATCGGCGGTAGTGATTTGGGGCGTCGGCGAACATGTACTTGAGTCTGTACGCCTCAGCAAGCAGCAGCCCGATCTCCTCGTTGCCCCAGTGTATCGTAGGGAGGTTTTGCAGCAGCATGAGGAGGCCCTGGAATGCAAGGAAGGGGTCTGTCTTCACCTCTGCAGACTACAGGCACGCACTGCCAAGCCTTCCCTTAGAGCCCAGGCCTGGAAGGGGCCACTTCTCAGAGCACACCCAGGGGTCCAGCCTCCTGCTTCCCAAATGCCTACAGCTCCAGGCCCTAGCTCACCCCCAAAAGCCAAAAAAGCCTGCTGATTCTCTGATCCACTGACACCCATCTCTTTAAAACTGTAAGGAGAATGTCAACAGAACCTTGAGAGAGAGGGAAGACGACCCCCTCCTCATCCTACTGTACCTCATTACTCTTTGGGAGGTGTCCGGGATTAAACCCAAAGTGTTCACACTAAGCTACGCCACAGTCTTTTAAAACAATTATGACTGATTACAGGGTCTTGTTAACTCACCAAACTGTGCCATGTTTTGGTTTGGATTTGACGAGATTGGGCATGTTCAGGGTGTTATGGCTGTGTGGTTTGGATCTAAAGTGTTCGCCAAAAGCATCATGAATTTGGATGTTGTGGGATCCCTATGGAGTCATGTGTTATTAAGAGGTGCAGTTTGGTTGGAAGGGTCAGATCACTGGGGCTTGGCCCAGAAGGGGCTGTTACTGGGACGGGACTGGGAAGGGTAGCTCTGCCCTTCCCTGCTCACTTGGTTTTTCTGGCTACCGTGCTGTCCAGTTTTTCTCTGAGTAGACCTCTACTCTTGCCGGCTACCCATGTATAGACTGTGTGAGACCTTCTGAAGTTGTGAGCTAAATTAAATCTTTCCTCCCTTAAGTTGTAGATGTTGGGCATTCTGACTCACGAATGAATAAGTAACCAAGACAACCAGGCAGGAGTCAAACTTGTGATCTTCCTGACTCAGCCTCCCAGAGTGCAGGGATTACAGGCATGCACCATGTTTGGCCAGCTTTTTGTTTGTTTATTTGAACCAGGATCTTGTTAGGTAATTCAGGCTGGCCTTGAACTCCAGGCTTTCCTACTTCAGCTGCTGAGTGCTGGAATCACAGGCACACTCCTCCTCCTGCTCAGCCCTCCCTCACTTTTGAAGTATTAGTCTTTTTAGTCCTTTTTCCAAATGTCTTTCTTTAAAGAGTTGTAACCATAATTAAAATACAATGTGCATTTTACTTTATTTATTTTTTTTGAGACAGGGTCTCACTCTGTAGCCAGGCTGGTCTTGAACTCACTGTGGAGCCCAGGCTGGCCCTGGCCTTGGCAATTCTTCTGCCTCAGCCTCCCTCCCCAGTGCTGGGATTACAAGCGTGCACCAGGCTTTATTTGCCTGGCTTTATTTGGTGCTGGGGAACCAAACTCGGTGCCTTAGCTTGCTAGGCAAGCACTTTAACCGCTGTGCCATTCCTCCAGCCTACATTTTACTTTTTTTAAAGCCATCATTTTATTTTCCCACTCAGCCTTCAAATGCTTATTCTCAGAGCTACATGGGCATCCTGTGGCTATATGCTAAATTATTCAACAACTTCCCTTTTTTAGACACTGTGCTTGCTGCTTCTTTTTAAATCTTAACCCATAAGGCTGTACTCTGGAGTCTTCTGCACTCGGACATCTTTCTCCCAAGATCAGTGCTCACTCACAGCCCATCCTCAGGCCATCTGCCCAGCCGCTTCCGGTCCTCCCCCCATTCCCCGCCAGGCATCACCCAGCCAAGTACGCCTGGTCACGTCTCTCTGTGCCTCTGTGGTTAACTTATGCTATTCCTTTCATTTGGAACACTCTTTTCTCCTCCCCCAAGCTAAATCCTCTTCAGCTTTCCAAGTCCAGGTCCCTCCTACAGCTCCATGGATGTAGCCTACTAAGGGTATTAGAACATGAAAAATGTTCAGCATCTTTAGCCATCAGAGAAACGCAAACCTAAACACACATAGCCACTCCAGTAAGAATGGGTAGTGTCTAGAACTCAACAACAAGCATTGGAGAGATTGTGAAGAAAAAGGAGCCTTTCTACATTGCCGGTGCGACTGTAAACGGGTACAACTGCTTTGGAAGCCATATGAAGATTCCTCAAAAAATTAAAAACAGCTATCCCATGTGACCCAGGCACACCTCTTCTGGGTACCTTAAAGAGTTAAAGTAGTCACACAAGAGGGATGCATGCACATGCACATCTGTAGCAACACAACTCATACGAACTAAACCTTGGAAGCAGCCAATACCACCATCTACAGATGAATGGATAAGGAACATGTGGTGTACACAGGCACACAGGAGTGACCCTCTGCTATAAGAAAAAATAAATTTGAGTTTTTCCTAAGAAAATGCATGCACCCTGAGACCAGCAAACTTAGTGAAATGAATCAGACATAAGAGGTTAAATATCATATGACTTTTCTAATATGAGAAAACCAAAGTATAAGTAAGTAAAAGAGAAAAATAAAGGAGGGAAGAAATACAGAGAAAGAGTCTATAGAGAGAAAGGGTTGGGGTAAGAGAGGATGGAAAGGGGGAAGGGAAGTAAAGATGATCACGATGTGATAGATATATGTATCATTTCCTCAAGCTCAACATAATTACTATGTCTCTTAAATACAGACTAACAAAAAGAATAATTTGGGGGGAATGGTTAGTGGAGAAAAATGAATGGGAATTTCAGGTTATCTCTGTAATTTAGTTGCTGCAACCTTGTGTTCCTGTTCTCTTTCTGAACTGAATATCCTTATTTTTCCAATTATAAAAGTAATAGTTTTAAGACAAAAAAAGAAAACCAGAAGTCATGAAGAAATTTATAGGTCTGATTACACACAATTTTGTAACCTTAGTATATCAAGAGACACCAGTAACAAAGTTAAAACATATGAAACCACGCAGAAATACTTATATCAACTATGTAAAAGGTAAAAATTTAATATCATCAATAAGGAGTATCCATGGATCAGTGAGAAAAACGTAAATGGCCAAATGGAAAAACAGGGAATGCCGCGGACAGGTACAGCACGGGGTGCGAGTAGCCCTCCTGCGTGCTAGGGGCACTTGTCTGAGCCCTGCTGTTACCGCAGCAGGATACCCCAGCAATGCTTTGTGGCTTCGAGTACAGAGGTCTTGGAATTTTTTTTTTCTTGCGGTACTGGAGACTAAGCCCCGGCATTCACACTAAGCTGTGTCCCAACCTCACTTTAATTTTTGATTTTGAGACAAGGTCTCACTAAGTTCTTACTTTGCCCACGCTGGGTTTAAGCTTGTGATCTTCCTGCCTCAGTGTCCCAGAATGCAGGGATCATAGGCCTGCCCCCCTGGGCTTGAGGGATCTTTACGTGATTCCTTCCTTTAGTAACAGAGGCTTAGCTGGGCAAAGAGCTGCCCGTAGAACATCTCTGCTATGTGCGGACAATGTGATTAAATCTTGGCTGATTCTGGGACACGAGCAGACAACATATATGTAACTTCTGGGTTCTACCCTAAGACATGAATTGACATCTCCTATCACATAACTAAATCCATGTGAAGTTCAGCCCAGTAGCATAGGCCTGCAATCCCTGCCAGGCTGAGGCAAGAGGATCTTGAGTTTGAGCCAGCTTGGGCAACTTAGCAACTCAGTAAAACCCTGTCACAAAATCAGAAATTAAAAAATGGACTAGGGATGATAGAGCTCAGTGGGACGGCCCCCGGCTCCATCCCCAGTACCCCAGCACACCCCTCTGAAAAAGAAATCCACATGACGGCGGCAGGGAAACAAGACAGAAAATGTTCAGACCCCAACCCGGAGCCCTGACCTGCTCCCATGGAGACGGTCAGCTCAGGGGAAATGGATGGTTACCTTGAATATTTTGGGGTTTTGCTATGGTACACAGTTTTCTAGCATGTTAACAAATACCACTTGCATCTATCCATATCAGAAATGCACATGTTCAGGCTGAGGAGAGAGCGCACGGTGGAGGCCGTGGAGGCCGTGCCTGGCACGCGAGCCATGCATTCCTTCCTCTGTCTCGCAAAAGAAAAAAGAAGAGAAATGCACACGGCGTTCAGACCAGCGACCCGGCTTCTGTATCCCTGTGCTATGGGAACAGCCACTCTTCCGATCAGAAGTACCTACTCGCTGCACTCACGCTTCACACAGTAGGGAAGTACCGAGAAGGGCAGGAACGGCTAGGTAAACGCTGGGCACCTCACCGAGAAACGCAAGGCAGCAAGTGCAAGGGAAACAGGTCTACGAAGACCAACTGGAAAGATAACCAAGACAATTTAAGGTGGGTAAAAGAGAAAGCTGCAGAAAATAATTTCTTTCCCATTTTTGTGGTATTGGGGATCAATCCCAGGGCCTTTACATTAAGATACATCCCTGGTTCAGTTTTATTTTTGATTTTGAGACAAGGCCTCACTAAGTTGCCCAGAACCTCCTGCCTCAGCCTCCCAGAATGCTGAGATCACAGGCCTGTTCCACTGGGCCCAATTTTATTTTTGATTTTGCGACAGGGTCTTGCTTACATTGCTAAGTTGCCCAGCCTGAGCCTGAACTTGTGATTCTCCTGCCTCAGCTTCCCAGAGTGCTGGAATTATAGGCCTGCACCACTGCAGACATACTTTCAGTATGATCTTACTAAGGCAAAAGAAGCCACAACCACATTTGTGTACACACAAATGTATATAATGTGGGGGAGCAAGGTACACTATTCATGGTGAAGTCGAAGAAAAGTTGTTGTGTACGACATGTACGACAGAACTTTGAGTAATACATACTCATGGAAGTTTTATATAGTAAAAAGAAAGCAGAAATAAGCTATTCATAGTTCCACAATCAAGAGAAAGTTGCCAGGCTTGATGGTGTGTCTATAAATTCAGTCCTCTGGGAGGGCTGAGGCAAGAGAATCCCAAGTCAGTCAGCTTCATGAGATTTTATTTCAGAATTAAAAACCAGAAGGTGCAGAATGTAGCTCGATGTGAAGACCCCAAGTATGATCCTCAGGTCCCCAAAGGAAGACATTTCTAGACATTCTGACATATTTCCTTCCAGTCCCTTCTGTACCTTTCTTAAGTTCATGTGAAATCTACTTAGCATTTATCATAAGCATTTCCCTTAATATTACAAACTTCTTATAGACATTTTAAGTGGCCAAAGAACTTCCCATCTTGTAAGATGGACCATAATTTACATATCATTGTTTTGAGTATTAAAATATTTGTTTTCGCTACAGCAAACATCTTTGTGCATAAAGCCGTATTTGCATTACTTTTTCATGCTAAGTTGTTTCATAGGACACATTAGACACGCTCATCCAGAAGATGCCGGTCTCCTAGATTTCCACAGCATGCTCACTGAGCCAATGAGCCTCGTCCCTTGTCATTCCCTCCCATAGGTGCATCAGGCTCAGGACAGAACTTAAACCTGAAGTCAAAACGGTGACAAGCCACAGGAGGGCTGCCATGAGAAGGAAACAGGCCACACATGTCTCTCTGCAGCCACAAGATCAAGGTGTTGGCATGAGTCTTTTCCTGTACCCGCAGGTACATACCCCTCCCAGCACATTACCGAAATTCACCCAATTAGCCCAGTGCCTCAGACAGTTCATAAGTCCACTCGATCCAGAACACACTATCCCTGTGTTTAGTGTGTGAAAACCTGTGGACAACATTCCCTTCTCACAGTAACAACTCTTTCTGGTTCTACCTTGGCTTCCACTGTATATTTGCCTCAATTTTTAAAAATTTTTATTTTATTGAGAACCACAATTCAGGGCTTGTCAAACATGTATTGAGTCCCTGGGTTCAATTCTCACCACTTAAGAAGAGAAAATCTTTCTCTTTTCCCTTTTTGAGACAAGGTTTTATTAAGTAGTCCAGGTTGGCCTCAAACTGTGATTTTCCTGTCTCAGCCTCCTGAATGCTGGGATTAAAGGAGTTTGCCACCACACTAAGCATAGAACCATCATCTCATTTTATCTCAATGTATTTTCATACAGTTTTTTAAAAATGGTTTTATCATGCTATCCAGGCTGGTCTCAAACCCCTGGGCTCAAGTGACTCTCCTGCTTGGGCCTCCCAAGTAGCCAGGACTGTAGGTGCCGCCAGCCCTGCCTCTCAACACTGTTTCAGATGTTGACCTTGGAATGTGCCCCCATGAATGCTGCGACCTCTGGCACTTGGACTCTTCTCTCCAGTTTCTACCCCTCCCCCACCCCAACACGCCCCCTCCCCACAAACAGAAAAGCACTGCTTCATTTTGCCCACTTCCTCCTCAGGACGTCAGCCTTGGTTCTAAGGAGGGAAAATGCGATTACAAACGTCTTAACGTTTTCTCTACCTGCCTCACCTGCCTGGCAAAGTCTAGGGGTCCTTTCTCAGAGTAACGGTTTTAAATACATAAAATTTGGCACTCACCTTGGCAGCACATATATTAAATACATAAAGCATGCACAAAGTATAATTATTAAATGATTTTAAAACCAAATGGGTAACAGTTACCTCTGTGTAGCAATGTTTCAGGAACCTAAATTTTTTAAAATTGGAGTTTTCTAATTTTTCTATAATGGTTACATACATTTGTGTAACTGGCAAAACTAATAAAGGGCTGAACTCCACTATAAAAGAGAATGTACTGTGCTGGGATGGGAGCAATCTATAACTTTCAATTCTTCTAGTCTCAACAGAAGCCTCCCAGAAGTTTCTAAATTTTCTACCCCTGGACAAGTTAATCTACTGCTTTTGACTAGGGCGATGAGACTCAACTGTAAGGAGCCCCTTTGCCACCTGCCGGCAGTGCTGCGGAACTGCAACCCCCCCCCCCCCCAACGCTGCCACCCAGGGTAATGCTGCAAAATTGGGAAACCCTGTCCCTGTCTGGTGGATACAGATGGAGAAACTGAACAACCATAGCCGGGAACAAAAGTGCTAATCACAAACGGGGCGCTCTCAGGGGTAAAGAAGAGCTCCAGGGGGACAGAGAGAGCCGGTACAGAGCAAGGAAGGTACCAGGGAAGCCTCAGGCGCAGAGCGAGAGGAAACCCGGGCAGATGGCAAGGAACAGGGCCCGCGGGGCAGGCATGGATGGGGCGTTTCCAGGGTGTGCGTGTGTGTGGTGGTGGTGGTGTGTGTGTGTGTGTGGGGGGGGTGGCCTTCGCAGGAGAAAGCCGGCGAGAGCTGGAAGGGGCGGGAGAAGGGCACAGGTATCTGCTGAGAATCAAGACACAAAGCAGAGGGCGGGCGGAGGTGGAGGAGCCGACTGAGCCCAGGGGAGAAAGAGAACGGGGTAAGGCCACAGGAGGAGAAGAGCAGCAGGTGATGAGCAGGTGACTCGGCAAGGCAAAGGTACAGACGAAATCCAGTAGGGATCGTTTAGTACAGCAGTCTCTACCTGTGCTGACACCAGGGACCATTCTCCCACCGAGGCGGGGTGCTTGTTATGCGCCAGGTTGCCTGAGGACAGCTTTCAAACAGTGAAGCCTGCCGCCAGGAGGTGCAGCTGGCTGCGCACCTGTCCTGGTGGTCTGGTCTTTCCAAAGCCACGGTTGGTACTGGTTTGTGGCCCAGGGTTGGGAATCACTGGTTTAAGAAATGGAAGAAACTGGGAAGGAAAAGGGAAAACATAAAGGATAACACTAACTGTAATGGCACGAACGCTTATGGCGTTACGACATGCCACGGTGGGCTGAGTGTTTTTCCCCACACCTTAATCCTCACACAAACTCCTTAAGATATACATGATTACCTCCATCGTATAGCTGAGAACATTTGAGACATGCAGGTTAAGAAACCTGCTCAATCAAGTTCATGGAGATAACCTGGCTCAGGAGCCTGTGTTCACAGGTACTGCACTACATACTGGGTGCTCTGTGGACACTCAAGTGGAAAATGTGACGACAGACATAAAAAGAAGTCACAGACGAGGCTGTCTGGAGGAAATCTTGAAGGACTGATTAACCGTACTCAGTGATACGGGCCAGTGGAACCAAAGACAGGACGCATCACGACGAAAAGCAGAACTTAGAGGTGGCATAGAACACATACTCTGGAACATGTAGAATCACTTTGCAATATTGAAACACTCTTTGCAAACATAAAGTGTATGTAGACCGTAAAAAAAATACTTCCCTGTTTAAGCAAGTACTTTAAAACAAACCTCTTTTATTCTGGGAATCAGTGGGGTAGTAAAACAGTCCTGGCCCCAACAGAGCTTTGTAAACTCACGTCCTTGTCTATAAACTTCCTGAGAGTCAAACTTCTATTGCAGTTTCTCCTGAGCCAAAGCAATCAATGCATTTGGCCAATGATACCCTTACAAAAGCTGAACAGGGCTGCCCTCAGTGGCTTGTTTCTGCTCACATGCTTAGGAACTGTGCCTTTCTCATGCCAGCCTGCTTTGGTGAATGATCTTCTCTTTCCAGGGTTCCCCCCCAACCCTTTCCATTGGCAGGATTCAAACTGGCAATTCACCAAATGCCGGTGAAGACAACAAGGCCTGCTCCTGAGCCACGTTCCATAATCACACGCTTGAACTGCTGCAGAAGTTGTGGGTGGATGACAACTGGTTCAAGGGATTTATTTACATTTGATCCGCTAGTGAGGCCTGGAACAGCTAACGGTCTTGGTTGCTTCACTTAATAACTCTGACCTGTCTCCTACCAAAAAGACACCTTCAGAGGGTAACTTCTCCAAGACCCCCCCCCCCACCCACCCCCAGACTTATCTAAAAGACAGAAACAAAAGGTCCAGAGATCAGCAGATACTGTGGCCCAGTCACCAGCTGGTCCGACTCCCATCTCATTTCCGTATAGTTGGATGTATTTGTCTGTGGTAGTGAGGACTGAACCCAAGGCCTTTCCACTTAACTGTATCTTCTGTCCTTTTTTAAAGTTCTGAGACAGGGTCTTGCTGTGCTGCTTAGGCTGGCCTTGAATTTGAAATCCTCCTGCCTTGGCCTCCCAGGGTGCTGAGATTACAGTGGGAGCCACTGTGCCCAACCCTTTATATATATTTAAAGGAACTTTGATTATTAGGCTTTAGGGCTCCCCTAGAGTGTTTCTCAGAATCATCTCTGAGCCATCTGAGGCTGGCTGGCACCTGCTGCCAGGTGTCTGGGGTTCCCTATTTTCTCACGGATGCTTGTTATCTATAATCATCCCACATGATTTATTATACTCTGGGGAAACCAGGCATTTGCTTGGCTGCCTGTCCTCTATGGTTTGGGTACATTCCTCCTTGACATACTTTTTTCCAGGCTTCCAGATAGTTTATTCTGTAAAAAATTTCTGCATGCTGTTTGCCAAGTGCCCAGTGTTACAGTTTGTACTCTGCTGAAAGACTGATTTGGGAGATGTTGTGTGTCCCCTCCACCTGCCATGACAGTTTGGTTGTGTTCAGGGGCTGCTGCACTGCCCCACAAAGGGCCCACATACAGAACTCGCTCACGATATCCCATCCTAGGTAGAATCCTGCCTCAGACATCCTTTCCCAAGTCCCATGTCTGCAGCTGGCCTCCATTCTACTCTGCCAGTGGGGTCTGGAATAAAAACATGCTTCCTGTGAGCCAAGTCTGTGCTCCGCTCAGTCTCATCTTATTGTACAGGTTTAGTCTTGGCCAGGGGTGCTGAAGACCCCCCTCAAGGTCAGGTTTTGTTATTTAGCAATGCAGTGCATCTATCCGAGACTCCCAGTGAGGAGAGACCAAGGCACCCCTCGATGTGACAAGGGGATAAAGGTTTCCCTGTTTCAGAATAAAACCCAACCTCCCTCCTGTGCGCCTTTCAGGCCAGCTGGGGTGCTCCCGGCTCACCCCGGATGCTCCCACATGGGCTGTCCTCTCCCGGCTTCCTCCCTGCAGCCTGCTACGCCTGCAGACCTGTGTGGCTGGCTACAATGGCAGTGGCCCTCAGGAGCAGGCTACCCAGCGTGTTCAGGCCAGCGTGAAGCACGGGGACCAGCTTGCTCTTGGTCTGAGAGGCCAGAAGGCCCATCGGCCTCATGCACATGCCCTGGCTGGGCTCTGGCAAACCCTTTCACTTACCTCCTTATTGGACCCACACTGGCCCCAAGAGGCCTTCATAGCCTCCTCCTGTACCAGACCAGATGCCCGGCCTCTGGCTCACATTTCCCTGGGCTCACATCTAATGAGAGAATCCGTCCACTCCCTTCTAGGGGCACGGCTACACCCGGGGGTTGAGTCCAGGGGCTCATGTCCCGGAACATGACCAGAGCTTCCCCTCTGCCAGGAAGTATCGCCATCATTCCTGCTCATGGCCCAAGATAACGCGTCACACAATCTCCTACCCGCTACCACCCCATACTCAGGTTCAGCAGCTCTGAAACTTAGTGGCCACTCTTTTTCCTCTCAAGTGCCCAAGATGCCAGTAACATTAAGATCCTTAATCAGTATCAAGATTCAAATCATGTACTCATCAGCCTTCCCATGGGAATTATAAATTCTGCTGTTGACATTCGAGGAATAGGAAGCTGAGTTAGAGTGGTGACTTAAGTGAAATGACTTAGGTGCAGAAGATTAACATGTTAAACACTCTATGGTTTCTCTGACTTGGAAAACCTAGAACACAGACATTCTTTGGAACCACATGAAGTGATAGCCGGAGTTGGCAGAGGGGATAGGGAGGGAGAGGGAGGGTAGAAAATGGGAAGGGATTGTAAAGTTGATAAGATACATATGTGTACGAAACATCCAAATTCATTGTAAATACTATGCATTACATTTGTATATTAATAAAAATAGTGTGTGTGGGGGAAATAAAATAAATAAATAAATAAATTTTGCTGTTGGTCACTTTTCCTCTGTGGTCCCGGGTACTGAAGCCAGGGGTGCTTTATCACTGAGCTACTACACCCCGGCTGTGTTTGATTCAACCTAACAATACTATATGCTATTTTACCAGACTAGGATGCAGACCAGCCTCACGGAAGAAGCCCTCCTCTCACGACAACTCTTGGCCCAGCCCTGGCAGCAACTCTCACGTCAAGCAGCCTGCAGGGCCCAGACGATCCAGCCGTTCTGCCTCCCAGAGTGCCTGTGCGCACACGTGCCTCCAGCTGCCTTGCTCTGATGTCTCAGGAGGGAGATCTCTTAATGTGACCTTTCTTTGTCTACCTGGCCTTTCTCTTCAGTGGTGGCTGTAAAGAAGCAGGCATCTTTCCTTTTAGGGCTACTGCCACACCTGGGACACTGCCCCTTGGCCCCGTGTACTCTGTGGCCTCCTCTGCAACCCACTCTGCTCAACCAGCTCCACAGGTCCACCTCAGATTAGCCCAGCAGGTCTGACTCAAGCACTTAGCTGGAAACTTGGGGTTGTAAAGCTCTGCCTCTGCTTCACGGCTTCCAGAATCAGCAGAACATGCAGTGACGATACTGAGGATAACAAGCTTACTCTTCTGCGAGCTCAAATCCAAGCATGACATTTTAACTGTCTGTATGTAGGAACCTCTTTAATCCTCAGAGCAGCCCTAGGAGGGTACTATCAGCCCTGTCTTACAAACACACAAACCAGGACAGAGAGCCTACCTACTTGCTTCATTAAGGACTCACGCTTAGAAAGGGTGAGAGGGCTAGAAGATGAACCCAGGCAATCTGTTCCAAAGATGGTGGTCAGATCACTGTACTATTCTGCCCAGTCTGCCAATTTTAGCAGGAGGTGACTGTATACAACTCCTCCACTGGCTTGCCCTGCTCCCAGCTTTTCTTCCCAGGTCCTTAGGGATGACAAGTGGCAGGTCTGCTGAAATTCCCACAATTCCCACTTGTATCTCTATACCCTCATCACCTGGTTATTCCCAATGTCAGCGCTGCTTTTAGCCCCAGATGGCTTTCCATGGTACCTGAATTCATTCACAGAGCTTCCTCTGCAGAGATTCAAGGCAACCGTATGCATGTGTCTGCTTTGTTCTGCAAAGATCATGTCCAACAGCTCTTTTTTTTTTTCTTTTTGAGACAAGGTTTCCCTCTTTAGTCCAGGCTGGTGCTGACCTCACTAGGGACCCCAGGCTGGCCTCGAACTTACAGTAATCCTTCATTCTCAGCCTCCCGAGTGCTGAGTTTACAGGTGTGTGCTACCACACCCAGCTTATATGGTGCTGGGAAATGGAACTCAGGGCCTTGAGCTCCTCCAGCACTACCTCCTGTGCATTTCTTTTTCTTTTTTTCTTTCTTTTTTTTTAATATACTGAGGATTAGATTCAAGGCTTTCACCTTGAGCTATATCCTCAGTCTTTTTCATTTTGATATAGGATCTTGCCAAGTCACTACTCAAACTTGGGATCCTCCTGCCTCACCAGCTCAGTGTTGGGATCACAGATACGTGCCAACGTGCCGAGCTTGGTGCAAAGTTCACAATGCTCTTGCCCGTTTCTTACACCACTGCTGCAATTCTTCCTCCTAACGACTACTACTGTCTGTCCAGCCAGGCATGTTTCCTACTTTCAGTTTCCACAGAACTGTAGAAATGTGGGGTAGGAGGAACTCTGTAGAGTTCCTCAATCACCCATCTGTTTTGTTTAAAGAGGGGAAACTCTCCTCAACAAACCTGCACTAAGTGAAATGTTAACATAGCAGAAGACAAAAAGCCTAGTGCTTTTGTGGGTTATTGGCCAAAGGCCTCAAATCCACCAGATAATTGAACAGTTTTAAAGTTGAGAGTTTCGCCTTCTGCCCTATTCATACTGTGAACTGCTAAAGGCAGCTCCAGGAATCCCCTCCCCTTCCTGGGCATTCTGACCCCATCTGACAAGGCTTTTGGTCCCTAGCTCAGGATAACTAAATTTTATCGAATGCTCTTGAGAGCCTGCTCCACTTCAATTATCAAGACAGTAGCTCACCAGCTCGCAGCCATTCTGGGCTCCCGTCCCCATTTATCCTGGGGCATCACATACACAAAAGCTGGTTTCTTATCAGTGGCCTAGGGCCTGGGTACCAAAGCTGGCACTGACTCAACTCATTCCCATTGCTTGACCCTTCAGAGTCCTCCTTGGGTGAGCTGGTCCTGTCTTCCCCTCACACGCTGAATGGGTTTCTGCTCTGCCGCCCTTCACCTGACTGCAGGGTGGCCTGGCTGGGAAGCAGAGGGAGCTACTGCAGCGGCTGCTGCCAACACCTATGTGCTAGTCAAAACTCAGGAAAAACTCTGTTTCCTCTGGCTTTTCTTCTCCTCACTTTACAAAGAAGTATGTGCCAGGCATAGTGGTGCACACCTGTGATTTCAGTACTCTGGGAGGCTGAGGCAGAAGTCCAAGTTCAAGCCCAGCCCAGGCAACACCTCAAAACAATGTAGTTCAATTCAAAGGCCCTGAGCTCAATCCAGAGTATCCCCTACAAAACCCCTTCTGTGGGGGGCTGGAGGAATGGCTCAGCGGTTAAAGCGCTTGCCTACCAAGCGCTAAGTACCATAGTTCGATTTCCCAGCACCACATAAACTGGGCGTGGTGATGTATGCCTATAATCCCAGCACCCAGGAGGCTGAGACAGGAGGACTGCTGTGAGTCCAAGGCCAGCCTGGGCTCTGAAGTGAGTTCAGGACCAGCCTGGACCACAGAGTGAGACCCAGTCTCAAAAAAAAAAAAAAAGAAAAGAAACCCTGTGTAAGTACACACACACACACACACAAATAAAATGTCCTCAGTTTGAACATACATAAAGTATTGAAATACACAGTTTATGTATTTATTTTCTTGTCGTGCCCATGTTGCTGACAGAACCTAGGGTCTTGTGCATGCCTGGCAAGCTACCCCCGGCCACAGGTGTAGCAACAAACGCTTCTCTCTCCCTAGATAGGGACAGGAACAACCTGCAGGCTGTGCTCCTCACGGGCTGCAGAGCCCGGAGCTGTCTCTCCTCGTCCCGTCCCCTGCCCCTCGAGCCTGCCAAGCCACTTCGTAGTGTACTTTCTGTGTTCTTCACGAAGGCCTTAAGCGTCCCCATTGAGGCCCTCAAGGCTGCTTTCTAGCTGACGTCTCCTCAGCCTCTGCTCCCTAACCTCCGGGGGATGTGTGCCAGGGCTCATACTCAGCTCCCCACCTCAGGGATCTTATCCAGGTCTCAGCATCAAGCAACACGTAGCTGCTTTAAACGCACATGTCCAGCCCAGACCCCTCTCTCCTGGACTTGACTGAGGTTCGTTTGCCTCGTCTCCATCTCCAAATTTGACACGCTCCATGCTGAGCTCCAGATACTCCCCAAACCTGCTCCCCAGCAGCCTTCTCCCTGCACTGCAGTCACCCGGCTCATCCTCTGTCACACTCTAACCTAACTCACCAGGAAATCCTGCAGGTTCTACTTCTGTATCTATTTCCTTTCACTGTCGCATACTCTTTAAATTTACTATTTATCATGTTTTTGTTTACTGTGTATCTCCACTCAACCAATGTATAAGCTGGACGAGAACAAAGTTTCCACCTGTGTCACTTCCCAATATATCTTAGGGCTCCACCAGTGTCTGGCACATGGCAAGCATTCAATAAAATACTTGTCCATGAACAAATAAAAGCTCTCTTGGGCCTTACAGTCACTCTGAGGCCCTTCTGGTACAAAGACCCTCCTCATACTGAGGAATCCGGGCCCCACGACTTCCTGTCAAGTGGGCGGGCAATCTCTTTGGCATCCTTCCTTTCCCAGCCAGGCACTTGTGGCAGCACCTTCTGTAACCCCCATTCTGATGTTCCTGCTCAGCCCTGGCCACTCACCTGGAAGTCCTCCTCATCCAAGATCTCCTTCCTCCACTTGACCAAGAAGGCTGCACACACGTAGAGATGAAAGTGGGAGAAGCCTTCAGGTTCCGACTGGGATGAGAGAGATGAGTTAGGCCTTAGGGCCCCGTGTAGAAGGATGTGACCAGCTAGGTCCTCTCAGTTCCCCGCCCCCCTGGGGTTGGGAAAACAACAAGACACCTTTCTACAGCGGGGCCAGTAGAGGCTGAAAGATTCAGCAAAGGTCCTGTTCACGACACCCAAGCCGACGCAGATGTAACCACAGGAGATGGTGGGAATCCTGCCATGCTAGGGAGGGTGGCAGGGCATCACAGGGTCACCCCGGCATGGGCAGGGCTGGGGAGCCCTCCTACCTGGTATGTGTCCCACAGGCGGATGGTGCAGCGAAGAGGAAGCTCCCGCATCAGCAGGTTGTTCATCCACCGAAAGGCGAACTGCAGGTACTCGACCTCGTACCTCCTGAAGTGACTGTGCACCTGCTCTGAAACAGGAGGCATCACTGGCCCCAGGAGCCCCAGACACAGAAGACAGAGGGTTTTCCCCATGTGACACACTGCACAGTTGCTCAGCCCAGCACATGGAGCACTGTGACATCCCACAGGAGGACTCCAAGGAGGGGGCCTCCTCCTCTGTGGGCAGCTCTGGCCATGAAGCAGGAGACACAGGTTCCCCCGGCTGCTGCACCTAGTTAGTCATTTGACAGGGAGCCAGAGTGGAGAACCTTGGAGACCACCTTGGCCATTCCCCACTGGGGAGGAACTCCTCTTCAGCGTCCCCGACAGGGGGCCGGCAGCAGAGATCCACACACTGCCAGTACAAGAGGCTCACTGACTCCACTCAAGGGCATCCCTTCCACAAGACACTGAGTCACCAGAAGGTGCTTCCCATAGCTAACAGGAAGTAGCTCACTTCCGTCACTAGGGGACCTTCTGGTATTCGGGAGCATGTCAAACCTGGTCCCTATTCTTTTTATGTTTTGTTTGTTGGTTGGTTTTGAGACAGGGTCTTGCTCTGTAGCCAGGCTGGTCCTGAACTCACAACGGAGCCCACACTCGCTTTGAGTTCACATCAATCGTGTCTCAGTCAGTCTCCCTAGTGCTGAGATTACAGGTGTGTACCACCACGCCCAGTCTACGTGGTGCTGGGAAATTAAACTCAGGGCCTTATACTTGCTGAGCAAGTGTTCTAGCTGTTGTGCTATTCCTTCAGCCCCCAAACCTAGTCCCTATTCTATATAACAGCCCTTCAAATCATGCTTAATAGAACTGGCTTTATTTTTCTTTCTTTGGTCTTGTGGTAGTTTTGTTTTTGCTTTGGTGATGCTAGGGATCAAACCCAGGGCCCCGCGGCACATGTGAGATAATTAATCTAATACTGAGATAACACCCCTGTCCCAATACAATTTTTTTTTCTCTGTTCTGTAGCCTAGGCTGGTCCTGAACTCACTATGGAGCCCAGGCTGGCCTTGGACTCACAGCAATTCACCATGCCCAGCTTCCAATACAACTCTTGAAAGAATAACTATTAAGAGAATTCAGGGAGGGGTCAGGATTTTGATTTCATCTGCCCACCACCTAAAGGCACACTGTCTATTTATTAGGCATTTGAAAAGGCAGAAAAAACAAAGATAGGGCAGACAGTGGCAGGAAGCACTGCTTCTGCCCTCTAGATCCTAACTAATGATCAGCCTCTGGCAGTCAGCTTAGCACAAGCACCACACACGAGGCTCTTGGGGAGTGATACCAGAGGTTGCAGTGGCGCCGCCCCAGGGCTGACGCTTGGGTCGGATGGTAAGACACAGAGGGACAACAGTGAGTCAACAAACGAGGCGGGAAGAATGAAACTCCAAGTCACGGAAGATGGAGTGAGCAGAATAAATCATGGAAGGTTTTCACAAAAACAGGCCTGGGTGACAGAGACAGAACAGCACACAACCTGTGTGCGCGGAAAAGGAAGGCAGCTTTACTTGGCAAAGTCAGCAAGTCTGTGCACAGGAACAGCACAAAGAGACTCAGATTCAGAGAAGCAAACCAAACAGCATGAAAAAGGCAGGAGGAAGCCACAAGGCTTCAGAGCAGCGGAGAAACACAAGATTCCTTTCAGAAAAAGGCAGAGAGTACGGGAGAGTATGGAAGTCTGAGAGAGTGCCACAGGACTAAGCCTGCCTGGGAAGAAGCCGCGGAGACCTCAGAAAGGCTGGGCCAGCACTGCACCAGGGAAGTGGGTGGGCAGCGAGTACAGCAGGACGCTGAAGGAGAACCCAGAGCCCTGGTGCTGGAGAAAGAGGCAAAAGACGACGCTGGGCAAACTGCAGAACTCGCACCCCGCTCTCCTGCTGAGTGTGCTGCCAACAGCAGAGTCACTAGACAGGGGCAGGCTGGAAAAGGGCCTGGCGAGCGATGGGTGTCACTGGCCTGTATCACAGCCACAGTGGACCACCGTCAGAGAATTCCTACTGGTCGGACCTACCATCAATCCGGCTGACAAGCTCTTCCAGTGCCTTGACCTTCTTCTGGATCCCTGGTTGTGCAAAGGTGTAGTTATCCTGCCAATGACACAGAGCCCAAGATGAAGGGGGAACCCAAACAGTTGTACTACCACCTGTCAAGTTCACAGAAATACTTTTAAAGTATGGGTTATTTTTCTAAACCCAGTGCTAATGTGTGGACACAGTGTCTGGGGAACAAAGAAACGGACAGCAGAGGGCAGGGTGAGCCTAATGGGGCCTGCCCTGGGGTGCAAAACTACAAGGTCTGGGTGCTTCGCGAAAAGGAGGGGCCCACTTCTATGACACAGCCAGCAAATCATGGAGATCCTGCCAGAGTTCTGAGAGTCTAGACCACTCTAAAGCTAGTCAAACATGGAGGAGCCATGGGAGGTAGGTGGCCCCGCCTGACACGCTGGAGTCTGCAAGAGCCCCTGGACCGAGACCTTCCACGGGCACAGGCCCGGCTCACCTGGATCCCATCCAGCAGTTTGCTCATGCACCAAAAGCTGTCGGCCTCAATGCTTCGCAGCATGTCCTGAGACAAATTGGTGACATCAAAGTTCTCCACATCCTCTTCTGCAAGACAGAAAGTAAAGAAAGTCCAGAGGTCTTATCTAAATACGGAAAGAGAAAGGCAGAACCTGGTGTCCTCTGCAGGGTCCTTCAGGCTAGGGGAGAACCACACTAACGTGGTATCAAGGAGCAAAAGGCCTGGCTCACTACTCCCCTTGTCAGGTGGACAAATGTGCCCCAGGGAAGGTACTTGTTACAACAATAAATAGGCCATTTCCCCACACCAGTTCTGCTGGGTCTAAGAGATCTTTCACTGGTTCTACATTTGCTCATTCAGATTTAGAAAGTGTCAATCCAGGTCTCATGTTCTACGCAGACCCACACAGCTTATGGACGGTGGTATAGAAAAACCTTGATTTCAGAGCTGCCCAGCACACTCACACTATGTGTACAGAAAGAACAGCTGGGGCCCCACAGCTCCCATGAGTCACTTTAAGAATGGAATTACTGCTAACACGGTACCCAATCCCAGTCTCTCCACACAGAAGTGAAGGTTTGTGTGTAAAGCAGATGACCATGCCTGTGAGCACTTCTAGGATTTAACGTCATCAAGATGTTGTTTCCCTACATGGGTTCTGCAGAACATGGATTGGACAGAATACTCAAAAAAGAGAGAAAGGGTTCCACAGACAAATAAGGATGGGAAACACCATGATGTATTATCTCCATCCTGGAGATTCATCCAAGACCACAGCATTTGAGAAGCTGTAAGAAATTTGCATTAAGTAAATCTGCTTAACTTTGTTTATCCATCATGTCCCAAACTTACTTAGCCATGGGGGCTCAGAGGACTCTACAAGAATCTCATGGGAATCCCAATGGAAACAAGAGAAGCGAGGGGTTGTCCGGTCTGAGATCCAAGGGAGGAGAACTTAAGAAACCTTCAAGAATCCTGAAGAAGGCAAAGCCACAGTGCAACTCTCCCTCCTGCCAGAGAGGTGAAGCAGTAACAAAGGCTCTCCCTGCTCCACCTGCAGGGTCCACATGAAAACGTTCAGGCCTCTGAGTTCTGTGCCAAAGGCAGCTTTTCTTCTCAGATCCTTTGCCCTATTTTGAAAATAGGATGTTCCTGCAGTCCCTGTGCCAGCTAGAGACAGACTCTGGCCCTTTCAGTTACTGGAATTGTTAGTAAGACCTGTATCTGAACTTCCTTATGACAACCTGTAACAAATTCTCATTCTGCTTTAAAAAAAGCTGTTGGGTTTTTTTTTTAATGAACATCAGGATTATTAAAAAAAATCTTTTGAGGGGGACACTGAGGTACTTTTTTAGAAAAACTATGAATAGGAATGTCCTAACACTGGAAATACGGCCCCAGTTCACGTATGTAAAGGGCTGACCCCAGTGCACAGCACAGAGTTGGCACACTGCACGACAGTTATTCCAGATGATGTTTACTAGGAAAACAGAGCGTGACGGGAAAGTACGTCACAGTGTTACGGGAAAACAGCAAGTGCCAAGTTATTTATGGTAGACCTTCAACTACTGTACCTGTAATATTTATGTGTTTATAGAAGTACAGAGGAAAGAAAATATACCACAGAGTTTATCGTGCGTATACCCCAGGTGGTAGGAATGAAGGATTTTGTTTTCTTTAAGTTTTACAGGACTTTTCAGAATTCCTACAACAAGCATAATTTTTATGGTTTCCCCCAAATGCACATTATTTAGGAGGAAAAAAGCCACAATTGGCTATACTTGCCTTTTATCACCAACAAAGAATAAAGACAACTTTGTAAAACAGCACTAAACTTGCAGAAACTACTTTGATAGTGCTCAAAGGTCCATTTGAGAAACTGTATTTTTAAAATACCTCTTCCAAGATTATTTTTCTTTTTGTCCAAACTTATTTATCAGGCAGTGTTTTCTGGTTGATCACATGTATTACTAATGTAGGTAAATGCTCCTGGGCTGCAAGCCTCAGCTCAGAACCCTTTTTCCTGTCAGCTTCGTGACTTTCTAAGACTTCTGCAGACTGCTGCGCATGCCCTCTGGCTGGTTTCCGTACAGTGGCCTCCCCATCCTCCAGCTGTGGGCTCAGGCACAGGCACAGAAGGGCAAGCAGGACTGGGAACCCCATAGGGCTGAGAACAGCCGGGGTCCTCAGGAGGCTGAGGAGGGCCTCTCTGCCCTGCTTCCCTGGGGTCTGGTTACAGGCAGACTCTCCAGCCAGACTGCAGGGTTCAAACCACTATCAAATCAAATCACTGGAGGACTCTGTCCCTTACTAGCTTTGGACTTTGGGCAAACGGCTTTACTCTGTGCCTTGACTCCTCCTCATCTGTTAAGGTGGAGATACTGCCTATGTCAGAGGATACTGTGAGAATTAAATAAATTAACTAATATATTAAAAAGGCTAATTGGAATTAAATAAGCATTATGTAAATGTTAGTTGGCATTATTACGGTCATTCAGTCATGCCAGGAACAAATGCATTTCCATCTTGTTTAAGCCACTGACATTTTAGATCTCTCCATTTTGCAGGCAGACTTAATATTAAATGCTAAACTTCCTTCCCAAAATAGGACTTTGAAAGCCAGTCACCTTTGCAAACTTTCCACTTTTACCACCTACTTCAGGAGAACCAGACTACCGACACCCTCAGTTGGGAAGATGCCACTCTCGGTAACCACACCAGCGCAAACCTCTAGCTGTCTCAGGTTCAGACGAGCTTGCCAATAAGGTACTGACTCCAGGGCTACTGTCTGCCCATCAGCCGTAGGCTTTCACCATCACAGGGACAGCTCACAGCATTCCAGAGAGGGCGAAAGAATTTAGTTCTAGTTTTCTGCCTGCTGGGAGGATAAAACTCACACATTCAATGAAAACCTGTAAGCTGAGTCCATCAGCAAAAAGCAGGAGAGAGAGGGAGAAGCAAACGCTCTCTGAAGGCCTCATTCAGCACAAACAATCTATTCCGAAGGATCCCTAAACATGCACTTGAGGGCACTCAGCATACAATCGAGGCTGAAACAGGAAACTACGCCCGCACGCAGTCTCGAGTGAGGGCTCTGTTTTCAGCTGTCATGACAAGCTGAAAGACCCGATTTTAAGGGATATTTCATGGCCATTTTAAGAGGCAGAGCATCTGAAAGGAGAAAATCCAAACGTTCTTTGTAAAAGCCAAGCTGCCCACTCTGGACTCGACAAGAACATGCTCATTTATCAGCAGATGACATGTGCTCGAGTGGTAGCTCCAGCCAACTGTTCACTTTTCCTGAGAACTCTGAGTCCTGGGCCAAAGATCAGTTGATGTCTGTCTCACACACTCCCCGGCCCTGGGACCCTGGGCAGGCCTGGTGTTACCCAAACAAGAATAACGTGTCTATTCACTGCTCCAGATGCTTCCCAGGAACCATCTCCGATCCCAGGGCAGGCAAGCAGCCCGAGGCCCCTAGGTACCAGCTGCAGGTGGCTTCTGTTCTCCAAAGCCTGTGTCCTTGTTCTATCAAAACTGGACTCATAAGAATACCTGGCACAACATTTTCTGGTCACAAAAGTAAACTGAGGAAAAGAAAAAACAAAGTTTTTTGGACATATATCTAAAAGAACCTCATAAAACAAAACCTTAAAACATTTCACCCAGAAAAGTTTTAGAAGAAGTGTGAAGGCACTCACCTAATGTCTACGTAGTTTTTTTTTGTTGTTGTTTTTTGTTGGTTTTTTTTTTTGAGACAGGGTCTCGCTCTGTAGCTCAGGCTAGCCTTGGACTCAGAAAAATCCTGCCTCAGCCTCCCAAGTGCTGGGGTTACAGGTGTATGACTCCACAGCCAGCTGCATGTAGTGCTGGGGCATCAAACTTAGGGCTGTGCGCCTGCTAAGCAAACACTTTTAACCACCATGCCATTCCTCCAGCCCCACGCAGTTTTTAAGTGGTTCAAGTGCTGTATGAACACACTGCTGTGTTCTGTGTGCTCACCCAGCATCTCCAGGCAAGGAACTGATTGATGGCAACAGCCCAAACCATGCCACATGTAAAGCGAGGAGCAGGGTAGCCACTTAGCAAACCCAGGAAGGCCCAACCACCTGACAAAGGAAGCAGAGCCACCTTTGGAAGTGAGAGAGTAGCTCTGAGACTTACCCTGAGGCCCCCACAGGGAAGAGCCCCACAGATAGGGGTTCTGTTTCAGGAGGCCCATGTTTCTGCCTGTCAACACATGCTGTGTCGGAGATGCTAAGGCAGCTAACCACAGAACCCACTAGACACTGAGCCTGTCAATCAGGGCAGTGACTAGTAACGTGGCTGATATATGAGCTCTGGCTACTTGATGAGGGATAGCTTGGGGCATGTGTGTCCTGACACCCTGGTTAAAATGAATTTAAAAACTGAATGTCCCTCTAAGCTTTCTCTACTTTCCTGTATCATTTTTACTTTCACTTAGCAAAAGTCAGAAAGTTCCTGGTTAAATCTGCCTCTTGATTCTGGCTGTGAGACCTCAGACACTGTAAGCCCAAACCACACGAGTGTTCCATGACGATGGAAGTGTGCCGGTTTCACTTCTGGGAAGCCCAGGGTGCACAGCACAATCCCCCCATGCCGAGAGTCAGAGATGAGGGGGAGAGTGACGCCATCGGGGAACTGAGGGCACGGAGGCGGGGCAGAGCTGTAACAGCCCAGGGGCACAGATGGTAACAGTGCCCACAGTACTACATGGGGGGGGGGGGGGATTAGCAGCAGCAACGTTTCCGTGGAAATTTGAGTTTACTATGAAAAGTTACCTGCAAGGCTTCCCTCCCTACTTTAGGACTTTGCCTGAAGGTCATCCAAGCGTGACGCTGGCTCGCTGCATTTACTGTTCAAGCATGTTTGCTGTTCCCACCCTGGCTACTACAGCACATTCTCGACCCTTTTCCAGCTTTGTTCTTATCCACAGCACTGGCCAGGGTGGGAACTCGGAGGTTCATGTGCTAGAAGCTCGGTGCCCGGTGCAGCAGTGAAAGGGAAGGACGTTGCAGAAGGCAGGGCTCAATGGAGAAGGTGCGCTCTCTAAGATGGATCATGCATTTTCTCCAGGAGTGCGTGCCCGCTGTCGCAGGCAGGGCAAACTGTTTCCTGAGGCTGCCTCCTAAGCTGGGCAACTTCTGCACATGGCTAGTTCTCTTACTTATGATGCAGCCAGGGAGACCTCACCAGGACACGAGTACCACGCTGTCTGAACTCTCTAGCTACCAGAATCAAAAGTCCGATAAACACTTTTTTTTTTTTGAGACAGGGTCTTGCTCTCTAGTCCAGGCTGAATTTGCCATGGAGCCCAGGCCGGCTGCGAACAAGGAAATCCTTCCGCCACAGCATCCTGAGTGCTGGGATTACAGGCATACTCAGTTTACCTGGTGCCTGGGAACTGAACTCAGCGCCTGGAGCTTGCTAGGTATTGTGGTTTGGATGTGGAATGTCCCCAAAAGCCTCACACATGTGGATGTTATGGATTATCTATGCAACCATGTGCTGACAGGCAACAGGGGTCTGGTCTGGAGGGGTGAATTGTGGGTGTGTGGTGGACGACAGTGCTAGATTACAGATTACAGGCATGTGGTGGATTAAGGGCTTAAACTTGGAAGGGGTGCAACGCTGAAGCTGGACCTAGAAGGATATATGCTACTTCCTCCCTTTCTCCAGGACTTGGCTTCTGGCTTGCAATGCTGTGAGAAACAAGACTCCAACTCCGCCTCGGCCATGGGCTTCCACTGTAGTCGGCCACCTTCTGAAACAGCTAAAATAAACCTTTCCCCCCTAAATTGTGGATGTCAGGTATTCTGTCCCAGCAACAAGGAAGTAACTCAGACATTATGCAAGCACTCTAAACACCGTGCTTTTCCTCCACTCCCAAATCTCTGTATTTTTAAAGTAACCAGCTTCTTGTACTTTGTCACAGCACACTAAGACCAAGACAGTACTTACCATAACCAAACAAGTACTTTACTCTTTCCCCCCCCCCCCAACTTACTGTTTCTGCCTATTAGAATTTAAACTCTCCAGCAAGTGCTTAAAAGGTATAATTTGGGCTGGAAGAACAGCACAGCAGTTAAAGCACTTGTCTAGCAAGTGCAAGTCCCTAGGTTTAACTCGCCAGCACCACATAAACTGGGCATGGTGGTGCACACGTGTAATCCCAGCACTCAGGAGGATGAGGTGGGAGTATTGCCCTGAATTTGAGGCCAGGCAGGGCTACATAGTGAGTTCCAGACCAGCTGGACTACAAAGCAAGACCCTATTTTGAAAAAATAAAAACAATGCACAGATAAATAAAGGTATAATTTTTTTTTAGACAGGGTTTTGCACATAGCCCAGGCTAGCCTTGGACTCAACAGCAATCTTCCCACTTCAGCCTCCTAAGTACAGGTGGGTACCACCAGGCCTGGTTTATGTGGTACTGGGGAATCGAACTCAGGGCTCTGCACTTGCTAGGCAAGTACTTTAACTACTGTGCTATTCCTCTAGCCCCTAAAAGGTATAACTTACATATAGGAACTTGCATATACATGCATAGTTCTTTTGAGTTTGGACAGACATCCTCATCTATGTTTAAAACATTAAAGGGGACATAGCTCAGTGGTTAAAGCTAACAATCACAAAGTCCTGGGTTTAATTCCCCAGCACCACATAAGCTGGATGTGGTGGTACATACCTGTTGTCCCTGCACTTGGGAGGCTGAGGCAGGAGGACTGCAGTGAGTTGGAGGTGAGGCTGAGCTACACAGTGAGTTCAGGACTATCCTAGACCGCATAGTGAGAGCCTGTCTCACAAAGTACATAAATAAATAAATAAGCCCGAATTCACCGAGAATACTTATTTCTCCAGAAAAGTCTCCTCACACTTTCAGCCAGGCAGTCTCACACCTAAGGCAACCTTTGTTCTTGTACCTAGTACCACAGACTAGCTCTACGTATCTGTGGACTCCACACAGATGCAACCACACAACTGGTACTTTTCATGTTACCTGGCATCTTTTTGCTCAGCTCAGTGGTTTCTGAGATTCTTTCACATTATTGTATTTATCAGTAGTTTGTTCTTTTTATCGCTGAGTAATATTCCATTGTATGAATAGCTGTCAGTGGGTTTTAAGATTGTTTCTGTCAGTATGAATAAAGGTGCTATGAATATAATTTTTCTCTTCCCCACTTTATTGATATGTATAAGTACGAAATTTAAGGTTTACAATGAAGTTGAGCATTTTGTGCACATACGTGTCTTGTCAAGGCCACAAGGGCTTTCCCGTTCTCCTTTTGTCCCTCCCCTTCCCCACCTCTTCCCCCTCCCTGCCCTAGCCCCGTTTCACTTTGTTCTTTAAGTTCCGTAAGAGTTGTGATCTGGGTTTCTCATGATGTGCTATGAATATTCTTGTACAAATCTTCTAGGGATGGTAAGGTTTCATTTCACTTGAAAAGAGAAGGGCTTTTTGCTTCTTTTACATACACCCATAATCCCAGGGCCTGAAGCAGTGCCCGAAAAGGACAGTGATCGGCACATACAGCTGAGTGGTGGTGGTACTCCACTTCCATCTCTTTTTTTTTTATGTGCCCTTTTTTTCTTTTTTTCCACTTTCATCTCTTAGAAGGGAGAACTTTGGGCTAAATCAGCACATTATCAGAAACATGTAATTCACTGCCCTCTAGTGGCTGAAGCCAGCAGCACTATATCAACTCCTGAGTATCTTGCAAATAATGGTAGCACAGGATATTCATTCATTTCTTTAGATGTGTGGAATATCCATTTTGGAGACCAAAAGAAAACACTAGAAATCCAAGTAAGTTAAAAATAAGGCCAGGTGTGCTGGTGCACGTGGGTAATCCTAGAACTTGGGAGGCTGAGACAGGAGGACGGTTGAGCTTGAGACCAGCTTAGGCTATGTAGCAACAGCAAGACCCTGTCACAATCAAGTTTAACAGAGTTTCTGGCCTCCAGGAATGACAGTCTAGTGGCAGAGGGTAAGAGGGAAAGATGATAAAACAGTACGAGAAAAGTGCTGCAGAAGAACTGGGGAGAGAGAGAGAGAGAGAGAGAGAGAGAGAGAGAGAGTAGGTGGCAGGGGATTGTCCAGGACTGCAGAGGGCTACAGAGTACTAGGCAAGGTGGTGAGGTGGGCCAGTGTGTGCGCGTGGGTGCGTGTGCGTGTGTTCGTGTGTGTGTGTGTGTGTATAGGAGGCAGGGGGTTGTCTTGGGGAAGGACTCTGGGAGGCAGGTGAGTCTTAATTCTTTAATTCCCATAATCTGCCAAGGATTCACTCAGGAGATAAAGAGATGGTGTCATGCAGGCTTCAAGTTTATAAATGTCAACTGAGGGGTGTGAAGGGGAGCAATTATACAGATCCTTGCACCCCAAGCTGAGAAAATGAATATTTTTATTTTTACTTTTTATGAGACAGTCTTGTGTCTTCCAGGCCAGCTCTGAACTTCTGAGCTTAAAAGCTCCTCCTGCCTCAGCCTCCTGAGTAGCTGGGACTGTAAGAGTGGGCCACTGTGGCTGCTGAGAACCTGGACATTTAATTTAACTGATAAGCGATAGATATTAAGGGTTTGCAGCACACGAGCTGTGTGGAAGTCTGTGTCTGAATGTCATAGAAGGGCATGATGTGAGTCTACAGGTATGCCCATCTCAGGAATCATAGCCCCATCCTTCTCTCTACAGCTGGGACTCATCAGCAATGTCAATGCTAGACCTAAGCACACGTGGCTTTTTTATTTTTGCACAATATCCATTTTTATAGAAGCAGCTTACTCTACTAAAAAAAAACAGCAGCAGCAGCAGCAGGCAGGCTTTCTATAGACAGCTTCTCTATCAACTCAGAAGGAACTTGCTAGCAGGGGGGGTGGTGATGCTCACCTATACACCTATAATCCTAGGACCAAGAGAGGCTGAGACAGTAGGATTCCAAGTTTCAGACGTGTCTGGGCAGCTTAGTGACTGAGCAAGCTCCTGCTCAAAATTAAAAGAGAAAAGAACTGGTGATACAGCTTAGTGGTATAGTCCTTGTGTGACATAAGCGAGGACCTTAAGCTAGACAGACAGTGAGAAAGAGCGTGCCCGTGCAAGAGAGCAAATGAGCTAGAGAGGGAGTGTGGGAAAGGGGGCGTGCGAGAGGGCGCGTGCACAAGTGCCCGCGTGAGCTGCTGAATCGCCCTCATCCACCTTACAGCTACAATGACACAAAGCATGAAAGAAAGTTCAGGTACTAACTGATGAAGCAGTAGGGGTGACGAGAACAAACAGAAAAGATGCGTGAGGCCAGCAATGCCCTGGTGGCGCGTGGATCCCCCAGCTACGGCAGTGAGATGGGGCGACGGGATCAAGCTGCCTGGTGAGGCCCACACACAGGAGAGCTCAGTAAATACTGGATGGACAGATCTGGCCACATAAAAGTTAGCTAATTCTACATAGGCAGAAGCAAAAGTGAAATTAAGAGACAAATGATGGCCTAGGAGAAAACAATATTAGGTTGAACCATACAAGATCCTTTTCTTCTCTCTGTAGTTGAAAAAGACCAGCTGACTGAATATGAGCAACTTCATAGGATTTGACCTAGTATTTTTAAGACCCAGTATTTTTAACAAATGTCAGATGAAGGAGGAATACATGTAATCTACAAAAGCATTACAAAACAAGACAGATCATGAACTCACTAGAAAAAAAAAACCTGAGTACATAATTGAACAAGCAGATCACAAAAGAAACAAGTCATACTACATATAAACATGCAGACTCAATAATGAACCAGTGGACACAACAACTGAAACACACAGCACAGTTTATTTGTTAGATAAATAAAACCTGACTGAACTGAGATTCACCTTGGATCAGGGCACGAGGAACAGAACATCCACACACTAGTGGCCTGAGCACAAACTGGTACACACATTCTTTGGAGTCTCTCTCACTCACTAGTATGTATTTGGTACGCTCTAATCAGTAGCAATTTCACAGTCAGGATCACTTCAAAGAAAAGGATTTTAACACACACAAGACGTACATGAATTTTTTTGTTGTGATATTAATTATACAACCTAAACTATCTGTACTAACTAAAAAAATTATAAGCAACTTAGATGTTCTTTCACAGAAAAAAATTATATCACAGAAAAGCCTAAAACTAATATGACTTCTGAAAATACTCAAGCAACACATCCAGACTTAGAAAGGTGGGTATGAAATTTGTAAGGAAGAACAAGGAAGACAGACGGAAGTATGGATAGCCTGACTGCACTTCTCTGGATACAGCCACAGGAAGCAACACATGCAGAGCTCTGGCCACGCGCAGGAACAAGTGTGGAAGAGTGCGCACCGGACGGTTAACGGCAGTTATCTCAGGTGGGTCAGTATGTGTGGGCAGTAACATTTCACGTTGTTCCGGCTTTTTAAGAGAGCATGTATTCCTATCACAACTTTTTAAAGGTAAAGATTAAAGAAATGCACTACAAACTTTAAAGCACAGAATGCGGCAGGTAAGAGTCATTCTACGTGCGGGGACAAGAATCTTAGTTGACATGTCACCAAATCACGCACCAAGCCGAGGCCTGGATCTGAGTTTCAGGAGCTCACTTGCCATCTGGCTCTTCGATTACTCACTTGTCAAGTGGGCTGAAAACCTACCTTAAGAGACACTGGGGTCTGCTAAACAAAGCTGGGCTGTTAAAGGACTTCCCAAAAGACAGAGTGCTTCAAAAATCAGGGTGCGACTACTGCTCGGCATGGCAAGGGCCTTGGTAGGACCCAGAAACGAAGGACTAAAGCTAGGATCTCCTAAGGGAAAAAGCGACGGATGAGAACTGACACACGAGGACACTTAGCAGGCCGCTGCGTGACACAATGTGGATCTGATTTAGACTCTAGTCAAATAAACTGTTCAATACGGTTATTCACTTAAACACTGATACATATTCAAGAGCTGCTATTGGTTTTTAGATGTGACAGTTACATGCATTATGTATGTGCATTTCTTAAAATCTCTTATTGTTTAGGAATATAAATGGAAACAGTTATGAATAAAATGATAATGATGCTTGAAAGTGCATTTATTTCAAAATAATTTATAAGAGTGAATAAATACTAATGTAAAAGAAAGAAGACTGAAGTTAGGTGATGGCTATAGGGAATTTATGGTAGCATGTTCCTATTTTTACATATATGTGAAACTTAACATAACTAAAGGTTTCATGAAAAAACCAAATGGGCCCATCTTCCTAGGTGAGGTAGAGCTGAAGACCCACGTGCACCTGCGGTGGAGGTGAGCCCACACAACAGCCCAGCCTGGCCCTGAGGGAGACGCAGAGGGCCAGCCTGCACCGCAGATGCGCCGTGGGCCACAGCAGCAAGTGGGGCGGATCTGCACACACTATGGTCAGAAAGCAGTCAGATCTACCACAGACAGGCATGGTGGAACAGGTAGGAACATGATGGGCACCTGTGGAAAGCAACGGAAAGTTGGTACAAAGTGTAAATGGCAGCTAACAAAGTAATTACATATCCAACAAGAACTACAGCTGCTGAGGGTTATTTTCAGGTGACATTTATACTGTCATCAATATGTCATACCAGTGTTTATACTTCAAATGTAGATTAATAGATTAATGTGTGTCTAGGCTCACTTTTAATATCACTTTATTTACGCTTTTGAGACAGGGTCTTACTATTATTAGACTAGCCTCATATTTTGGGCTCATGTGACCTCTCATCTAACCTCTTGTGTGGCTGGGATTACAGAGACACGTCACCATGCATGGATGACATTCTCCAGTCCTAGAAACCTTTACAATGCAACTTAGTGGTAGGATGTGTGCTTAGCATTTACAAGGACCTAGGGTCAATTTCTAACACACAAACACAAGAGAGAGAAAGTAAGGCACCACTGGAAGAGGTAGTCCCCAGAATTATAATAGTTGAACTGCTCTCTTAATGAAACAACTCAGTAGAATTAAGCTGCCTCCAACAGATGACCTTCTACTGTGTATGCAGAGGGAAAAGTTCTCCAGGAAAAGCTTGCTCTATGTATTTTTGGACGTAAAAATTTTTAACATTCTTGCTTGCTGACTGATTAGGAAGGAGTAGGCAAGAGCGACGTGCCCTTACTCCCAGTTCTACCCTGGGCTACTGTGACACAAGCAGGACAAAGGCAGGTATTCAACCACTTTCACTTTCTGAGACTGTCTCATAGAAGATCCAAACACCACAGGCCCAGAACCAGAGAGGACAGACCTACTGCTTAGAACCCACCTAGAGTCTAAAGGGAAAGAACCTCCCGGTTGTAGGCAGGGACTCCTACATGTCAAATGGAAGTGAGGTGACTGCAGGGAATGCTTTCTAAAGTCCCTTTTAATGTTCTTATTTCTACATGAGTTTCTTCTTATCTGGCTAAGGCAACAACGCATCACACCATGCCAGATAGGTATCCCTGTGAACCTCTGAGCACAGGAGATAAAGGATGCCAAAGAGAAGAAACAGAGGATCCTCAGCTCTTCTCCTTTTAATACTGCTTGATTTCAGCTGTCTGGAAGAGGTTAGGTCCCTGAGCAAACCTAACCTCACCATGAAATTACTACTCTCCAAAGTGACAAGAACCTATGGGGTAAGAGGTGAAGGAGAAACAGGAAGAGATCAAGGTCCTGGGATCTCCCTGGTCCTTCCCATCCCCTCCAATACGAGTAGACTCTGACACCACCACCTCTCTTCCATGTGTCTGCAACCTGCTTCCAAGAGCCAGCACACAAACCAGTGTATCAAGGCCTGGTGTAACCTAAAATGCCAATATTCGTGGCCGGACACTCACCTGTGTCTAAGACAGGCTCAAAATAATGCCCTTAAATAAGCCATCAGAGAATCTGTCTGTGGCAGAACATAAACCCAGCAACTCGGCCATGCCTGTGACCGAGCACTTCTCTTTAGGTGGGATGGATCTGTGTTCACCTTAAGAGAAATCCCAAGATGCTACTGCTATTAACACAGGTGAGGCTGTGCATGTCTAGGTCGTGCTCTGTCTCCTTTTTAGCAAGACATAGCCACCGGCTGCCTCCTGGGGAAAACACACAAGCAAACGGCAGATAAGAGCAACAGCGTATTCAGTGTGGTGCTCTGCTTCTTACCCACATATTCTGAGAGGAAGACGACAAAGAACGGAGTGACCAGGTCATTAATTCCCTGGACATACCCACTGGCAGGGTGTCTGATGGCCCAAATAAATAGAATTCTTTCAAAGATCTAGAAAAATGAGAAAGAGAAGATGCAAGTATTAAATCAGGTTGACACACTCTCTCCTGCCAGTTATCTACTTCCCAATTTACTTCAGGGCTGGTGCAGAATTTTTAAGAAAAATGTAAAACACAGTAGAACAAAGGGAGAGCATAGACACAGAGCGCCTCTAGCAGGAGTTGTGTGTAGACACCCCTTGATCTTACTTATCTTTCCAGTGTCTGGTTACTATGACATAAACTTGGGAAGAGGAAAGAATAGTGACACAGGGACTTAGAAATGCTATGGCTGTCACTGATTCAAGCCACCGCATTACCACTTGTGGAGCTGTTTCTCTGTTTCTGGGAGAAACATTTCAGAGCGTCCTAATTTTGGTACCTTTTTTTTAAACCCTTTTTGGTCATTACAGGATTCAGAGCGGAATCTTCTCTACCGCCCTCCCTCTTGCCCCGCTGAGAAGGAAGGCGTGCTAGCTTCACTTCTACTCCAGCCCGACTGGGCACAAGTGACACACTGCACATGCAGAGTGTCTCCTCCACTGCAGGATGGAACCCAGACATCTGCTGGAGATAGGAAGTGAAGGAAACCAAATCCTATGGACTCACACATCTGGAAACTGAGACAGAGAAATCAGCCAAGGCCCCTGTGGGAAAGCCTACAGGGTTGTGTGTATTAGCCACAGGAAACCAGAGACCTAGACGGGGGACAAAGAAGATTTCTACAGTGTTTTAACAGAGTCCTGCCCTAACCACTCAGCTATACTCCACTGTGCTTTCATTAGGGCATCTGAGCTGTTCTCTCACCCCAAGGCCACCCGTAGCCTGGCTCCACTGCTGAGAACTACACCCTGGCCTCATACACTGGGCCCACAGCTGTGTGGGCCACAACAGCAGGCAGAGGTGGCAGCAAGCACACAGGTAGGACAGGAGATGAGAGGGCCACCACAGTACAGAGTGTGCGGGTCCCAGCCAGCCACCTCTGAGGTCAGACTGAGACCCTCCAAGCAGGCAAGGCCTCCGGGGACCAAGGGAAGGACATGGTGGTATGGTTTGAGAGGTGGCTACTTAGCACAGGAAAGGTGTAAAGAACACATGGGCATGCAGGATGCTTCCTGGCTCCTGTCCTGAAGAGCTGAGCCTGCAGCTAGCTGTCAGCATGAGAGGCACGTTTTCAGCCAGTGAGGACACAGCCCTGCCTGGGCATAAGCAGCCCACTGCCTCTACCAGACCTCCCAACCTGCTCTCTGTGGCTGAGGGAGGGCATAGTGGTGCACTCTTTAGTGGGATTTTTATTTTTGTTTTTTGAGATAGTGTTTCGCTCTGTTATACTGAACTCACTCTGTAGCCCAGGCTGGCCCCAAACTCAAGGCAATCTTCCTGCCTCAGCCCAAGTGCTGGGATTAGAGGTGTGCACCACCACACCCAGTTTATGCAGTGCTGTGGAAAAGAACTCAGAGCTTGGTGACTGCTAGGTGAGCACTCTAACCACTGAGCTACTCCTCGGGCCTCTGCGTTTGTGTTGAATGGGCGCTCTCTTGCATGCTTTCCCCTCTTGCTAAATGACTGCTCTCCTTTCCTTGGACACGCCACTCAAGCGTGGCTCAGCACGTTCTGGAAAACCTCATGAGTTCCCTAACTCACTGCTTCTCTGTACTTTTGTGGCCTGTGCTTGATGTTTCTGTTACAGCTTCTCTACAGGCTGGGTTGTGGCTCCGTGGTACAGCAAACGCCTGGCACGCACAAGGCCCTGGGTTCCATCCCCAGCAACACAAACACACACAGAGATCAGACTTTTAAGTGCTTCTATTCACAGTGTCACCCCCTTGTGAACATAAGTCCTTGGTGAAAGGCTTCAACAACGGTGAGGTACACAGACCGGGGGACCGCGGCAGTCCCTCTCCCGTGGGGGTGGGGCGGCGTGTACACATGTACACACACTCATACTGCACCAGCAAGGGTGCCAGAGACACAGGCAGAAGGGCAGCAAGCTGGCTACCAGGGAGAATGGGAGACCTGCCCTATGGGAGCCAGGTAAGGAATACCTGGAGCTTTTCCTATACTTCCTCCATTTGCTAGGTAATTCTGAATTATAAAAACCTTTTAAGTATCTTTCAGGTTTGTGCCTCCCCAGCCCCACCACTAGTGTGAATTTAACCCAAGGCCTTTGCACTGTGCTATATTCTCAATCCTTTTTAATTTTTTGTATCTTGAGGAAGGGGCTTATGAAGTTGCTAAATTGCCCAGGCTGGGCTGGAACCTATGACCCTTCAGCCTCACCACCCAGAGTGCTGGGATTTTAGGTGTGTCCTGCCACACCAGGCCAGTTTTAGGCCACCTGCTGGCATTTTTACTCTACTTAAGATGACTATACCCTACCTTATGAAACGATGATTCACGAAAAACTGGTATTGTAGTTGGGATTTAGGATGTCTCCCAAAAGACTCATGTATTTGGTTGTTACGGATTGTCTATGGAACCATGTGTTGTTGAGAGATCGGGGCCTGGTCTGGAGGGGTGGATTACAGGCATGTAAATTGGATTTCAGGTGTGTAGTGGGGGCTTACCACACCTTCCACACCTGGATCTTAGGAAAGGCTGATCACTGGGATGAGACCTGGAAAGATGTATAAGCTGCTTCCTGCCTTCCTAGACTCAACTTGCCTTGACTTGGCTTCTTATTTGTAATGTCGAGAAGCGGCCTCTACCTCTGCCTCTGCCATGTACTTCCATTGCTGTTGGCCGCCACTAAATGGACCGTGACCTTCTGAAACTGTGAGCTAAAATAAACCCTTCCTCCTCTAAATTTGTGGATGACGGGTATTGAGTCACGGCAAGAAGACAATTGGAAAGAATAAAAGGCTCTATGTTTATACTCAAGTTCCACTACTAGGAGAAGCCTCTTAAGTTACACTCCCTATTTTCCAGTTCAGAGTAAGCACCCATAAGTAAAAAGTATCTAACATCACCAAGTTAAAACGAGGAACAAGCAGGAGGGCTGAACTGAACAGGAGGAAAAGGGATCCTGAACACATTTTTAGTTTACTTTGAGTTGAGTCTTGCATGTAAAATAACAGTGTCACCCTCCAAATCTTCTTACAGTATTGCTAAGTCAGGAGGGATCCCCCAGTGGGGACATCTATATTTAAGTAGAGTTAAGATGAATTATTATCCCAAGATCCCAAGTCAAGCAGAATCATTTTTACCACCATCTCTTTTTATTTTGACAAGAATTGAAAGCTCAGCTGAAAGAGCATTAATTCTCAGTGTCCTGACTACTGTAAAGCTACAAAGGAAATCCTCATCACCAGGAGTTTACAGCAAAAGCCTAAGCTGAAGCACAGCAGTCCCACGGAGACTTTCCATGTGCTTCAGTAATGTGTTAGGTCAAAATATTGCTATTAATTCCACTCTGGACTTAATCCCAAAGTTTAAAAAGGGACTAGACAGAGATATTCGCATACCCGTGTTCACTGCAGCATTACTCACTGCAGCTGAAGGGAAAAGGAAACACAAGTCTAACACAGGGACCAGCTGTGTGTGCTCCAGGCCTACAATGAACAGGAAATGCTGAATATGCAACAGAAGAATAAAACTTGAGGACCTTATGCTCCGTGCATTGAGCCAGTCACAACAGGCCAAATATCGCATAATTCCACTTACTTGAAGTACTCTAGGAATCAAATTCATAGAGACAAAAAGTAGAATGGTGGTTAGTATGGGATGGGGGCTACTACTTAATGGGCAGTAAGTTTCAGTTTGGAAAAAGATGAAGAAAGATCTGGAGATGGGTGGCGGTGATGATCACCCAACAACGTGAATGAACTTAAATGTCGCTGCACTGTACACTGAACAATGGTTAAAACGATAAATTTTATGTTATGTATATTTTATATCTATCTAACATAACATAACCTAGTCTATCCATCAATCATCTAGGGATTGATCTCAGGGCTTCTGAGCTGAGCTACATACGTAGCCCTTTTTTTCAACTTTTTATTTTGAGATTGAATTTTGCTAGGTTGCTACACTGTCCAGGTTGGACTTAAATTTGGAGATCCTCCTGCTTTAGCTTTCAAGAATACTGAGATTATAGGCCAGTGCCAACAGATCTAGCTCATGACCATAACCTTTTAAAAACTCACGACTTGTAGCTTGATGAACCAGAACAAACCTAGAAACAGGAATCATAAGATGTAGGCTTTTCCTTGTCACCAGGTAGCTTTAGGACTCTAAGCAAGTTCCCTAACCCTCTCAGGTCCTGCAGAGACAGTGGTATGAAGGTCACAGAGAATGCATGGGAAAGTTTACACAGGAACATAAGGTTCTATTGTGGTTATCTGGCCACCTGGAAACAGGCACCTCTGGGCTATGGGGCAGGAAGGACCAATGAAGGTTAAGGAATTCCCTTGGGGGCAACCCACTGTGGGATGCCCCTTCCAGAAGCGTGGGAGCTTTTACCTCTTTACCTTTGTCGTTTCTTTCTAAATAAAGACCTGTAAGACCATATTTTCAGGGATCATTTCTATAGTTCTTTACAAAATAAAGACCTATTATTCTAAGAAAAAAAAAAAAAAGAAAAGAAAAATTCCCTTACCTCCTGCACAAGTGGTTGCTGAAATAATGGAATGAGAGGATTCGTCCGTGGAATGTCAATGTGAATCTGAAAAAGAGAAGCCACGCATTAAACACAAATGCTAGTGTGTTCTTCGCACAAGTCATTTTCTTAAGAAATGGGGACCAAAGGAGTAAGAGTCATAACACAATTTCTCTTTGGGGAAAACTGATGGGCACAGAAAAAAGTCCTGTAAAACCAACCTGACAAAGAAGAATCTGTTTCCACGACAGCAATACTTCATGAGCAGTGAGGGAACCCTTAAATAAACCACTCAAGTCCAATAGCACCAGGCCTCGCAACCTATGAGACTGCCGTCTCCCAAAGCTCTGGAACTGGATTCACTCTGGCTGGCACTTAGCACTTATTTACCAGCTGTGATTAAAGTGGAGCGCTTCTTTTAAAAACTTACTCAACAGCTCTCAAAAACTAGCAGAGCTTTGGGCAGCTATAAACACTTGCTGAACAGACAGCCAGAGAGGGATCTCTTTACAACGCCGTGAAAGGAGGACTTTACACAGAAGGACTGGGGACCAGAGATAACTACAGGTTTCAGCTTTGGGGATTTCCCAATGCTCGGTCCCAGGTAAGAGACGGGCAGCAAGAGGAGCTACTTCAGTTGCTGGGACTGACCGTAGACAGTGGCCCCTCCATAACTGTCACCATCCCCAGGTTCCTCTCCTCCCTCAATATGAAAAGCTGCCAGCAGGCTGCAGCCTCTATGAGTAATGATGGAAACTTCCTAAGAGCAATGGCTCTAGCAGACAGATGCGCAGACATGGGTGCCAACTAACCCACACAGATGCACCTACAAGAGGAGATGTCACAGTCCAGAGGGACTGGACTTTTCTCTTGGGTTCCCTACCCCTCACCCCTCACCGTGTGGTCTGTTGACCGGATCACTAGTACGAGGAGGAGGGCTGTTAGGAGCACAAGCCTCCCTCCAGACCTACTGAACCAGGACCTGTACAGCCTCACAGACCCTGAGAGAGGTTTTACCAAGACCTGAGGCAACTTATACACACATTAAAATTCGAGCACCACCACCACTGACCAATGCCAGAAACGTTTACTTGTGTGAAATGGCTAAAATTAGAGCTACTGAATGAGAAGACGGGAATGAGTTCTGGAAACAAACAATGCCTAACCAGCACATTGCAGCCTTAAGATTTGGAAAACCTCCACCTAAAGCACTAGCAAGTAATATACCTCATAAGCAAGAAGGCACCAAGTGGGGAACATACCTGTCTATAGGTGTCCTGGTGATGTTCTTCATTTCGAGAGTCGTAATACTGTTCAATGAAGCCGAAATATTCCTCCCGCTTCCGCTGCAGGGTCAACTTCCGCCTCTCAGTGTTTGCTGGGAGATAGCCCTATTAATGAGACTGCTCAGCAGGTGGGGACAGACCTTAAAGTCCTTCACTGTTATTACAGCTCGATCAGTGGCTTGGAAATTATCGAAGAGCAAGAGGAAAACTTCCAAGAGATCAGGGCAAAGCCCACTTGGATTCTGGCTACCCAGGATGTGTCCTCTCCTCCTTCAGGGAAACCCCAATGTGGGCAGTGCAGCCACGCCAACTCCTCACGGCTATCCACCTCTCTGGCCGGCCCTGCACATGCAGTGTGCGGTGCTGGTGAGCATTCCACGGCTCCCAGAGCCAATACGGAATGGCGCGAATGTAGGTCAGTGGGAGGGAACTGAACATGAGTCACGGCCTTTGGTAGCCAAGTGTGCACAAGGCCACACTTGTGGGCATCACAAGGACCTGGCCACTTCTGTGGCCCATGTCAGTGTGTGCCAAGGAACTTGGTGGTCCTTACACATTCCTTTCCAATGTAACATTTGGAATTACCAGAGCAGGGAGCTAAACGGAATCTGTGACATACCAATTACAACAGTGACAAAACTCCAGGTGGCAGGCCGCCCGCCAGACAAAGCTACAGGCCAACTTTCCTTTTCAACCCCGGCCCGGATCCCACTCACTCTCTTACAAGGCCTGTTCCCTTCCACTACCAAATCCACTCTGAACAGCATCCTGACTTACTAGATATGGCAGAGGTGATGATGACATGTTACAACTTTGGGTCTCCGAGGGGAGACGTTGCGGGGAGAGATGCTGGGGGGAGAGACTGCGGGGGAGATGCTGTGGGGGAGATGCTGGGGGGAGAGACCCCTTCAGAGACTTTACGTTAGGTATTCCACAGCTTGTGCTTGGAGAGACGGACAGTGGCTTATACAATTTTGTGCATGCTCACAGCACAGCAGGCCCTCAGTAAATCCTTACTAGATGGATAAATTTACAGTTGAGAGAATCTAGTGGCTGGCACAGTGCTCTGTGCAGGGGCTCCAAGGGAGGCACTCTTACCTACTCTTTAGTTGCAAAGAGTGTTTCAGCCATTTCAGTTATTCCTACTGAAAAGGGGCTGAGGGTAGAGGGACAGAGCTTGCTCAAAGCAGCTGCCGGGCCACCTTGCCTGGCTCTATACGCCTCCTCACTGCCAAGAAAGTGAGACCCTGACCCCAGGAGTTGGCTCTTGCTCTTCTCCTCATGTGAGACTAAGAATCTGCTCCTGCCCTACATCTGCAGGAACAAACTGAAGTACATGTCTTTTTGCAGAAAAACAGGACTGTAACCTACAGCTGTCACATCAGTGGGACTAGGAAAGCCTAAGGAATGAGAGCAATGTGTCCAGACTGACCTCATCAGGCATGAAGAACCCTCATGCTTGTCTACACATTAGGAAGAACTCACCGACAGGAGTCTCCAGGTTACAGGTCGAACCTCCCGGGGGACCCCTGGCCAGCTACACTTCCTTAGTTCATCTGTGAATAGAAAACACCCTCACTGGATCTTGCCAAAAGTCCCTAAAACAAACTTCGATCAGGTCTGCCCGACACCCCTACCATTCAAATGAGAGTACCCTCACTGCCATCATTGTGACTGACAAGCCCATGGACAGGCCTCACACAACAGCCCTGAACAGTGAGTACCAAGGGCATGGCATTGCAGCCACCACTCAGAGATGAGAGAGAGTGGCAACGGATTCAGACAGAGTCACCCCTCCAAGGCGGACAAGACCAAAGCCAGAACAGCTGCACTAGGTCTGTGGGCCCCAGATATCAGGTCCACCTAGGTTGGCCCCTAATCTCCAGCACTGCCCTTCTGCCTGGATACCTGCATGCCACTGCATGGGTGCCAGAGCAGGAGAGGCTAGAAAGGTAAAAGAAGGAAGAATAAAGAGCACCCAGGTCTCCCCCGTGGCCCACACTCACCTAAGTCAGTGCTATGGCTGGAGAGAAGCTGACGAAACTTTTCCAAGCGGGTTTTCTCCCGTACTGTCATTGGGGGTGCTCCTGAAGCATTCTGGTCTGAGATTCGGGCAACGAGAGGGATGATGGGTCGGAGCGGGAGTGACTGCTGTTTGTGGAGTGGGTTCCTCAGGCATGTGTCACCTGAGATCATTCAAAAGAGAAAGAAAACACCTGTACGAAGAGCATGGATTCAGAGAAACCTCAAGGAGCTGGGGATGTACCTCAGCGGGTGGAGAGCTTGCCTAGCAAGCCCAGGGCCCTGGGTTCGATCCCCCAGCACCAGATAGGCCAGGTGTAGTGGCACAGGCCTATAATCTGAACCACTGGGAGGCTCAGGCAGGAGAACTCTTGTGTGCTCAAGGGCAGCCTGGGCTACGCATATGGAGTTCAGGACCAGTTCGATGACTGACACACAGACACAGACACAGACACACAAACACACGCACGCATGCACGCATGAAGAGAGAGGAAAAAAACCTCAAGCCCACCTGTCCAACGCTGTGCCTCCTCCTCCAGACCCTGACTTGTGTGCCTGAGCCTCCTGGCAGAGGGGTGGCAAGGCAGAGGCCCCTTTAGGCTCTACTCCCCACCACCCAGGGCATCTTATGTGCTACATAAGACATGGAGTGCTACAGCAACTTCTGGGAACTTGTGCAGGGGCTCCAAGGATAAGAGAATGTTTCTGCTCTATTCTAGTGTGGGACTTTCCCCAGTGCCTAAGAGTGGCCTACTCCCCAAGCTTCCAATACCCCTGCATACCTCTAATCTGTTCCTGCTGCACCAGAGAAACATACGGCAAGAAACTTGGCTGAAGCCAGTCCCACCCTGGGTGACTACAGTTCCTCCTTGCGGCTACACCGTCCACAAAAATGAACTGGCTTTGAATTCTGCCATGACATGAAGATACACTCAAGCTGAACGCCAAGTCTTCTCTACACATTTCTAAGCCAGGTGGTGGCAGAAGGAGTACACGGGAGGGTTAACACACACTGGGTACTTTCTACACATAAGGCATCACTGAGCTCGCATTCAATCCTTGCAACAAACAGTAAAAACTTACAGCTATTTTACAAATAAGGAAAGTACAGCCCAGAGAAATTAAAGTACTTGTAAACAACCACTGAGATTATACCGCAAAAATCTGTATTTATTTACTACCACAAAGAAAAATCAGCTTTTAATTAAGACTATCTTTTCATGAACATTTCATATTATTTATACATCTGTGCCTTAAAAAGCAGTGGTTACCATTAACTCAGCAAAATGAGTCAAACTCAGAAAGTTATATATCATATGGTTTCTCTAATATGAGACATTCAAACCATAGAAAATGAAGGAGATATGGAAGAAAGTAACAATACGAACTTTGTGGAGAAAGGGAAAGTGGGGGAAGGAGGGTAAGAAAGTAGGAATAGGGCAGGGATATGATATACAAATAAATAAATTAAATTAAATTAAAAAGTAGTGGTCACAAGCTGGGTGTCATGGAGTAGGTCTACAGTCCCAGCAGTCTGGCAGGCCAAGGGTGGAAGACTACAGATCTGAGTCTAGCATGAGCAGCTCAGTGTCTTAGCAAGACTCTATCTCAAAATAAACATTTTTTTTTAAAAAGGACTGAGGATGTAACTCAGAGTGAAAGCCTCTGCCCGCAAAAAAAAAAAAAAGACAGTGGTTACAACAAAAATTAAACAGCAGACAGCACTGCCAGGTTTACAAAACACTGCCACAAGGTACTCAGCCAGGATGCCTACTTGAACAAGCAGGATATAGAAAACACAGACCACACACTGTACAGATGAGACGGAGGCCACTTATTTCCTGTGGGGAACCTCCGTCAGGGCCTGTGCTTGCTGTGGGGTCATGGCTGCACACACGCAGCTAAGGGATCACAGCAGGAACCTACTTCAGCAGAGCACTGGATCACAAGGTGTGGGTACTTTTCACAGTCTGTAGCTGTGACCACCCAGTCTTTCAACAACAAACGTCTGAGCACAGGATTGAGGATTCAAGCTGGTCCTGGAAATCAGTGGTGGAAAACGATGGTGCAATCATTGTAAATGCCGTAAGCCTAACTGTGTGACCGCATGCTTCGTCTGACACTGTTAGAGAAATTCTCTTAGGATCTGGGCCAGGACACACTCCAGGACTCTGACATGTGACTTCCTTTTTAGCCATGACCAGTCAGCTGTTTTAACTTTCACTAGAATGATGGCACTTCCCTCTCTAGCACAGAATAACCAACTTCCATAAAACCCTTTAGGGCAGCATTAAGTACAGCAGTAGAGCACTTCTTACAAAACTGTCATCACCCCAACTAGCTACTGGAGCAAGTTTCTTGAAAAGAAATAGAGCAGGCTGGCCCCCACCCCACCCAACCTGACAGGCGTGTCTGACAGCTACTGAAAGCGCCCTAGTGCCTTCTGGCATATGCTGTTCCCTCACCAGGCACCAGGAAAAAGCCCACTTCTTGCCCCTGGCTGTTCCCCAGGGCTAAGAAGGTCAATCAACAGTGCTAACCATTTGTGAAATGCAGCCACGACCAACATTAAAAACAGTAGTCAACATTTCTAAACCCAACCAGCCTAAAGGGGTGGAGCAATCATACCACAGATGTCCTGAACCCCACCTCATGGAAAGGAAGAGGACATGAGGGGAATGTCAGGTAACCGATGGGTGTCAAGATGAGAAGGCCCAGGAAACAGGTAAGAGCCTCCAGTGTAGGAGGAGGAAGGACAGCTTAAGACTGCTTAGGCTCACTGACCTCATACCTTGGGATAGAGCTTACCCTTTATCATTTTAAAATAAAAAGCATTTTATTAAATGCCCTCTGCTGAGAAGACTTAAGACCGTGCAGGAGGCAGGATGTACTTACTGGAGTTTCTGGATAGCTGGGCATCACTGCTGGATTTGATGACCTTATAGTTGGTGGGAATCTCGGAGGTCGTTGATTGGGACCGTTCTGGTTTGACTCGCAGCTTGCTGTGGTTTTCCAGGACTTGGGCTGCAGTTGCCAAAGCAACTTTTGAGTTCAGAGTCTGGAAAGAAGGCGAGGACAAGTCCTCTTCCTCATCATCGCCAATGTCCCAAGCATCACTGGTATTCCGGGCAAACTCGTGAAAACTGGAGGCCTTTTTACTCTTTAGAGGAGCTGTGTTGACTTTTGACCGTTCTTTAATGAAACTTCAAGAAAGAAATACTATTACCAAGAAGCCATGTGACACACCTGACCACCTCTGCTAGCTTGCTTTTGTGATCATAATAACAGACAATACACGATCATTACTCTCTTCAAGCAAAGATGCCCACATCCACTGCCCATGTAAACGCACCAGACCAGCTCTATAGCAGAGAGCAGTAGCAGAGACAGCAATGATCACAAGTGCCCTACAGGCTCCTCTGTACTTTCCAGCCCCCTTATACTTGGATGAGGCCAAAAGACTAGTTTGGGCCAGGGGATATTTTCATACTTCCGAGCCAACACCGGAGTGAACTCTCCACAACCCTGCTTCTATCGCAGCGATGGGCAGGTTCCCTATGGCAAGGCCTCCTTCAGCCCAGGTAACTGAGTGACAGGTTGAGCAGGGCCTTCCACCTTTATTCTCTTTATTATCTGGACACACCCATTTGTAAGGAAAAAAATCTTTGTTGTGTTAATCCGCTGACATTTCTGAGTTAACCTGTTACAGAAATATCACTCAAACTAGCCCTTCGGGAAGGACATAAACTAAATTATTGATAGAAAAGGACATAATCTCAGGTAGTCCATACATGTAGCATTAAATCCCAGAAAGAAAATCCTGTTCCCTTTTCTTTTTTCGTAGTACTGGGGTTGAACCCAGGGGCACCCTACCACTAAGCTACATCCTCAATCCCCTTAAAAGATTTTTTTTTTTTTAAATTAAGAGACACAGTCTTGCTAAGTTGCCCAGGCTGGGCTTGAACTTCTGATTCTCTTACCTCTGCCTCCAAGTAGCTCGTCTTACAGGTGCGTGTTACTGTACTTGGCTAAAACATTCCTTTTTAAAATCATTAAATTCCTCTACTAGGCTAGAGGATAAAGTAAGTTTGGTGATACTCTTGTCTTTAAAACTCTATTTTTAAAACAAAGCAAGGGTGGCTTCAGGATCAATATATTTGCAAGCAACAGGACCTGGCTTAAAATTCAGTAAGGTTGTTATGTTTTTCATGATGCTTATTTTTAAGGTTACTTTCTATTTATAGCAAATAATATTGGCTTTCCATTTAGCGAAGTGATAAGGTTTATTTTAAAAAAATAAATCTGAGTAGGGGTTGGAGGAAGAGCACAGTGGTTAGAGCGCTTGCCTAGCAAGCACAAGGCCCTGAGTTTGATTCCCCAGCACCACATAAACTGGGCATGATAGTGCATGCCTATAATCCTAGCACTCAGGAAGCTGAAACGGGGATTGCTGTGAGTTCAGTACCAGCCTGGACTACACAGTGAGACTCTGCCTTCAAATAAATAAATAAATCAGAGTAAAGAAAGTCTTCAAAACATATTTAATAAATAATAGCACAGAATATGGCAAAAACTCACAAAGATGGCACATGACTGAAATCTGAGAAACATTAACTCAGCCCACAGAGGAAAGAAGGCCTAGTCCTAAGAGTCACATATATTATGCCCACTTTCCTAAACTACTTCAGTCTGACCCAAGTCCTATTTCCTTCTGAGCATCTGGAGGCATTTATTCTTGTTTCAGGGGAATATCTGGTCAGGACGCATTTCTAGCTCAGTCTTACCTAACATCCCTCAGGCCACAAATAGGGAAGCAGAGGGTACCACCTTAAATGTAAGTTTCCAGCATATGTTACATGGAAAAAATAGGATAACAATGCCACCAGGAACACTACTTCCCCCCAGCAGCAAGTCAGGCCACTCCAAAGGGCACACACGGCTCTGCCAGAGAGATAAGCCCTCCCTCTAGGTGCTCTAATGCCTATCGTAAAAAACGGCTTTAATTATTAACACTGACAATTCACAGAGCATTAAAATATCCCCATTATGAACACACACCAAAAAAGGCAGAGGAGTTATCATCAAGGGCTGGATGCAATCATGCATGCCTGCAACAAACCCACCTATCAAGTTCAAGGCAGCCTAAGCAACTTAATGAGGCCCTGTCGCCAAAGAAAAGAAAAAAACAGAATGGCTGAGGTTGTTGTTCAGTGGCAAAGCATCCCTAGGTTTGATGCTTAGCATTGTGAAGTATAAAAGAGAAAAAGAATAATTATCAGTAAGGCATTCCTTTCAAACAACAGGCTCACACAAAGCCAATAAAAATGCATCTCACAAAACAAAGAAAAACGTAAGGTTTCAAAGGCATAGCTCAAATGTGATGAAACAAGACACAAATTTTCACCATAACATTAGCAAACATCTAGGCTTATTCTCTTCAGTGCTGAACAGGGTATAGTGAATCCAGCTTTCCGATACCGTAGTGGAGGTGTGTGCTGTACAATCCAGCTACATCCGTGAGCCTTAAAATAGTTCATTGTCTCTGACCATAAAAATACTCAGAGATGGAGATAAAGATGATTTACAACAGGGTTTCTCAGTTTGGCTAAAAATTACTAACAAAATAAACATCCAGAGATTAGAAATGATTACCATAGAGAACGTTACACTGGTATTAAAATCCTGCTTTCTTTGATCCAGCTATCCTCTCATGGGCATGTTCCTGAGAGACCCAAGCACACCGCACTACAGTGGCAGCGGCATGTCCCCTGTACAGTGCGCAGCTCGCAACAGCTGAGCTGCGCAAGCAGCGGGAGCCTGTGGGCAGGGGATGGCAGAGAAGACGCGGTGTTCGCCATGGACTGACTGCTCAGCCCTGAAGCAGAGCATCATCACGTCCTCGGCAGGAGAATGGAGGAAACTTCAGACCACCAACTACGTGCAGCAAGCCGGACACAGAACGTTACCTATCACGTGGTTTCTCTTATTTTAAAAAAAACTTAATATATACATAAGTAAACGAATAAAAACAGTGGGATGGTTGCAGCCCAGCAGGGAGGCGGCGGGGGCTTTGTCGGGGAACGAAACCTGCCTGCACCAGGGCCTGTGGGGAGGTGGGCAAGGGCCACGGGGAGCCTGGGGAACTGCTGCTTGGCCCCCACGCCCCAGCTTGGGAGCCAGAGGAGGCGGAAGAGCCCGGCCCAGGGGGGCGTGGCAGGCCCCCAGCAGCTGAGCTGGAAGCGGTGAAAGCCGGCGTCAGGGGGATGCAGGAAGAAGCTGAGAAACTGGGTGGGGACGCGGGTGCGTAAGAGTCCACCTCGGGCAACGCTGGTCCAGCGTGCATATCGACGGAAGGTGGAGGGACGCCAGCCCCTCCGTGCGGGGCCGCGGCGCCGCGGCAGAAGGGCTGGGGGCTCACGTGCATGGCTCTGGCGCAGTCCAGCAGGCTACCGCACTGTGGCAAGTTTGGCGGCCATCCCAAAGGGTCTGCACACTTAGGGTTCTCAGACAAAGGTCAGTGAGGACCGCCCTGGCCTTACAGGACTCCCTGTTCAGAGGAAGACAAACCAAGGTGATCCCCAAACGAGCCAGCGGACCGGGCAGCGGCACACAGGCCGAGGATTCCCGCGTAGTGCGCCGGGTCTGGACCACCGCCAACTACAGTCGCCCTCTCCCGATTCTACAGTGGTTTCAGCAGCAGGTGCTACCACGCCCGGCCTTGTGTGGTGCTGGGGAGTGGAACTCTCGGCCAGCGCTTAAACAGCTGTGCCATTCCTCCAGCCCCTCTGCAGGTTTCTGTGCAGGAAGATCTCCATTCTGCCCCCATCAGCTCCCGTCTAAATCCGCCATGCCCCACCCACCGCCCCCGCCCCACCGGGAAATGCACTACCCTGTTTTGGAGAGCTTTGGGGTACTGTTTTTCAGTTTGTTTTGTTTTCTTCACCTTTCCCCTTTTACATGGAGGGAATGGGAGGAAGTAGAAACAGGGAGGTGGAAGATGGATTTTATTTTTTTAGCTCATTTCGGGGAGGGGAGAGAGGACTTTTTAAGAACGTGTCATACATAAAGCTGTTTTTGAAAATAAAAAAGAAACAGTAGAAATAAAAAGGCAGACTCAGAGATGGGGAAAAGGCTCAGCGGAAGGGGAGGGCGGGAACGGGGACAAGGAACTAAAAAGAAGTCAAGCTACATGTGTGTACCAATTCTCCCAAAGCAAGTATCAGCATACTGGATTGCAAACATACAGTGATTAAAATTTTTAAAAATCTTTTTGTGAAGGCTACTTAGCAACACTAAGAAACCATTTCAATAAAGTAACTGAAAATAGGACTCCCTCATATTCCTGATGCTCTCTGTGTTTACAAAAGAAAAAGTACATACATAGAGAATACCTGTGAGAAAACTGTGCAAAATGGGAACAATACTTATCTTTGGGCTGCAGGATTACAGGTGATATTTAATATAAGGTTTATAGTTCTCTGAGTGTGAGCGTCACCTAGCGGCAACGGTGCGTTTCTAACATGAGTAAGTCACATTTCCTACAGTGAGCACAGAACTGTTACTTATTAGTGAGCAAGGCTCTGGTTGGCTTTCATCCATCCCTAGAGAGGACTCAGACGCCTGGCGGAAGGAACCATCAGAGGCAAAGGAGAGATCCAATTGAAAAATAAATAAAACTGAAGCAATGTGATCCAAGTATCTGCAGGTATAAACCCACTCCGAGCCCAACAGCAGAATGCCTGCAGACACTGTGAGGGCCCTCGCCTCTGCTGCTGCTTCTCTGTTAAGATGGGGCCTGCAGAGCACCACTGCTAGGGTTCATCCTCAAGGACCCTGGCAGATGTGTAAGAAAGATCTGCCATCTATAAAACGCTGCACAGGAGTAGGTGTTTTAAATTACCAGCTTTTCTTTGAAGGCCACCCATCATCAAGGTCCCATAATACCGAACATTCTGAGGACTTCTAAACCATCAATCGAAAAGCTTAACTTTAGGGCTTCAAGTGCAGCGCAGATGCTCAGCATACATAAGGTTGTCTCTTGCAGTACAAGTGAACCAACCAAACCCCGAAGGAGTCATCAGCTGAATGGTAGGTACAAGGGTACTTGTTATATTTCTACTTATATCTCTTCATGCACCTGAGTATTTCCACATGTCTCTGAAGCAGATGATGATTCATAATTAAAGTGATTAAGTATTGGAGCTGGGCACAGTGGTACATGCTTGCAATCCCAGCACTCTGGCTGAGGCAGGAGGATTTCAAGTTTGAGCTGTCATTCTCTGAGACAAAAAATGAGACTCAAGACAGACCATTGTGAGACTGCCAGAAAATATTTTAGGGACACCAACCAAATCCACAAAACCCCAAATTCAAGCAAACAATTAAAAAGTTAGCTTTGTCTACGAAAACAAGGCTTCACAGAGGAAGGAGTTGATACCACTAGTAAAAGGTGTGAGGAAAGACCCACCACAGGATGGAAGAGAAAAGTAAGGGGTGAGAAGGTATTGTGGGGCCGGCCACAGGCGCATCCTGTCACCCCAGCTACTGAGGAGCCAAGCTTGGAGGATCATGAATCCAAGGCCAGCCTGAAGAAAAAAAAATGAGAGGAATAGGGCTGAAGGAACAGTGCAGAGATTAAAACACTCATCTAGCAAGCTCCAGGACCTTCGTTAAGATTCCCCAACACCACATAAAGCTGGGCATGGCGGCTCACGCCTGTAATACCAGCACTCAGCAGGCTGAAGCAAGAGGACTGCCCTGAGTTCAAGGCCAGTCTGGGCTCCATAGTGAGTGAGATCAGGACCAGCCTGGACTGCACAGCGAGACCCTGTCTCAAAAAAAAAAAAGAATGAAGGAAGAAAAGAAAGAAGGTGTGGGTTACCACTGGAAGAAGGCAGAAAAATCCTCAGACAAGCTATAAAAATTATTGCAAACAAGGGTCAATGATGGGAAGTTTTTACAGCACTGAAACTTTCCTCTGTTTATTCCCGTCACTGTCTGCAGAGGTGACAGACAAATCCGCTCACACAGACATAGATAGCAGTCACCCTGTGCCAGCCACTCACTAGGCACCAGGCCCTGCACATCTTTCTCTGTGCCCATTTTCTCCTCCAATGCTGATTAAGCCTGTGAGGTTGGCACTATTATTACTCCCACTTCCAGGTGAAAGGCGTGAAGCTTTCCGAGGTCTGGGCGGCGGCAGTCTGGGTGCGAGGCAGGCCCACCAGGCCCAGAGGCAGATATGCTCTCAGTGCACGGAAAATACTAGTCAGACAGACAAGGGCAGAGGCCTAGCCAGGTCTGCAGCCTGGCAAGGGAAGCCACTGAGTACCCTGCACCCACACCCCATCTCTCCATCTCCCACCATGTACACAGCTGTCATCTCTCTCATCTGTAGGGAAAAAGCTACATGTAGGGATGAGGTTGTTGGCAGAGAAATCTCTCTCCTCCAGGGTGACCCCAGTGGTTGTGGCAAAAAAGCTAACCAGTAATTCCATGTGGGGTGAAGGGTGGTGTGAAGGCTGCCACATTTTAATATGGTCCCAAGTACTTTACACCTAACCAGGGGCATTAAAATACCTCAGTTAACCAGCTCTATTAAACAGAAACGTATCAAAACTAACAATCAAACCCGCCACTGAGGGGCCCTCTCACCACACCTCCTTATACCACATGCCAGGGTGCGAGTAGGAGGTCCTGTCAGACAGCTGGTGCAGTCTCCTAGGGGCTGGAGGGAAGCCTGATCACCTCTGTGTTACAGATGAGGAAACAAAGGGTAAGGCCATGGAGCTAGTTAAGTGATAATGAACAGGCGATTCAAGAAGTCCAGCGAACACTAAAAATTCTCAAAAAGAGAAATAAATTGCACATCTGAATGAGACTTGGTGAAGGATATTTGAAAAAGAGCAGCTTCAGATTATACCCAATGGGAAAACAAAGATTTATCATTCAGCTTGTGTACACCTGTCATCCGGCACTCTGTGAGGCTGAAGCAGGAGGACTGCAAGTTTGAACTCAGCCTGGACAATTCAGTAACTTTGTGAAACCTTACCTCATATAAAAATAAATAAATAAAAGGAGCTGAAGATGTAGCTCAGCACAAAGCTTCTGGATTAAATCCCCATACTGTACAGAAAAAGTTCAATCATTCCATAATCTGGATTAAACTCTTGCACTGATATGATTATACCACTTAAGAGGGCTTTTTTTGTTGACACATAATACTTTTATACATTTATGATGACAATTAGTAGAACTTTTTAAAAATATTTAATGCTATGGAGTAAGTGATGGGAGGAAAATGAAGAAATTTAACATTAAAATAAATCCAATCAGTAACTAGTGTGGCTTCATGTGAACGAATTTCCTAACTCAGAAATAAGAGCAATCCTACTTTAATTATCAATTCAGAAAAAATACATTTAGAAGCTTATCATATCATCAAGTGACCAATGGGGCTGCTCAGCAGTAAGATCAGTTTCACAAGAGCTGTAAAAATTACCGCAGGCAATATTATCACTAATAGTAATAATTTTGGCAAATTGAAGTCAATACATAGCAACAGGAAATGACTTACTGTGCTCATGCAGTTCAGGTAATTGGAGACCTGAGATAAAGGCTTCTGCCATGGCAGGGATTAACCACACAGTAATTAATGGCAGTCTGAAGTGGAACAATAATCGCATAGCGGAGGAAGCAATAAAAATGTCCCAACAAAGGTAGTAACATAAGGGCCATAAATGTTTTATAGCAACAGTCTGGAATTGTAAAATGGTCTGGTGCAGGCCTAGGTGCTGTCCCATGCTGGAGATTTTATAGAGTGCTAATACCAAACCGCCACACACATAAGAGGGAAGCCATTAATTCACTGGCAATTAAATTTCCCCTAGCTGGCAAAGCTAAGTGTTTACTTCTATTGAGAGAATGACTGCAACTCTGCTGAGTGATCACTGAAAATACTTTTACATCATCAACAGATGAAAAACAAAAGTGTACAAACTTTGTGATTGGCTGTCTGGGAAATGATGATGTTCCTGAAGACGTGTCCTAAGTACAGGATGAGGGAAAACTCAGCTGATGATAGGTGCAGACGAAATATGGTGATCCACCCAAACATAACAAGCGACAGTACATCCTTACGAATGGGTAGACAAGAAGGTTTCTATGGTCACCATATGTTTATTAGCAGCTACTATAAAATGTGATGCAATGTGTCTACTAGCCATCAAGAACTGGTTGTGACTGAAATGCTTCTGTCTGCAAGAAACAGAATACTCAACTATGATGCTTAAATAATGAAGGTAATTATATCAGGCCAATGAATTGGTATTACCATGTCCTCTGGCTTTTCTCTCGGGTTCAATGTTAGCTGCCAGTTTATGACACCTCACTTTCATTCTACCACATTCAAAGACAGAAACGAAACTGGGTGTGATGGCACACACCTGTAATATTAGCACTTGGGAGGCTGAGGAAAGGAGGACCCTGAGCTTGAGGCCAGCATGAATTATGCAACTAAATCCTATTTAAAAGAAAAAAAAAAAGCAGGGAATAGGTAAGAGGCTGTAAAAAGATACTTCCTTTACAGAATGATCTCTGTCTGGTCAAAAAAGAAAATCTTTTCATGAGTGCTGTCTCAGGAAATGTTCCTTTTTGTCTCATTGGCCAGAGCTAGTAAGAAAACTCACAGCAATCCTGCCTCAGCCTTCTAAGTGCTGGGATTACAGGTCTGTGCCACCACACCTGGATTATGTGGTGCTGGGAAACTGAACTTAGGGCCATGGGCTTGCTAGTCAAGAGCTCTAACTGCTGTGCTCTTTCTCCAGCCCCTTTCTAGACATTCAAAAGACCAGGCAGACAGCAGAGGAGTACCAGGAGGCAGTATGCAGTTTTCTTAAGGCATCACCTATGCTGGGGTGGGATGTTTGGAGATGAAATTGCCCTCCAAGTCACCCACTGGCTTGCAAGTGAGCCCTCACCCAGGCTACTTTAGGTGGTCCCTCCTGCATGCCTCTGCAGGCAACCCCTCACCCATACTCTTGCAATAAACCCCAATAAACTCACTGATTCACCAGATCGGACTGTGGTGCAACTCTTACTTTGGCCCACCTGTTGGGCCCTATCTGGAGTGAATAGACTCTGGTCATCATGTCTCTCCAAGAAAAGTTATTCTTGTGATACATGGGACAGATAGGACAAAGACAAGCTGGGGAGGGATGATGGCTGCATGATCCCTGGAATAGAGCATGCAGCTGAATGTGACCTATGTGGGGGTCTGCTGGAGACCCCAATAAGGCCCATGATGTAAGGGCCTTATCACATACTTTCTGAGACAGATGATAGGGCATGCTACTGAAGCCAAGCTATAAACTTGCCACACTTGCCAGGAGTAGGCAGGCCCAGGACAGAAAAGCAGCAGTTGATGGGCAGATGAGTCCTGTGAGGCAGTATGCAGTTTCTATAAGATAGTGTCATGTGGATAACTTCAGTATCCTCCAAATCATTCAGTTTTCATTACAAACTAGTTTTCTCTGGAACAAGTCTCTAAGATTAAGAAGCCCAAGGTGGCTCTGAAGTACAACGGATAGCGCAATGGACTTCTACAGATGAAGATTAAGAATGCCCAAAAATAGAGACTGAAGTTCTTAGAAAAATCTAAGATCATGATCTACTTCCTTATTTAAATTCATAAATTTAAATAAGGGTGGGTGATAGCTGGGTAATGTCTCAGAGAGAAAGGTGAGACAAAGTGATAACCAAGGGACAGGTGCACATTCATGCACCTTGGATTTAACTGCTGTTTCCACTGGTTGCAAATAATTTATTTGAGTTTCACAAGAGAACTCACTTCCAGGAAGCTTCTCACTCTGCTATGTGTACACCTGACACACTCTGTGTCAGAGAAAGAAGACCCAAGATGCCTGCAAGTTATGTTCTACTTGCCCTACTTCTGACAGGGTAAAGAATGGAGGGGTGGAAGCCTACTCACATTCAGAATCAATGAGCCCCAGAAGCCTCATTTCCAGCTGGAAGATGGGAGGGTCATCAATCATCTGGTTTCATGGACAATATTTAACCAATAAAGAGGATTTTCGGTCAAGATGGCAGCCAAGTAACAGAGCTGCACTATGACTCCTCGTGGATCCACTTAAAAAGTTGAGAATTTAGTATAAAACCACCTGTTTAATGTACATAGGACAGGGAGGAGCATTCCAACAACTGAAAGGAGGCCATGGGAAGGTCAGAAATCCTTTAGATATATTGGAAGTTGAGAAAGACAGCAGCTGACTGGGCATGGCTCTGGGCTCCTGGCATCCTGAGCTCCCGGCATCCACAGATCACAAACAAAGGAAAGCCCTGAGTCCAGAGCCTCAGATTGAGGTAAGTGCTGATCTGGACGAAGTGAGAATTGTCAGCAGCTGGTAGCCCCACCCTTGGGAAAAAAGAACCTGCAGGTAGGTAGTGCATGCTACAAATGCAATGTGAGCTCAACCTAGAAAAGGCCTCCTATAGCCCAGATCAGAAGCAGTGCTTGGGAGGCATAACAGGCAATGACATGAGCAGGAGCCACTTAAAAAAAAAAAAAAAAAGGAGAGCCTGAAACTGAACTGATTAGAATAAAAGAAAGCTCAGAATGGCACACCAGAGCTTACAGGGTCACGCCTAAGCAATGCCTAGGAAGAAACTGGCACAAGAGGCAGCTGCAGAGAGGAGAGAAAGGCCACCAGCCTCTTGAACATCTCAGTATAGTGCAAGCATTTCTGAGGGTGGAGAGCCCTGCCCTGAGGGGAGGGAAGCCAGGACAGGCAGGAGAGCTGTGCTGAGGGGGTGGGGGTGAACATGACACCTCAGCGGCCATCCCACTGTTAGGTCCGCCCTCACTGCCTACTCCCAGCACAGAACTCGGGAACTGCAATTCCTCCTACACACTGTCACAGTCGTTCAAGGAAACTTCTTGCTAGGCCTTTAAAGTGAAGTCCTTCAACAAAAGAAACATGGGAAGAAGACAAGGTAACACACACCCACAGAGATGCCTGAGACCCCAGAAACTAATGTCATGGGCCATGAAATAGTGGCACTCATAGAGAAGGAAGTCAAAAAGCAAATAAACGAGTTGAACAACCAGTTCAAACAAGATATTCTCAAAGAAATGCAAGCACTGATCAGTGGGCTTAAAGAGGAACTTTTTAATGAAATAGTGGTCCTAATGGAGACAAAGCTCACTGAGCATACTGAAGCCACAAACGAAGAGCTGGCTGAGGTAAATAAGAAAATTCAAGATACAAAGAAACATTCTGATAGAGAAGCAGAAAATACGAAAAGAAATCTAGCTGAAATTCAAGATACAAAAAATATATGTGAAAGCGGGGAAGACTCGAATACTGCAAGGACAGAATTTCAGAACTTTAAGACAAGGCCAAGGAAATAAATCCTATAATTAAGCACAACTCCAAAATTAGAAATGAGCAAAGTAGCTGGAAACAATAGCTGATGGATGATTCAAAGAGACCCAATCTCAGAATTATGGGATTCAAGGCCTACACCAATGGGCCAGTTCTCCAATTATTTCAAGATGTTTTTGGTCCATCAGGGCAGGGAGAAAGAGCAGAAGACAGCACTGAAGGTATAAAGAATTTATTCACTGAAATAATACAAGAAAATTTCCCTAATTTAGAAAAATAAATTAATTTTCAGGTTCAAGAACCTTATAGAACACCAAATAACCTCAACCATAAGTGAGACTCGCCATGACATATCATAATCAAACCTCAGAAATCCAACCTAAAGACAGAATATTAAAAGCAGCAAGAGAAAAACAAACAGTAGTTTACTAAAGCAAACCCATTCAAATTACTGCAGATTATTCAATGCAAACTTTTTAAGGCCCAGAGAACCTGGAGCAAGATCTTTCAAGCTTTAAAAGCCAGCAAGTGTCAACACAAACTGTTGTATGCAGCAAAATTATCCCCGAAAATTGAAGAAGTAAAAATTTTTCATGACTGAGAAGCCCTAAAGAAATTTGTTCCCATTAGCCCAGCACTGCAGAAAATACTTAAATCTTTGAGAGAAGCAGAGGGACAAGCAGTACCAAAAACATGGAGGAAAGAAAACACCTAAAGAGAAAGTGTAAAAAAAAAAAAAAAAAAAAAAAGACTGATATTTGAATCATTTGATTGGTAGTCTTCTAAAACAGTACCAGCTTTCTCATAAATTCTGTGAATCTTCCCCCATAATTATGATTCTTAATAGCTTATAAGTTTGTAAAACATAATAATTATATTCAACATGGGGAACTGATATAAAATCTTTAAAAATATGTATGCATGAAGTTAGGGATGGATAGGTAAGTAATAAAATTTGGCAAAATGTTAGTAATTCATGAAATCTGAGTAAATAATTTAAGAAAGTTTAAAAAAATCTGAAATACCTAAGCATGCCACTCTATTGCTTTAAGTGTAGTATACTTATGTGATACAGATTTTAGTTCATTTAACATAGCAATCTGATAGAGACCTAAGCTCATTTAATGTAGCGATTCACTCATTTGGTCTTAGATGTAAGTAGCCTAAGAAAACTGACTGATGCAATGATAACCTTAATGTCTTTTGACTGTATCAGTACTCAGCTAAGGAATCTGAAATTTAACTTCTCCTTTTCTTTCTCACGTTTTCTAGCCTCATGGTTATAGTTCTCCTTTTATGTGGACTGGTGGGTGAAGTCACGTTAGAGAATCTCAACGGAGATCTATTAAGATACAGAAAAAAAGAACTTTTGGCAAATCAACCCCAATAAAGGGCTCTGCTGGACCCAGAGAAGAGACATCAAGATATGGCCACTGCAGCCAATTCTAGGGGTGGGAAACTGGGCTAATAAGTGGTGATTTGAGTGCTAAAGTGAGTGAGAAGCAGAAGATTAAATACGTTAAATATCACATAGCTTCTCTGATTTGGGAAACCCAGAACACAGGCATTCTATAGAACCAAATGAGCATGACAGTGGGAGTTACAGGCAATGGGAAGGGGATGGGAGGGTCAAAAATAGGGAGGCAAAGGGATTGTAATATTGCTGTGATGTATACATGCACAAAATATTCAAGTTCATTATAAAAATTACTTATTACATATATTAATAAAAATGGTGGGTGGGGAAAAAAGCAATAAAGACCTTTTAGAAGTAAGGCGTGGTGGTGCACACCAGTAATCTCAGTACTTGGAAGGCTTGAGACGGGAATCCCAAATTGAAGCCCAGTCTAGGCAATTTAGTGACTCAGTAAGACTTTGTCTTAAAAATTTAAGAACAAGGACTTCCGGTCAAGATGGTGGCTGAGTAACAGCACTGCACAATGTCTCCTCATCAACTCACTTTAAAAGTCAAGAAGAAAGTTAGAAAAAGCATGCTTGGTGTAGATAGGAAAGAGAGGAGCATCCCCCAAAACTGAAAGACAACCTGCGGGAGGCCAGAAACTCTGAAGGATCATCGAAACCAGAGGGGAAAATAAAATCCACGTGGTCCAGAAAGCCACCGCAGCGGCGGCAAACGGCTCCCAGAGGAAAGCGAGCGGGGACCTGAACATCTGACTGAACACAACTGGGAGAGGAGGCTGTGGGCAGGTCAGAAATCCTGAAGTCACATGGGAAGAGGAGGAAAGACGCAGCCGACTCGGCGTGGCCCCGAGCTGCCGGCACCCACAGACCACAGACAAGGTCCAGAGGCCAGAACCTCAGCCCGAGGTAAGCGTGATCCCAGATAAGTGGGAATTAATTGGCAGCGGACCCAGATAAGTGGGAATTAATTGGCAGCGCACGGCCCCAGCCTCAGAAGCACCAACCCACGGGTGTGTATACTACAAACAACGCGTGGGCTTCCCCTAGAAAAGGCCCCGGGATCCCAGGTCACAAACGGGGCTCAACAGCCGTCGCAGGCAGTGACATCAGCAGAAGCCATTTTCCTCCCTGCACACCAGAGACAAGTCAGAGGTAGCAGAACCATGGGGAAACGTGGTAACAAATCTTATACAAAAAGATCTGACTCCCCAGGGGAGGGTGCAAGGGGAGCTGAAATTGCAGAACCCAAAGAAGAGATGGGCAAGAAGGATGGTGACTTATGGGCCCAGATAGTCAGCGAATTAAAGCTGGAATGAAAGCAGGAATTAAACCAGGAAGCAAAGCAGGAAATAGACAGCGCAAAAGCTACAAGAACACTTAGCTAAGCAAAAAGCAAGCCTTGAAAAGAAATTAGAGGAGACCAAAGAAGAAATGAGGAACTGCAGTTACAAATCTCCTACAAAAAGACCTGAAACCCCAGGAGATAAAGTCAGGGTAAATAAAGATGAATATGGCAAAAATGATGGCAACTTATGGGCCCAGAAATTCAGTGAATTAAAGCAGAAAATAAAACAGAAAGCAGAAGAGCTACACCAACACACAGATAAGCAAAAAGCAAGCCTTCAAAAGCAACTAGAGGAGACCAGAGAAGAAATATACCAGAAAATAATGAAGACAAAAGAAGAAATTAGAGAAGAACACAACAGAGATATAGAAAAACTGAATGCAGATATTCAGGAAATGAAAAACACGCAGGTAATAATAAGCAACCACTTCAAACAACTTCAGAATAGTATGTCAGACCTAGAAAATAAAGTGACTGAGCTGCAACATACAGGCCATGAAGAATACAAAGTAAAGAAAGAAAGCGAATCATTACAATGGCTGATAAATGATTCAAGAAATAACCTCAGAATTGTGGGAATCAAGGAGAAGACCGAGGACAAAAACAAAAGGCTTAAAGGACATGTTTAATGAAATAATGGAAGAAAATTTCCCAAATCTAAAAAAAGAAATGAACATGGAACTATTGCAGGCATATAGAACACCAAACAACTTTGATCAGAAGAGATCCTCATCACGACACATCATAATTAAAATTCTAGAAACCCAACACAAAGAGAAAATACTAAAAGCGGTAAGAGAAAAACAGAAGGTGACCTACAAAGATTAACCCATCAGGATAACGGCAGATTTTTCAATCCAAACTCTAAAAGCAAGGTAATTGTGGAGCAATGTCATCCAAGCACTAAAAAAACATAAATGCCAACCAAGACTGCTATATCCAGCAAAATTATCTTTTAATTTAAAGGAAGAACTTAAAACTTTCCATGACAGAGACAGCTTAAAGGAATTTGGAGCCACTGAGTCAGTATTGCAGAACAGTGAAAGGGTGACCAACGACACCAATGACCCCAGAGAAAAAGTGACAGCAGCTAGAGGAGAAGGAGCTGAGAAAAAAAGTAGGTTAGTAATCAGTGAAACAGGACTAAATAAGATATGAAAGTTAGGAAATTCTGAAATAACTAGATTTGCCTTCATGTCTGTCACTTTAAGTATATTTATATGGTATAGATTTAAGTACATTTAATGTAGCAATGTGATACAGTTTTAACTTTGTTTTGTTGTAGCAATTCACTTATTAGGTCACTAATGAAAATTTATCCTAAGGAAACTGATTGATGTAAAGATAACCTTGTGAATGTACAAATATGCACCTTCCAGTATTCAGCTAAGGCAATTGAATTTTATGTATTTATTTTTCTCTTCTTTCCCAAATTAACTAGTCTTTTGAACCACATGCTTATAATTATTTTCGAGTGTGAACTGGTGGGTAAGGCCAGGTTTAACAATAATGACAGAGATGTAGGAAAATATGGAAAAAAAAACTTTTGGTGAATATCCCAATGAAGGGATTGGTTGGATTCAGAGAGGAAATATCAAGATTTGACTACTGCAAACCCATTAGAGGAATAGGAAGCTGGGGTAGAGTGGTGACTTGAGTGAAACGACTTAGGCGCAGTAGATTAATATGTTGAACACCATATGGTTTCTCGGACTTGGAAAACCCAGAACACAGACATTCTTTGGAACCATATGAAGTGATAGCTGGAGCCGGGGGAAGGGACAAGGAGGGGGTGGGAGGATAGAAGATGGGAAGGGAGTGTGAAGTCGATGTTACACACAGATGTACGAAACACCCAAATTCATTGTAAATACTATGTATTACTTTTGTATATTAATAAAAATAGTGAGAAAATTTTAAAAACAAAAAAGGTTGAGAATTTAGCTCTGGCTTCAATCTGCAGACACACACACACACACACACACGCGCGCGCGCGCGCGCGCACTCCTGTCTTTTGAATGAGCAGAGAATCCAACACTAAACCCTATGTGTATTGGCTCCCAAATCAGGAAAACACAAAAATCTCTGATGTGAGCTAACTTCTCATTCAGTATTGAGCCCTGTGGAGGTACAAGGATGGATCACTACCTAGTCCAAATTAGAGCAGAGGAGACGCTAGAAAAGGTCCTTTCGGCAAAACACAGAAAGGTGAAGGAGTGATGGCATAAAAGTGGGTGGGCAGAAGGAAAAGTCTTGACTTACTTTTTGGTGTGTCGGGGGTCCAGAGGAGGGTGCTGCGCTCCATACACAGGCTGGATGCTACAAACAACGAGAAAGGAAGAAGCAAGGCATCAGGACGCTAAGTAAGTTGGCTGAATATGATTCGTGTCACAAAACTGGATGGGGCTTTGAGAAATAAATTCCCTCCAAGAACAACTATATCCAAACTATCCCAAAAGATAGCCATATGAGCCAGACACAGTAACTCACACCTGTAATCCCAGGATGTTGGAAGGCTGAGGCAGGAGGACTGCAAGTTCGAGCCTTGCCTGGGTATCTTGGCAACTTGGCAAGATCCCATCACAAAATAAAAATAAAGAACAAAAAGAGCTGGGGATGTAGCTCCATGTAAAGGCTCTGGGTTGAATCCCCCAAACCAACAATAAATAAATAAATAATCTACCGCTTTAAAAACTCTTTGATAATGTTCAATTTCTCAGGTGAAGTTTCATTATCAGGAAATCCTACCTATAAAAAAAGCCACTGAAACGGAAACAGGTGTTAGAGCTGAAGAGAGCAGAGTTCAAAGACCAGTTCTCTCATCCAATACCACCGTCAACTTGCACCCAACTATCTGGCTCCTTTGAAGCTAATTTCTCATGTGTGAAATGGGAATACCACCTACCTTAACGGCTCACTGGGCTAAAACCCCAGTGAAACAATCCTACAAAACAAGGGAAGTGTGGCCCACGAAACTCAGACAGTGTACATGGGGTATAAAATGACATAACTACTTTAAAACACTTTGGCTACATCTTGAAGAATGAAATATGCATACTGGAAGACCCAGGATTTTCACTTCAGATATACCTCCTAAGAGAAATACATAGAGCTATGTATACATTTATTTAAAACATGGTAGTTCCTCTTAACAACAAACTAGAAATAATTTAAATGCCCCCAACAGTAAATACAGAAATCAACTGCAATATGTTCACATAGCAGAATATGCCAACAACCATATATAAAATAGGCTGTAAATAACATTGTGAGGCCTCTTACATGTGTTATGTTGAGCAAAAGCAGCAAAGTACAAAAGAGTAAATACTGATGTGACCGTAACATCACCGGACAGGAAAGCTCAGCTGCGGGGCAGCGGCAGCAGGGAAAGGAAGAGGTAAAGGTAGCGGAGGGGACAGCATGGCCGAAACTGTCCTGTGCGGTCTCTTCCATGGGTCCCCCATGGCCACAGCATGATTTTTAAAAAGTGCATTTGACCGACTATGGACTCTCCCTACTGCAGCAGGTAAAGGTGCAGCATGAGTCTGGGTCCTGTGTGATGCACGGTTGCCATTGGCAACACATACTTCAAGGCACATAAATCTATATTTGCCTAGTTTTCTAATTATTTTTTGTAGTACTAGGAATTGCACCCAGTGCCTTCACACTGAGCTACAGCCCCATACCATTTTTTCTTTTTATTTTAAGACAGAGTCTCACTAAGTTGCTCAGTTGCCCCGGCTGGGCTCTCAGAACACTGGAATTCAAGGCATCAATACACCAGTTCTCCAATTATTTCAAGATGTTTTTGGTCCATCAGGCCAGCGAGTGTCTCTGAAACACCAACACCCAACCCAACACGTTCAGTTATCTTTCGCATCTGACGGACACAGGGAAGACGGTGCCGCAGCTCACCAACACTGTCCGGCTTGAGGAGGGCATCAAGTTCCTGCAAACCTGCTCACTGATCGAGGAGGCTGGCCCACCAGCCATGGCACTTGCTCCCATCCTGACCATGCCTTCCTGCTGGCTCTGCCTTGTACGGCATCCAGAGAGCAGAGCACTGAGTCAGGCCACCGAGATGACTTCTGTGCTAGCTTCTGTGCTTCTGTCAGCTAGCTGCTCCAGCTGAGCGCCAACCCAGTCCCAGTGCATCAGGCCATATGATCCTCTCAGACTCCCTGCACACACTGCTGCTGCCACACACGAGTCCATGTTTGTTTTCCATCCTTTTCCCAGGAAGGAGACCGACCTGGAAGCCTCTTCCACCAACAAGCAGCCCATGCCCTTCCCCACAGCCCACAAGCCAAGCATCATGAAAAGGAAGGGCAGCTCCCACAGTACTATGTCTGCCAGCTGTGTGGGTGGCACTTCAGCCTCGGGGGCAGCCAGATCCACATGGGAGTCCCTTCTGCATTCAACAAGAAAGAGAAAGCTGTGTGCAACTACTGCAGCAAGGCAACAGGTCTGGGCAAAGATGCCAGGGAAGTGCCTGAAGATGGCATAAGCAGTGACAGGGAGCTACAGCATGTCTACGACTCCCGATCACTGACCTATTCCCCTTGGACACTGCCCGCATCAGCAACCTGTCACCGGCCCACGAGAGGTCAGTGAAAGAGGCAGAAGTGTGAGCACAGAATCTCCGAGTGTGAGTTCACCCAGGAAAGCCACAGGAGGGAGCACATGTGCATTCACACTCGGAAACCGTTCAAACGCAGCACATGTGACATAGCTCTTGCAGAGCCAACTAAGCTGCCAGCCACATGCGCCTCAGCCAGAGCAATGTCACGGATGCCACGGTGGACAGATTCTGGAACACGCACACTGGAGCAGCGCAGTCAGACGCAAACTATCAGAAACTAGCATGCCAACAGACCCTACAAATGCACCTTGAGTGTTGATACACTCTCAACCCCAGGCAAGGTTGGCAAACACTGTCAAAGCCGGATCTGGGGCACTTTTCCCCTAGACCTGGGGCAGTCCATTCTCCGGGGAAGTGGGGACTCAGAAGTAATAGAGCCTCACCACCCTGTGTTAGCTTCTGTTAAAGAGGAATAGGAGGCGGTAGGGCCAAAGTTTAGCTGTTAAAGCACTTGCCTAGCAAGCCTAAGGCATTGTGTTCAGTTCCCAGTTCCACATAAGCTAGGCCTGGAGGTGCAAAGCCATAATCGCAGCACTTGGGAGGCTGACGCAGGAGAACTGCATGTGTTACAGTCTAACCTAGGTTACAAAGTGAGTTCAGGACCAGCCTGGACTACAGAGAGAAACCTTGTCTCAAAAAACAAAAACAAAAAGGAACAGGAAACTGTCATTAGACTGAATGCTACTTTTCTTTTTTAAAACTGTCATTTTCATAAAGACTTATCTTCCTTCTCCTTCACCATTCAGAACCATCACTCCTCCCCATCCTTTCCACCATCTCTATAAAGGTTTTGTGTATTAACAAACCTAGAATATACTTCCATTCAAGAACTATGAGAAAGATAATGGTCAGTAGTACTTATAAGCTTAAGTAAAATTAGAGAAGTTTTAGATAATTTAAAAGCATCCTTGGAACTAATTAAGGGTATATAAAAAACAGAACAACTAAGATATATTTTGGTTAAGTGTCTTAGTTACTTTATTCATTGATGGGACAAAATACCCCAATATCCACAACTTAAGGAAGGAAAGATTTATTTTAGCTCACCGTTTCGGAAGGTCTCACACAGTCCGTTCTGCAGTGGGAAAGGTACAGAAAGATGGATCTTACCAGAAATTAAGAGCAGAAAATATAACTTTACTGTAAAAGTCAGTACTAATAAAAACCAACAAATGTTGGCAAGGTTGTGGATAAAAAGGAATTTTCCTATAGGGTGGGATTATAAACTAGCACAACTATTTTGGAAAGCAGTATGGAGAGTCCTCAAAAAACTAAACACAGATATCCCATTTGACCCAGTTATATCTCAAAGTTAAATACCTCACATAACAGTGAAACATACCTGCCCGCATTTACAGAAGCACAACTCATAATAGCTAAATCTTGAAAGCAGCCAAGATGGGAGTATATCTACACAATAAGGTATTTAATCGCATGTAGGAAAATGGGTGCACCTTGGAACCATCATGCTTAGTGAAATGAATCAGACACAGAGGGTTAACTATCCCATGATTTCTCTAATGAGAAGATCAAATTATTTTTTAAAAAGTGAAAGACCAAAGAAAGTAAAAGAGAAAGGAAGAAAGTAGGAAGACAGATATTGTAAGGAGAGAAAGGAGATGCTGGGTGGGGAGGAGGTAAAAACAACAAAGATGTGATAACTAAATGCACTACTTTCTCAAGCTTATTGCCGCTATGTACCACAAATACAAGCTAATAAAATAATTTTTTTTAAAATCAGTATTAATAGTTTACTGGCAATTAATGAAATCAAAAAGGCGAAAAGAAATCAGGACAAAAAAATCTAATTACTCTCTGGGAAAAACACACCTAATTTTTATACACATTCTCCAATTTTTAAAACATCTGACATTTTCTCCACTGGCTAGAACGTGATAAAAAATTAGCCATTATTCTTCCTGTAGGCCAGTAAGAAAACATTCCCACAGATAAAACAGGAGCCAGATGTAAAGACTGAAGTGGAAAGGGAGGAGAGAGTAGTTAATAGCTATACTGTGTGCCTATGTTCAAAACAATATCCTGCAATTTTCTGTATTTTTTGCATTCTTTAATTGAATAAAAACTAAACAGGAAAAGAATAAATACTGTATGGTTTTACTTATGTCAAACATTGGCAAAAATAATTTTCACTGTTTAGGGATCTATGTATAAAAGTAATATTACAAAGAAAGCATGAAATGATTAACCGACAAGCTTTTTTTTTTTTTTAAAGAGAGGGTCTCACCCTGTAGTTGAGGCTGGTCCTGAAATTACCATGTAGCCCAGGCTGGACTTGAGCTCATGGCAATCCCCTGCTTCCACCTCCCTAGTGTCAGAATTACAGGCATAAGCCACCAGGCTCAGTTTCTGTGGTGCTGGTAATCAAACCCAGGGCCTTGCACTTTCAAGGCAAGCACTTTAACCTCTGAGCTATGCCTCCAGCCCAACACAGGAGCATAATATAGCAATTAGAACAGGTGGACAGGGGCTGGAGTAGTACAACTCAGCAGTTAAAGCATTTGCTTAGCATGCACAATGCCCTGAGTTCGAATCCTCAGGACCACACAAAGATCAGCTGGGCATGATGGCACATCTCTAATCCCAGCACTCTGGAGGCTGAGGCAGAGGACTGTCAGGAGTTTGAGGCCAGTGGGGTTACACAGTGAGATCAGGACCAGCCTGGACTATACACAGCAAGACCTTGCCTCAAAAAACAAAAACACAAATCTAAAATTTCATGTCCCTCCCCATAGGCACAGTGCATGCAAAGTTTTTTTTAACAAAACAAACAAAAAACCCCCAAGAAAACAAAAATGAAAGCCAGGTACAGCAGTGCACACCTACAATCCCTGCCACTGAGGAGGCTAACGCAGAAGAATCTCAAGCTCAAGCCTGGTCTGAACAACTTAACAAGACGTTTTCCCAAAATAAAATGGAAGAAAGGGCTGAGGATGTAGCTCTGGGGTAGAGCATTTGATTTGCCTGGCATGTGGAGGGCCCTGGGTTTAATCCCAAGGGGGAAAAAAAAAACCCTAAGCCAAAAGTTGAATTTATTTATTATGTATCATAAATACATATTAATAAAGAGAATAACTTTGGAAAGAATAAATTTTACTTATTTTCATGACTGGCTGTCTGATCTGACAAGTATTTTTTTGAAGCATAAACTAAGTGTTACATTAGTTGACATGATCTCCTTAGCGTTCTCAAAAACAAACTAAAGTACAAATAATACAACAAATATCCACTAACACAACACTCTGATATCACAAATACTACTGTTTGTCACATTTAGGAACAGAAAGTGGGGCTGGAGCGTAGCTCAGAAGCTGAAGCACTGGCCTGGCAAGCACAGGCCCTGAGCTCCATTTTGCAACATATAAACTGGACATGGCGGCACCAGCCTGCACACCAGCACTCATGAGGCTGAGGCAGAAGGATTGCTGGAAGTTTGAGGCCAATCTGGGCTACGTAGTGACTTCAGGACCAGCCTGCACCACACAGCAAAACCCTGTCTCACCAAAAAGAGAAAGACAATACAAAGCAACAGAGCCAGGACTGCAGTGCAGGCCTGTAATCCTACTCTCTGGGAGGCTGAGGCAGGAGGATCACAGGTTCAAGCCCAGTTTGGGCAACTTAGCAGTTTAGTGAGACCCTGTCTCAAAATCAAAACAAAAAATGGGCTGGGGATATAGCGTACAGCGAAGGCCTTGAATCCCACTCCCAGTTCAGGGCCACGTATTTCTAGAAAGGAAGAACATAAAGCATTAGAGAGGCCACTGGTGTGCAAATGCAGTCCCCACTCCTCCCTCCACGAGATGACCACTGCTCTGAAATGGGAGGAAATAGCTTCTGTTTTTATTCTTTTACTGTTCTTTTAAAATATATTCCTTTTTTATTGAAATGTGTTACTGAACACATTAATAGGAGGCAGTGCACATTTCACTATGTGTATACAACACATGGTGGTGTTTTATCTGTGGTGCTGGGCGTCAAACCCAGGGCCTCATGCGTGCTAGTCAGTGGCCCCCCGGCTCAGGCCCACTCCAGCCCTGTACACTCTGAGGCTTGCTTTTCCCACTCAACAGAGTGCTCCGTGCCCAACTCAACATTTATGCTTTTCTGATTACGGAAGTAACATGTCAACTGGAAAAACTGGAAAGTCAATCACAGACAGCACCCGCAGGAGGGGAAGGCACAGTGCCAAGCAGCACATCCTTCTAGGAAGCTGCAGTCTTCCTCTGTAGTGCCCTGGACACGTGGCACAGCATGACACACACATGTGGGTGCTTCACCTGGTGAGGGATGCTACTAAAGCCAGCGCTGCTGGCGCTGACTCTTCTCTAGCTAGATCTGAAAACTGGAGGCTAGCATGCTGAAGCCCTGAGAGTCACACTGCACACGTGGAGAAAAGAAGGCACGTGCTGCCACAGACAGAATGGGTTAAATGTCATCGTCCTCTATGCAACCGACACCATAGGTTGTATTACTGGAACAGCTGCTTTACCCAATTGCAATCGTGCAAAGCCTCGGCAGGAAAAATGAACAGATGTGTGGTGTAGACAAAGGAGCTAATGCCAACGGGGGGCTAAAACTACTCAACTCAAATGCCAGACATGCTGGCCACTGATGCGGCTCACGCGTGCTCCACGGACATCCTCCTGCACTGCGGATCAGTGCTGCCTTAACTTAGTATCCTCTAGTCACTTATTTTAGCAGTGAAAATATTTCCAAAGTACCTGCCCAGACAAACAAGGGCGATTATGATAAATGTAGTCTACTCTCATGCTCACGTTCATCATCATGAAAAACAATCAAATGGCAGAGGTTACTGGGGTGTCTAAGTTATTCAGGACTACCACTTTTCTCAATTTTTCCCCCCTGTATTGGAGCTCAGGGGCCCACACCTGGGAGAGAAGCACTGTATCACTGAGCTACATGCACCCTGGCTCTCAACTTCTTTTACTGTCAGTAAGACCTTTGACCTTAATAAATAAATACTTAGAGGGTAGTCATGGTGGCCCATGCCTATAATTCTAGCACTTTATGAGGCTGAGGCAGGAAGATCACAAGTTCAAGTTCAGCCTAGGCAACTCAGCAAGAACCTGTCTCACAATAGATGATTAAGGGGCCAGGGGAAGAGCACAGAGGCTGGGGACAGCACAAGGCCCTAGGTTCAAATCCCTAGCACCACACAAACTGGGCATGGTGGCACATGCCTGTAACCCCAGCATTTAGGAGGCTGAGGCAGGCAGACTGCTGTGAGTTTGAGGGCAGCCTGGGCTACAGTGATTTCAAGACCATCCTGGACTATAGAGTGAGACCTCGTCTCAAAAAAAAAAAAATGTAGTTAGGTAGATAGACAGATAGGGTTGGGGATGTAGCTCACTGCAAAGGCCCTGGGTTCAACTCCTAGAGCCAGAAAAACAACAACAACAAAACCCTTTGCTTGAAAAGAGCAAAAAGCTCTTCCAAAGCAGGCTTGGAAGTAAGCATGTGAGGAACAAGCAGGCTGACATTGTCTCTACTACTCCAAGGCTCACCGCCTTGCTTCCACTGGAAATGTTCACATCCTTAGCCTGGACATGCTGCTGCATGTAACAGACAGTATCTTAATCTTAGCAGAAACTGAAGCAAAGAACCCCGGACCAAGAGTCAGAAAATCTGTACCTGGGCTTGGGGTGAGTCTCTTTCCCTTTGCTGGCCTCAAATTCCTCATCCACAGTGGTCTTAGCTTTAAGCTTAACTCTGCACAATTTCATGACATTGAGAGTTCACTCAGGCCAGCAATTCGCTACTCACAAAACGTTAAAAGTAGAAAAGGCCAAGCTGGGGATTATCTTAGTGGTTAAAGTGCTTGCCTACCATGCACAAGGCTGTGGGTGTGATTCCCCAGCATCACATAAAAATTAGCCAGATAGGGCTGGAGAAATGGCTCAGCGGTTTACAGCACTTGTCCAGTAAGCACTAAGTCAAGTGCTAAGTACCTGAGTTCAATTCCCCAGCAACACATAAACCGGGCGTGGTGGTGCAGTAATCCTAGCATTCTGGAGGCAGGAAGAATGCGTCCAAGGCCAGCCTGGGCTCTAGAGTGAGTACAGGACCAGCATGGGCTACAGCATGAGATTCTGTCTCAGAAAACAAAAAAAGTCAGATACTGTGGTAAATGCTCATAATCCCAGCACTTGGGAGGCTGACACAGGAGGCTTCCTGTGAGCTCAAGGCCAGCCTGGGCTCTGTGGTGAGTTAGGACCTGGACTATAGAGACCCTATCTCAAAAAAGAAAAAAAGAAAAGGCCACCTTCATCCCTATCCCTTCAAATCTATTCCTGTGTATAATCATGCCAGTGTGACGGAGTATGGTGGTGCAGATGTAGAAGGTCCCCCAAAAGCCCCATGTATCTGGATGTTATAGATTATCAATGGAACCATGTGCTGTTAGGAGATGGGGGCCTGGTCTGGAGGGGCGAATTATGGGAGTGTGAACTGGATTACAGGCCTGTGGGGGAGCTTAGCCCTGGAACGGGTGGAACACGGAGGCTGGACCCAGAGCGGGCAGATCACTAGGCCTTAACCTGGCTTCCTTTTCACATCACTGCAGGGAGCAGCCTCCACCTCGGCCTCGTCGTTCCACTGCTCCCGGCTGCTCTCAGACTGACGTTCTGAAGCTGAGCTAAAGTAAACGTTTCCTCCCCAAATATGTGGGTGTTGGTTATTGAGTCACAGTGACAAAAAGTAATGAAGACACACAGCAGAAGTGAAATACCTGCTCACGTGAGCTGGGAAGTTTAAATTGAACACTCAACTTCAGAACTGGTAGGAACCTTAGAGCGCACAGAATCCAAATCTATCACGTCACAGATAAGAATGAGCAGGGTGCAGTTAGGCATGTTGTTCTAAACCTTGGTTTCTGCTAGGCACAGTGGCACATGTAATTCCAGCACAGGGAACCCGAGGCAGAAGGACCGCGCGCTTGAGGCTTTTCCTCTGAAGACACACCATCACAATCCATCTAAGTCAGAAACCTGGAAGCAGCACCCTCTTTCCCCCACTCCCTAAAGTTAATGATTTACCAAGTCCTGCTGGTCTTCTACACCCCAGCACTATTCCCTGTTTTTGGGGTCCCTGCCTCAGCCCCACCTCACTGTTTCTCCTCACTGAATACAGGAGAACTGGCCTCCTAACCAGCCTCCCCCGCTCACTCTGATCCTCTCGCAGCTGAAGGTGGGCTGGGTGTATGGAAATGTGGAACGTGTGTTGGAAAGGTGTCTGTCCCTGTAACTGGGCCTGCCTGGCATCTGATGGGCAATAACCAGGGATGTTAAATGCTCTAGAGCCATTGGAAAACACCATTCCACGCCACTCTCCTCAGGGAAGCCATGGTGATTTCCCCCTGGGACAAGGCGCTGAATTCAGGGTTTATACATGCAAGGCAAACACCCTCTACCGGTGAGACACACTCCAGCCTCAGAATATTTTTGTGAATGAAAGCCCCACCTCCCACCCCACCAGCTTTCTACTAACATTCACTACTTCTAGAATTAGGATCAAAACCCAGGTAGAAGTGCAGTTCAGTGGTAGGACACCTGCTTGGTACACTATAATGTCCTGGGTTTGATAAGCAGCACTAAAAACAAAACACAATCAAAAGCCTTAGCTTGGCCTATCTTTTCTATCATGAAGGACCTGGAAGACTTGGATCACTCAGATTTTACTCTGACCACAAATGAGAGGCAAAAGGAGAGGCGGGGAGACCAGCTAGGGGCGAGCACAGCCATGCAGGCAAGAGAGGGCCCATGTGCCCCAGGCAGCGGAGGCGGAGGCGGTGGGGACAGCTCCAGCTGGGGATCAGCTCTGATGTCCCCACAGGACTCGCTGAGGAACTGAGGCGGCAAGAGGCAAAGGACAAGAATCACAGACGTCATCAGGACTTGGGGCCTCGGGCACAGTGAGGAGGGGAGATGACTCCGTGCCACGGAAGAGCAGCTGTGCAGACGCGGGCTCACATGGCCACCTCCAGGTCGGCTTGGGCATGATGAACAGGAAACGTCTATGAGGCCACCAAGCGGAGCTGTGTTACCTGTTCAAGACGCATAAAGCTAAGGCCCACCCAGCACCAGGACTTACACCCAAATCTTATTCAGGACGCCCCAGATTCTCAAGGCTCAGCCCTGGGACCAGCAGCAGCTGCTGTATATTGTACCTTGTTAGAAACTCAACTCCTCGGGCCCCATCCCAGACGCACAGAATCAGAAGCTCTGATGGTGGGGCCAGGCATGCGTGTCTTGATGAGCCCTCCCAGCAGCTCATGGAGGTTTGCGATCATGGCTCCAAACCATAATCCTCATCCCGGATCCACGCCTGATGGCCACAGCTGCCCTACCTTAGTCTCCTTGGTGTCGCCAAACCCTCAGCCCAATGAACAACAGATGGTTTCCCCTCTGCCCAGGGCTCATGGGGGGGTGGTGGTGGTGGGGGGGCCGATGGACACACCACCCATCAAAGTGTTTCAGTTCCAGTTAAAGGAACTAAAGCACGGGGAGAGAAAGTGAAACTCAGAGCTACTGGAATGGCCATCATTCTCACAGTCGCTTCCAGTACTGAGCACCTCCTTACCACATGCTACACGTCATCTCATTCAGTCCTGTAACAGCCTATGGGCCAATACTCTGCCCCCAGTTGGTAGGGGAGGTTGGCTACGGCACAGGCCCATACACTCACAAGGAGAGAAAAACAGGTCTACACAGAGCCTGTACATAAAGTCATTGTGCATGGTAGCCAAAAGTGCCAACAACCCACCCAAATGTCTAGCAACTGATGAATGGATAAACAAAGTGTGGTGTCTCTACACAATGAGATTTTGTTCAGCCATAAAAAGAAACAGAGAAATGCTACATGTGATAAGGTGGATGAGTCTGAAACATTATGCTGGCAACAGAAGCCAGTCATGGTCTAGAGGAATAGAACAGCAGTTAAAGGGCTTGCCTTGTAAGCACCAGGCCCTGAGTTGATTCCCCAGCACCACATAAAGCTGGACTTGATGGTGCATGCCTGTAATCCCAGCACTCGGGAGGCTGAGGTAGAAGGACTGTCCTGAGTTCAAGGCCAGCCTAGGCTACACCACTGAGTTCAGGACCAGAGAGGGCTACAGAGCAAAACCCTGTCTCAAAAAAAAGAAAGAAAGAAAAGAAAAGAAAAGAAAAAGAAACCAGTCACAAACAATTCCTGTCATATCACTCCAATGTCAGAAAAACATCCAGATGGATAAATCCAGACACTGGAAGGAGATGTGTGGAAAACATGTTCTGAAATTGGTGGTGAGGACGGGACAAAACTATCTACAATATACTAAATATCACTGAATTGTTCACGTTAAAAGGGTGAATTTTATGGTATGCAAATTATACGTTCAACATTTTTTTTTTTTTGAGACAGGGTCTCGCTCTGTAGCCCAGGCTGGTCCTGAACTCATTATGAATCCCAGGCTGGCCTTGGACTCACAGCAATCCTCCTGCCTCAGCCTCCCAAGTGCTAGGATTACAGGCATGTGCCACCATGCCCAGCTTTATGTGGTGCTGGGGAACTGAACTCATGGGCTTGAGCACACAAGTGCTTTAACTACTGTGCTATTCCTCCAGCCCCTAACATTCTTATTTTTGAAAAGAATGATTCACTAATTTTAAACTTAGGCTACTTTATTAAATTACTATTGTCACTAGGGGTGCTGGATCGTGATCAAAGAAACCGAAAGTATACCGCCATCACCTTCTACCTTTCGGTTAGCAAAGAAGAGAAAACACCGTTCACTTCTGGCCGCAGGAGCCTAGTGTGGTATCACTTCTGTCATTTCCCTACCCAGGAAAAAGGGTTTCTTCTCCAAGACCAAGAGTCCACACGTGTAAGTTATATTCTTGAGAAGATGCTTGAACATTTTCTTTAAACCAAAGCACCTTTTTATCAAAAACAGAACCAGAAGCTCTTGGGGGCCTCCCTACTAAAAGCACATAACTGGCACTATCTCTTTTCAACAAGCAAGGTACTAAAAACTATTACGGGGGCTGAAGGAATGGCACAATGGTTAAAATACTTGCCTAGCAAGTGCAAGGCCCTGGGTTCAATTCCCAAGCACCACATAAGCTGGGCAGAGTGGTGCATGCCTATAATCCCACCACTAGGGAGGCTGAGGCAGGAGGATTGCCACGAGTCCAAGGTCAGCCTGAGCCCACAATGTGTTCAGGACCATCCTGGGCTACAGAGCAAGACCTTGTCTCAAAAAAATAATAATAAAATTAAAAAATAAAAACTATTATGAATTGTGCCTGCATTTTATTGCCTTAAGAACAAATGAGAAGGACTGGAGGAATGGTTCAGTGGTTAAAGCAATTACCTAGCAAGCACTAATCAAACACCAAGTTTCCTAGTTTGATTTCCCAGCACCACATAAACCGGGTATGGTAGCGCATGCCTGTAATCCCAACACTCGGGAGGCTGAGGCAGGAGGATGGCTGTGAGTGCAAGGCCAGCCTGGGCTCCATAGTAAGTTCAGGACCAGCCTGGGCTACAGAGCAAGACCCTGTCTCAAAAAAAAGAGAAGAAAAGAACAAATGAGACAATTAATACTGGAGTTAAGGATCTGAAAAACATTTTTTAAATGTTTTCTGGCTCTAATCACAACAGTAATACTAATAATTAGTATTCATTGAGCAACCATAATACGCTAAAAAATATTTAGTCCTCACAATAACACTGAGGAAATCAATTTTATTCCTCATTTCACAGATAAGAAAACTGAGTCCTACAGAACTAAAGTCAGTATTTGTCCTCAGTCACTTAAGAGCCAAATAGATCCCCAAATCTTTCTGAACTCAAAAGTCTCTCCTTTCTCTATAAATATCCTTCAAAATGAAAAAGAAAATCCAGAACTTGAAGAACCTGAAAAGATGACATTATCTCACAATAGCAGTGCTTTTGAAAAGTTAACTGTTTTTTGTGGTCCAGTGGAAGAAATACAGAAAATAAAAGACAACTGATAACAACCAACAGTCAGAGGGCATGGAAGCCGGTCACATCCCACACCTCCTGTGCTGCTTCCTGACAGAAGTTTCCCAGCTGCTTCTGATTAGAACCTTAGGATGTCAAAATTCAATGCTCTGTCTATGGAAAACCCCAGAGAAGCACAGCCCAACTGGAAAGCTCAGTAGACCAGGCAGGAAAAGGCCTCAGATGGCAGGAAGAGGCACTGATGTAAAAACAAAGCATGTTAGCACTGATACGAACAAAGTATTTCCCCGACACTTAAACCTGAGTTTTCCTTACATTCCCTTTATTATTTTTATTTATTCATTTTTTGAGGTAGGGTCTCACTCTGCAGTTCAGGCTAGTCCTGAACTCACTATGTGGCCCACTCTGGCCTTGAATACACAGCAATCCTCCTGCCGCAGCCTCCTTTGTGCTGGGATTACAGGTATGCATGCCACAACACCCACACAGTTTACCATGCTGTGGAGAATCGAACTCAGGGCCTTGCGCTTGCTAGGCAAGTGCTTTAACCACTGTGTTATTGCTCCATCCCCTCCCTTTATTATTTCAGTTTGCATTACTAAAAGCTAATTTTTGCGCTTATTCTCCGTATATCTACTAGAACCTTAAATAAGACAAGTTACCCAGCTCCTACTGACTTTAATTTCTCTGTTGCTTAAAGAAAAAATAAGTCACAAAGCCGAAGGATTAGCCCAGAGGAGAGAGGAAGGCCTAATCAGTCAGGAAAGGTGCCACGTGGGTCATAACTAAACATGAATTTTATCACTAAGTAGTCTGTGGCTGGCAGGAATTTAAAATTCGCGACTACAACACTCTGCCCACATCTCAGGACTCTGCCCAATACAAACTGAAACTGTCAACAACAGTACATTGACGGATGGACAATTGCTAAGAGCGTCCACATACACGAGGGAGGTGGGGTGAGGAACTTAAACGGTCCGTTCTCCAACAACGGAAGAATGAACGAATTCAGCGCATTTGCACAAGACCATTACCATGCAGGAGGCGAAAGGTCTAGCTTGGAACCAAACCCTCAGAAAATGCACAAGACCGAACCTCGATTCTGAAATCACCCTGTAATAATTTCTAATGAAAAGGGCTAACTCACGATAAAGCGCGATTAGGCGTGAGGACCGCCACCCAAACCCGTAGGCAACCCCCAGCTCCCACCAGAACCCCCGGGAGTCGGAAGGAGGCCTCCGAAGTGCGGAAACCTCGCGCGAGGAGCCACCTGTGCTGGGTGGAGACCCCCAAGAGGGAGTTCTGCTTGAAGTGGGACGCAGGCCGGCGGCTGCGCCTCGGCGCCCAGGACCGACTCGGGCCCCGTCTCCGGCCCCCTCCCATCTGCGGTCACCCCTCCACCCCCGGACTCCCATGTGCACCCAGACCCCGCCGTCCTGCCAGCTCGCCGCTTTGCTTGACAGCTGCCCTGCGGCCACCAGGGAGGCCCCGCTTCCCGCGCCCGGCTCCTCCGGAGACGGTGCTCCGGCCTCAGGGCGCCCGAGGCCCGCGGGGTGCAGGAGTAGGATCTGGAAGGGTTTGGTTCAACCCCCTTCCTTCTCAGCGTCTTGGGCTCACCTCCCCGGCAGCTTGGCGCTCCTCTTCCAAAACTGCTTGTTGTTCTCGGCGGCCATTGCTCCGGCCGGGGAAGGCCTGGTAGCTGGGCCGCGGGGGCCCGGCGAGATGCCCCCAGGACCCCACTATCTGAGGGCGAACCCAGGCCGCTTCCCGGCCGCCGGTCACCCGCTCCCAGCTCCTGGGGGCGCCATCTTGGATGCGGACATACCCGACCCAGCGCCGCTGCCATTGGTAGGCTGCGCAGGCGCGGGAGGACCAATCAGGAGCCGAAATCCCCCGGCGTGGCTGCCCTGCCGTCACGTCAGGGGCTGCACGCGCGCAGGTGAACCCGGAAGGCGGAGTTTGGTCGAGCAGGGAGTTGGGCCGGAAGTACCTACCTCCAGGAGGGAAGAAACAGGTAAGAAAGGAACCTAGAGGGAAAAGAAGAGAGCCAGTGTTCTGTATGGGGCTGACGTTCCTGAATCTAATGCTTTCTTTTGGAAGGAGAGCAAAATATGTATGTATGTGCATAAATCTTGGACTAAAAGTAAGGGTCCGTATGATAACTGTGGCCGATCTTAACGTCTCCTAAATCAGTGACACTGTGATTACAACCCTCCCCTTCCTCGTTCCGGTAAGATACCAACTTAATTTTTTTTCTTCTTTTCTGTAAAGATGATTGCCCCGGCAAGCATGGCCCACTGGTGGTGGCTGTTCAACACCTCACAGATAATTCCTCACACTCCCCCTCACTTTAGGCTGGGGGTGTGGTAAGAGCTTGGTGGTAGGGCTGTTGCCTACCAGGCTAGGACCCTGAGTTTGATGCCCAGCCCACGGAAAGGGGTGGAGGGCATGGGGTGGGGTGGAGGATGGAAGAATCTCTTCTCTGTTAATTGAACCCTACTAAAGAATATGTGCTGTGGTTGAAATTCAGATTATGTAATTCCTGTATCAGTTCCACATTCTTGCTTTCTAACTATGAAAACCCAGACACTGACAAATAGAGTTTAGGAAATGATCTTATTTTATCCAGCCAATTGGAAAACCAAATATCATTTTTTTGAAGATGTAGCTATATCTATGGCATTAATCACAAAGAATAAGGTCTGTCACAAGATTAATCACAAGGATTAATTAATTATCTCCTTCTAAAGAAGCTCCTCTTCCCCAATAGCCTTAATTTTTAATCTATGTAAATCTTTCACCTTTGGCCTTATTTTTAATCTACTTTTGACTCAAAATGAGATCTAGTATTAGCATTTTGAATCCTTGGAATGCCTTGTCAGTGATATGCACTTTTCTTGAATTTCTGTGGTTGTACTTCCTGACGACTTGAAGGAGAGAAAAAGTACTTGTCAGGCCAGAGTAGTTTTTGTCTCAACAAAAGACTGTGGAGTGGGTTGGTTACCTCCCAACACCAGCCAGTTAGCTGCTATCCTGTGACCTTTTACATACTGGAATGTATTTAATGATCTCCTGTCTAAAGCAGGTCCCCTTTTATCTGCCCTCCGATTTGGTGTCTATTTTCAAGCTTCTTGGTCCCATAATTTCAGAATTATAGAATTATATAAGGGCCATTTTTGCTTTCTCTGAGTCATGTTTTTATAGATTTGCTTTTTTCATTCAAAATTGTTATATTTGGGAAGATCAAGTTATAGGAGACACAGGGGACTTGAGTGTCTAGCCCTATAAACTCCCTAATGTGAAAAGGTAGACATCAGAATTGCATAGGTAACACCCCTTAAGCCTATCCTCAGTTCTGTTTTACATTAAATGTCTGTAGCCCAGAGGAGGGCTGTGAACACTTGTCCTCAGTGTGCTAAGTATTCTCACATTAGCTTGTCTTCAATTCTGGCCTCCTGTCCTACTCCATCACCTAGCATTCCAGTCATAAAATGCAGGAGTCTAGCTGGGCCTGGTGGCATAGGCCTGTAGTCCTAGCACTTTGAGAGGCTGAGGCAGGAGGATCACAAGTTTGGGCCCAGCCTGGGTAATTTAGTGATTGTCTTAGTTACTTTTTTGCTGCTGGGACAGAATATCTGACATCCACAATTTAAGGTAGGAAAGATTTATTTTAGCTCACAGTTGGATAGTCTTGGTCTACTCACGAGTGGCTGAAAATAGTGGAAGTACATGGGAGTAGGAAGAGCAGATGACCTGTGCAGAGCACAGAAGAAATGAAACCAAGAGAGGCGGGATGGGTGGAGCTAGCACACACACCTCTAGATCAAGCCCCAAGCAACCACCCCTTCCAGCCAGATCCCACATCCCAACATCATACGGCTCCACAGGCATCCAAAAACCACAACCAAATGCATGAGGCTTTTGGGGGATGCTACAAAGCTAAAACAGCCTTCTTTCCCTGGCCCCCAGAAGACTCCGGTCCACCTACTTAAGCAAAATTCATTCATTCCTTCTCTAAGAATTACCAAAATCTTAGCAGTTTCAACACTATTAAAAAATCTAAGTCCAGGGGCTAGAGGTATAGCTTCACAGTTAAAGTGCTTGCCTAGCAAGGTCACAGCTCTCAGTTCAATTTTCTAGCACTACATAAACCAGTCATGGTGGTATACACCAGTAATTCCGGCAACCAGGGGTGAGGCAGGAGGATTGCCATGTGTTTAAGGCTAGCCAGAGCTACATAATGAGTTGAGGACCAGCCTGGACTAAAGAGTGAAACTTTGTCTCAAAAAAAAAAAAAAAAAAAAAAAAAAAAAGGTTCAAGTCCTGAGTCTCCTCTGAGACACAAGGCAGGCTCTTAGCTGTGAGCTCTGTGAAAAATCAAAGAAAAGTTAAACACTTCCAACATACAATGGCACCAGGCACACATTCCCATTCCAAAAGGGAGGAATAGGAGGATGGAAAGCAAACAGACCAAAGCAGGAACAAGGCCCATCAGGACAATAGCCAAGTCCTGCAGTTCTGTTAAACTCTGGAGTTTTGTGTCCAGCACACTGGGCAAGCTGTGGCAAGCTGTGAGCTCTTACTCATACAGCATTGCCTCTGGCTGCCACCTCTATAGCTTCTCCTTTGGGCTGGTGCCTCTCATAGCCTGTAGCCTTTGCCTGCAGACAATCCACTTTCCTGGCTTCTCCAAATTTCCAGTGTCTCCACTGCACTTTGTTTCAACATCAAAATTTACGCACTGCCCTCCCGGGGACTCACTGCCTGGCCTCCAAGGTCTTCCACTAAAATCTGGGTGGAAGCCTCTATGAACCCACAGTTCTTGCACTCTCCATGCCTGTGAAACCAGCACTACATGGATGACATCAAGGTCTACCACTGTCATGAGCTGTCTGGCTCCCTTGGGCAATTGTCGCAGAGGCCTTTGAATTCTTAGATGGCTAAACTCTGGAAAACCTTTTGGGGGGGGTGGGGGGTTGGGGATTACTGCTTGCCTTGGGGTATTTTTCTCGGAGCAAAGTCTTTTGTCTTTCCATCCCTGAATTGGTAAAAGATGGGGTCTTGCTGACTTTTGAGATGCCCTCAAAAGTTTTCTATAGTTGTGATGTCAAGTATTTGGCTTCTTTTTAATGCTAATCTATTTAATATCCCTATGTGCTTCTGCCCAACCTCTGGAGGCCCTCTCAGTCTGGTGAAACTGAAAAAAATTTACATCATTTTTCTCTACCATTTTTTCCTGCTTTTAGCCAAAGAGTTGGCTAATGGCCATAAGTGGTACCCATGTACAGTGTGAACACTAGGTTACCTTGAGATTTCCTGCTCCAGATCATGTAGTCCACTGCCCTTTATCTCAGTTTTAGGGAACATCTCTGGACAGGAGCAAGACATGCTTTCGGCCACAGCAAATCATGTGGTTTTTGGACCAATTGCCAATAAAGTCCTCCTTCCCATCTGAAACTTTTTGAGCCTGACCTTTATAATCCACATATCTATCAGCATTCTGGTCTTCTGAGCTCTAACCTGAATCTCCCATGAAGCTCAGCTCAGAGCACTCCAGATCTTCTCTAGCCAGCATCCTCAGACCTTTCCAAATTCCTCCCACAAACTAGTTTCAAAGGCTTCTAAACCACATGATTGGGTTAGGGTAGCAGGAGACCATCTGTTCATGGCTTGGCAGACATGAAGCCAAGTGAGGGTGGAAGGGTGGAGCTGGCATACGCCCTTCCAGCTAGGCCCCACCTCCAAACTAAATAGAGCTCCACAGGCATCCATACCCCATCCAAACACGTGAGGCTCTGGGGAGATACTCCAAACCGTAACAGTAACTTAGTGAGACTGTGTTTCAAAATTAAAAATAAAAATGGGGCTTGGATTTAGCTCAGCAGTTAGAATGCTTGCCTAGCAAGAGTAAGGCCCTGGGTTTGATTTCTCAGCACCATATGCCTATAATCCCAGCACTCAGAAGGCTGAAGCAGAAAGATTGCTGTGAGTCTGAGGCCAGATTGGGCTACATAATGATTTCAGGACCAGCCTGGACTGCCAAAAGAGACCTTGTCTTGATGATAAATAAGACATCATCAATTTTTTAAAAATGGGCTGGGGGTGTAGCTCAGTGCATAGGTCATGGGCTTGATCTCAAATACCACACCCATTGTCATGGTTTGGATCTGGAGTGTCCCCCAAAAGGCTCATGTTCCTATGGATATTATGTAGGGTTGGGAGGTGGGGCCTGACTGGAAGGGGTATGAACTTGACCCAGAGGGGCATGTGCTGGTTCTACCCTAACTCTCGGTCTGTCTCTCTCCGTACCACCATGTTGTAAGGATCCCTGTCCCAGGAACTCTGGTTCCAGCTGTAGTTGCAGCCCCACCATGTGATACCACCATTTTTTAGCTGCCCACCTGTAAATGGACTTTGACCTTCTGAAACTGTAAGCTATACTAAATCTTTTCTCCCTAAGTTGTGGATGTGGGGTACAGAGTCACAGTGATGAAAAATTAACTAGAACACCCATTTAAAGCTGCAGGAGTCTAACTACCTGGTGTATGTTTCCTTGAACAGATACTGAAGCGGGGCCTTCCTCTTCCAACTCTTCAGCCCAAAGCTTTGTGTTTGATGTGTTTACAGTGATTCTCCTATCAATCACATGCAGAAGACCCCAGGTGATAGAGGTATCTGTAAAAATAATGTTGGCAGGAATCAGCACCAACCATGGCCACCTTTGGCTGCCTTATGGTTTTCACTATCAGGGTCCATTCCAGAGACCTTATAACTTTTTTTTTTTTTTGAGACAGGGTCTCACTCTGTGGTCCAGGCTGTCCTAAACTCACTTGGGAGCCCATGCTGGCCTTGAACTCAAGGCAGTCCTCCTGTTTCAGCCTCCCGAGTGCTGGGATTACAGGCGTGCACCACCACACCCAGCTTATGTGGTGCTGGGGAATCGAACTCGGGTACTTAGCGCTTGCTAGGCAAGTGCTTTAACCACTGAGCCATTCCTCCAGCCCTTTTCCAGAGACCTTTTAGCAGTGTCTAGTTTCCTCATCCTTGACAGGGACCACCCCCCCCCCACACACACACACACACAACTATGACAACTGTGACATGGATGATCTCTAGCAGGGGATATTTGCCCAGCTTTGCGCCAAGCTGATGAGCATGGGGACCCCACCCACAGTCTAGAACTGCTAAGCGAGTCTGCTGTGGAGGCAGAAGGGCCAGACCTACAGTTGCCTTCAGGATCTCCCAGTCCTCTCCCAAGGCCTCTATGACCAGTTCAAGGTAGAGATGGAAGGCAGGTCCTCCTTAGCAGTGCAGCCATGGCCTTATTCCATAGAGGTAGATCCTGTGTGGCCAGCTCTGGAGTGTGGGCGAGGTCTCTGTGCTCATTGTGTCCAGTTGAAGCAGGCTCTGGAAATTTCAGCAGGGCCAAATAGTGACTGTAGGCTCCAGCATGGTGAGTCTAGACTTCCATCCTCTTTGTGGTCATTTATCCTATCAGCCAAAAGTCTCCCTGCTCTTTTAATCATTTCACTTGCTATTCCCTTCTCTTTGCAGTGTGCAGTTGTTATGGTATGGATCTGGATTGTTTTCCAAACGTCTCATGTATGTGGATGTTCTGTTGTCAAGAGGTGGGGCTTGTTTGGAAGGTGCAGAACGCTGGGGCTTGGCCTGGAAGGGTACATGCTAGCTCTTTCCCTCCTCCTCCACTTGGCTTCCTGCCACCATGCCACATACAGCTCTTCTTGTGGCTACACCTCCACCATGTGCTTCTACCACTGCCAGCTGCCCAAGAATGAACTGAGACCTTCTGAAACTGTGAGCTAAAATAGATCTGTTCTCCCCTAAATTGTGGATATTAGGTATTTTGTCCCAGAAATGTAAAAGTAACTAAGATGGCAGTGTATACTGAGTCTGAAGAGGGGTGTCTTTTAAGTTTTATTGAAACTGGTATCTTTGCCTTTATTCTGGATAGCTAGGACTCATGCTGGCCTTTCAAACTTTATAAAAGCTGACATCATGAAGGAATAATATGCTTCACCTTCTAGATCCCTTTCTTTAGTGGCAACTGGCAGTTCAGAGTTCACTTTCTCACACTGTCTCTGAATTGTCTTCCCCTGCATGAGCTGCCTTACACATGGCCATGAAGTAAGACTCTTGCCATTTCCTCGTTCATAGAGCTTTGTAAGTGTTCCACAAGATGCTCCCTATTGGCTTGACATTTCACTACCTAGAAAGAAAAGAATAATTTGTGTGCCTAGGAATGTCACAAAGTAGCCCCCATTTTTGTGTGTGTGTGCTATGTAGCCCAGGCTGGTCCTGAACTCACTGTAGAGCCCAGGCTAGCCTTGGACTCACAGCCATTCTCCTGTCTTGGCCTCCCAAGTGCTGGGATTATAGGCGTGCACCACCATTCCCAGTTTATGGGTACTCAAACTCAGGCACTTGATGCTTGTCTTAGCGCTTACTAAGCCAGCACTTTAACCGCTGAGGCATTCCTACAGCTCCACAAAGTAGCCATTTTTAAAATCATTTATGAAATGTTAAATAACATTGATTCCCAGATATGTTTGACATTACTTAACCCAGAGTGGTCCTATTATTCGTGCTAGTTTTCCAGGCAATAATTTAAAGAACTGGGGCTGAGGGCATAGCCTCAGTGGTTAAAGCACTTGCCTAGGAACTTCAGTTCTCAGCACAAAATAAGCCGAGCATGGTGACACATGCTTGTAAACCCAGCACTGGGGAAGCTACAGCAGGAGAACTGCCCTGAGTCTGAGGTCAGCCTGGGCCACTAGGGAGTTCAAGACTATCTTGGACTATAGAGCGAGGCTGTATCAAAAACAAAACAAACTGAAGTCACCTAATCATCACTTTTTAAGTAGTATCTGGAAGAGAAGCCAATGTTGTTGGACTTTCTCTTACCACCATGACCCTCTAATCTAAACTGGCCTTGTCCCTATAGCAAATTGTGTTGAGCCTTCCTGCCTCTACACTTTCTTCCTTAGTGTCTGTTGCCTGCACAGCAGCCAAAGATAATATGTTAATTTTTGGTGACACTAGGGAACCGGGGCCTTCACACTGAGCTGTATCCTGAGCCCATTTTTTAATTTTTATTTTGAGACATAGTTGTTCACTTGCCCAGGCCAGGCTAAAGCTTGCAATCCTACCAGCCTGCCAGAAAGAGGTGGATTTCAATGTCAATGCCACCATAGACGCCAGGCCAGCTCAGTTCTTGTTCTCTTTTGTCTTCTTCTCGGTTCTGCTGCAAGACTGGGAATCTGGGGGGCGGGGGTGCAGGGGGCGTGCCCTCCGATAGCCTGCCAGGGTCCGTGCCCTGCATGATGTCTACCAGGCAACAGAGCATGTGCTGCAACCCCCACACCCCCAGGGAGTCAGCCCGCCAAGTGGCACTGAGGTGTTGGTCTGTGCCAATGCCCGGACTCTGTGGTGGCCCTATCGGTGGTGGGGAGGAGCCCCCATGAGACAGTATGACGGAGGAAAGGATGGCCACCGGGGGTTCCTCCCAGATGCGAGTGGGTGCCAGCCCGAGTGTTGGTGCTGGTGGCTCCGTCCCGAGGGGTAATCTTGCTTTGACCCTGGCCTGTCTAGGGGAGGTTAGGCCCCAGGCAGTGTACTTCTCTGCCAGCCGTGCATGGGGGGTGGGGGTTTGGGTACAATGTGACCCAAGAGCATTGTGCCCAGGATCCTGGGGCTCCCCAGCCCTGGCCGAGCCGGTACGTGGGACCCGAGATTGTCAGCCTGATCCCAGTGAGTCCCGCCTGGGCCTTCTCTGGGAGAGGGCCCCAGAGTACCCTACAGGCCTCCGGCCTGATCGCCTTCCTCCTGTGGCAGCACCTGGGCCTGCTGCTGGGGATGGCCCACCAACGTGGCCCCCTCGCATCCCAGTAGGAGGGCCTCCCATCCTGGCTGCGCCAACCTCTCTTGCCAAGGTGGACCTCTGAGCCGTCTGCTTGCTCCACACAGCCTGAGCGGCTGGCTATGCCACTCCCAGCACGTCTGGGGTCTGCCATAGCCCTCCACCCTACCCCGCCACTGGCCCTGCGGCCTGCCGATCCTTTCTCTCCAGCCCACGCTCCTCTCCTGCCTCTCTCTCCTCTCCCCCTCAGCTGTTCCTGTTCTCCCTGCTCCTAACTTCCCTGGGGAGTAGGACCCCAACCTAGAACCCTTTGTTAGAATAAATTTAGCCTGTTCTTTCTTGGAAACTCAACCTGTTTGGGGCAGGCGATTCATCACCCGGATCCGCCAGCAGGACAGGAGGTTCCCATGGAGAGAAGCCCAGGGCCCTGGGCGGCTGCAGAAACCTGAGGGTGGAGGTCCTGCTGGGCGGGCAGCAGCGCCCCCTACAACCTCAGGGCGGTGGGGCCAGCAGGGCCGGGCGGGCAGGTGCGGGCCAGCGCAGCCCCCAGACACACAAGGGGCCTGATGCTCAGCAAACCGCGCCCTGCAGCTGTGCCCCGGCTACCACTGCCCTAAAGCCGATCTCTCCCGCCCACCACCAGCACCCCATGGCATGAGTACCCAGTCTCGTGTGTTGGGAGACCACCCGCCATCGGTGGAACCAGTGGCAAGCCCGTGACGTGCCCCAGCCCGCTAGGCCTCTCCTGCCAACCCCAAACCCAGGTGGGGCGCACAAACTCGCGGGCCGGCCCGCCTGCACCAGCTAGCCCAGGCATAGTCAACGTCAGACTGGTGCCCAAGTCACAGCAGGACCGGGTTGCTGGATGGTGGGGCTTTCTTCAAGCCACGGGGGTGTTCTCCGAGGATGACTGTGTTCTTCCCCCGAGGTGAAGCTGGACCCGAAATGCTCCAGCCGGTCCTGGGGCAGGCTGTAAGGCGGCCTCTTCCCCGACACGACCCCTCACCCAGACCCAAAGGCGAGCACCCACCTGCACCAAACTTGAGTCCCGGCCAGAGACAGGATCCCCGGCAGGCAGTCCCACCCAGAGCTACACCACGGCCTTTGACCCGACCCAGGCCAGGGCTGCCCCGAACCCTCGTCCTACACGTCGGCTCAGGCAGAGAAAGCCCCCGACCCCCCACACCCGCCCAGCCCTCTCCCTTGTCTCCTGCCTGATGATGCCCAGCCGCTCCTTAGGCCGGAGACGGCTCCATGGCCCATAGGGTATTCTGCAGCCCTCTCCGGAGGCCCCGGCGGGACCCGCTGGCATGAGGCCCACAATCCCTGGTCTGGGGTACGGGCTCTGCCAGGCCTGGGGATCCCCTGGATCCTGCCCACCTCCAGCACAGAAGAATACCGCCTGGGCCAAGGCAGGCCTGGGTCAAAGTGAGATCACCCCTCGGGAGGGAGCCACCAGTGCCATGCCTCTAGGGGGTCCAACACCTGAGCTAGCACCCATGCACACTTCGGAGGAACCGCCGGTGGGCATCCTTTCCTCGCGGGACACACACTAAGGGAATGCTCCCTACGCTCCCTTGTGTCCGCACAGGCCAACGCCTCAGCACCACGCAGCCGGCTGACTCCCAGGGCGTGGAGGTGTGCGAGGGAGTTCCTGCCCCGAACAACCTGGGTGACAGGTTTCTATACTCACAGTATAGGGAAGCAAGAAGGGGGATTTTTCACAGAGCAGAAGGGTGGTTTTGACAGAGCAAAAGAGGAATGAGGCATACAATGTTTCTACATTAGGAAGTTTATGTGTCTATCTGACGTACAACCTATGGACCATGGCAACTTCTGGGTACCCAGAAACTTAGCCATGGCGACCTCTGGGTACACAGAAACATTGTGGCTGCTCCTGGCACAGGTGCAGAGTCAGAGTCATGAGCTTAGGAAGAGGGGAAGGGTAAGCGGAAGGAGGTGGTGAGCAGAACTACCTCCATTTTGATTTTGTGTCCTTCATTCCCTCCTTTTCTTATTAGTCAAATCGTTGCCTCATTATCAGGAATTGGATTATAGTGGGTTCTAAGGACCATCCTGCATATGGAGTTAATGCGGCGCTGGACAGAGACACTAGGCAATTTACGATACAAGGTCCTATGATGAAAGCTATTAAAATTAGTGGCCCTGTAGCTGGAGCATGGAGGATGGTTAGCCGTGGAGACCAACAGAACAGGAACTGATGCCAGTTATTACCATCTTGTAGCTGTTTATCTATTTCTTTAACATTTTTCCATACAAGGGCTCGTGTATTTCTGATTATCTCAGACTGATTGGCATAGAAACAACAGGCTTTGCTTAGGGCTACACAGTCCTCCCTGCTTTATGAATAGGACATTTAATCCCCTTCGGTTTTATAGGATTACTTCTGCCAGGGAGTCAACCTGATATTTTTGGCGGCTGACGGATGACTCGAGGTGTCCTAGGTCAGTGTTAATTTGTGGAGAGCATTAAGGTTGACATCTCCCACTGGTATGAAGCAGTTCCAACTGCTGTTGCTCCTGTGATGCCTAGTCCCACAGTGAGGGGTACTAGGACTGGGGGAGCCCTTTTATGTCTAGGGAGTTGGAGCCTGTCTAGGTGGAGGTGTTCCCACCCTGCTTCTCCTTCATAGAAATAAACCTGGGGAAAAATATGAACTAGGACACAAAGCTCGGAGGTTGTAAAGAACACCTTAGTTATGCAGGGGCTGGGGCCTGTGGTGCAAGCAAACCAGGTGTAACTGGGGGCAGCAAAAACCTGGCTGGTCCCAGCTGAAGACAGTATGGGGATCGGCAGATTGAAGTGGGAGGAATGGGGGGAGCTAGGTAGGTCATAATCAGTAGACAACAGGCACATTCCTACACCTTGGAGCTCTCCCAGAGTCAAGGTGGGGTTACTTCCCCAGGTACACAGGGCAGCATGTAGGAGGTCACTGGCAGAGATGTTTAGAATGTGGATGTCCTGGGCAGTATGTTTGTTACTCAGGGGTTTTGTTCCTCCTATGCCCACATAATAAGGGGGTATGGGGTAGACACATACCCAGCAATCTTTAGTTAGGTTAGGATTGGTCTGGTTTGTGATGATGATTTTAAACCAAGGAGGAAGGCTAGGAGAATACGCATCAGTGCCGGTGCCTAGTCTTAGGGTGGACTCTGGTGGAAACAGGGGTTTGCGGCTGGCAGTGGGGAAGGTTCAGTAGGAAATCTAGGCCTTGCCAGAGAAGGCTTGAGTGTCAGATCTGTTTTTACCGATGGGATTCACATGGATCAGAATTTTGTTTTTATATAGTGAAAAATGTTCCCAGGTCTCGTCCAGTTATATATAGCCTTAGCCCTCAGGTCCGACCTGTAAGGCATTTATCAGGTACTTTGTCTGGACTCCAACCCGGGAAGGATGCCTTAATCTGGTTTCAGGTTCTCACTTTGTTGCAGGGACTGTGGATGTGTTCTAATTTTAAATTGGGGTCCACTGAGCCTCCTGATTTCCAGGGGGCAATGCTCTCACAGCCCCATTTAGCACCGTAGTACTGTTTTTCTCCGTGGCAGTGGGGCTGTGCCCATGAAGGGCAGGCTTAGAACTGATAGTCTGCAATGTCTTTTTCAAAGTCTTACTCCATAGCCATATCATACTCCCCCAGTTTGCCAGTAGCCCCACGATTACCAGCCTTGTCTCAGTATGATCCCAGAGTGGGTCAGAAGTCAACAAGATCAAAGACTATGGAGGGGGTACAGCTTCCCCTGCTGGTAAAGTTAGAGACGATTTTACCACTAGCTGCGCCTCAGGAGTTTGTAGATTGAAGGGAACCAAGAATTAAAGACACAGACCACCAAAGCTTAAGTAATTAAACTAGTCTGGAGTTTGACTCTGTTCTCACAAAGGAGACAGATATCTTTGTCTTGCCCCTGGGATGAAGAGACCTTGCCTGCAAACAGGAAGGACTTGGAATCCCAGGTAGTCTTTTGTTTTAGTCTGAGGTGATGGGCTCTTGCCTGCAAACAGGAAGGGCTTGGGGGTCTCAGACAATCCTTGTTTTGCCACCCAAGGTGAGCCACTGCCTGCACACGGGAGGGGCTGGAGGTCTCTTGCAAATGAGGGCCTCTCTTGGCTTGTGGCAAACAAATGCAAGCAGACTATGGCAGACTTTGAGGCTCCTTGACTAGATAACAAATCTAGGTGGTCTAATAAGAGATGCAAGACAGAATTAGGGTAAAGGTCAGCGAGTAAGAGAGGGGTTGGATTAGGGACCTATAAAAATAAAGAGCGCAGTCTCTCGTTGCTGCAGTCTTCCCGCGCGTGTGTGTGTGTGTGTGTGTGTGTGTGTGTGTGTGTGTGTGTGTGTGTGTGTGTCTTTTGTCTGCGTCTTTTTGTTCATTCCTCCCTTCTATGACAAGTGGACTGCAACAGTAAATCTCATCCAAGAGTCTATAGAGGTCAATCATTTTCTGGCTATAAACACCTTAGTAATTTGATACTAATACTAACAGAAATAACAGAATTAGCATTTTGTCAGTCTTATCTTGAAAGGAGTGTCCTTATCTGGCTTACCAGTCCAGCCTTGTTCAGGCTCTGGAATCTGAGAGGGGTCTGCTCGCTTGAACTGTGTTGTGGTTAGGATCTGGAGTGTCCCCCAAAAGCCTCATGTATTTTAATGTTACGGATTGTCTATGGAGCCATGTAATGTTGGTGGATTAGGGTCTGGCCTGGAGAGGTGGATTGCAGTTGTTGGGATTAGGGGCATGTGAGTTAAGACTAAGGGTGTGTAGTGGCCACGCCTTCGATACCCAGATGCAGGAGAGACTAAGACTGGGACTTGGACTAGTCTCGATGAGTCTTGCTTGCCTGCCTGTGTGTGATGTCCTGAGAAGCTGCCTCCACCTCTCTGCCTCTACCATGTACTTCAATTGCTGCCGGCTGCCCCTGAATGGACTGTGACCATCTGAAACTGTGAGCTGAAATAAAACTTTCCTTTCCTAAATTTGTGCGTGTCAGGTATTGAGTCACAGCAATGAAAAAGTAACTGAGACAACCTGAGAATGGTGAATCCAGGCAGCGGAGTTGTCCACTTTGAGTGCGGTGGGAGTTGTCAGGATAACCTGTGTTGGGCCTTTTCACCTGGGTCCCAGGGTCTCGGTTTGGTGTCTTTTTATGTACACCCAGTCACCAGGCTGAAAAGAATGAGGAGTGATCGGAGACTGTTGGTGAGCAGCCCGTAAGTTGCTCACCAGCAAGTCTTGGGTGAGTTGGTAGGCTTGTAACTTTTGGAGAAGCCTTCCATGGAGACTTCTGCCAGAATCTCAGAACACAAATGGGGAAGGATAGGGGGAGGAGTTCCAAGCAAAATTTTATAGGAGGACAGCGCAAGAAAATAAGGAGAACAACAGGCCCTGAGGAGAGCAAAAGGGAGTAACTCTACCCAGTTACCGCTAGTCTCTAAGGTCAATTTAATTTCGGTCTCCTTTAAAGTCCGATTTATTTTCTTGTCCTGAACTTCGGGGATGATAAATGTAATGTAATTTTTAATTTATCCCCAAAACCTTGGCTAGATCCTGATTTACTGTAGCCATGAATGCCAGCCCATTATCTGATCCTATTCCTAACAGCAGCCCAAATCTAGGAATAAGTTCTTGTAACAGTTTTTTACATACGGTGGCAGCGGTTTCATTTTTGGTCGCAAAAGCCTCCACCCCGTCAGTAAAGGTATCTATGAATACCAGGAGATATTTGTATCTGTATTTTTCAGGCTTTACCTGGGTGAATTCGATTTACCAAAACCATCCAGGAAAGGTCCCTCTGTCTCGGGTGCCCCACTCTCGGGCAGATCCACTCCGTTGACTTACTTGGGCACAGGACATGCAGCAAGTAGTGACTTCCTCTACCAGCCCCGGTAATCCTTGAAAACGAAACCGGTTACTGAAGAGTTCAGAGACGCGGCACTTACCCAGATGTATGGAGGAATGGAGTTGTTGGGCGAGGCGTTTACCCAACACCTGAGAAAAATATATTATTCCATCCTATTCTTGGATCCAGCTCTCCTTGTCTGGTGTGGCCGATGTTTGCTGGAGAATCCATTTTAAATCTTCAGGTTTTTCTGGGAGCATTGGTTCAAGTGTAAGGGCAGACCTAGTGCCTCACCATGCAGGGCACCTTGTTTTGCCATCTTATCTGCTAACTGGTTGCCTGACGGTGCTGGTACCCCTCCCTGGTGTCCCGGGCAGTGGATAATGGCCACCTGTTTTGGAAGCCAGATGGTGTCTAGCAGTTGGAGGATTTCATCTTTGTTTTTTATGGGGGTGTCACCAGAGGTAAGTAGTCCTCTTTCTTGATAAATGGCCCCATGCCCATGGACCGTGGCAAAAGCACACCGGCTATTGGTATAAACATTAACCCTTCTGTCTTTATTTGTAAGGCTTGAATCAGAGCGATAAGTTAGGCCTTTTGGGCTGAAGTGCCAGGATTTAAAGATTTTGATCAGAGAGCCTGGTCCTTGGTGGTGACTGCAGCCGTGGCCCTTTGGACACCATCAATTACTGACTACTGCCATCTGTATATAATGTCCAATCTGGAGCAGACAAAGGTGGGTTAGGCAAGTCGGACTTGAAACTAGACAGATGATTGAGTATCTCCTGGCATGAGTGTGTGGGGTGGGAGACTTGATCGGCTGCCTTTTCAGGTAACAGAGTTGCTGGATTCAGGGTGTCTGTCTGGCAGAAAGTGATGAAATCATTATCCAACAAGGTTGCTTGACACTGGGTCAGTCTGGCATTTGTAATCCATTTTTCCAGTGGGGACCAGAGGAGATGTTCTGTGGGGTGGCTACCAAGGTTTACCAGTGACTGTCCCAAAGTCATTTGTCCGCATACTTGACCATAATGGCTATTGTGGCCAGTTGGCGTAGGCATGGTGGCCAACCCACTGCCACAAGGTCTAGCATTTTTGAAAGGTATGCCACTGGTCTTTTCCAAGGGCCTAAACCTCAGAGCTGGACTCCCTTAGCGTGTCCGTTCTTCTCAGAAACACAGAAGAGGAACTCCTTACAGGGGTTGGGCAGTGCTAAGGCAGGGGCTCACGTGAGAGCCTCTTTTAGGGTCTCAAAAGCCGCCTTTTGTGGCGGGCCCCAAAGAAAGTCTTTTTCCCCTCCTTTTAAGGCCTCACGTAAGGGCTGGGCTGTTTTGGCATAATCAATTATCCAGAATCTGCAATACCCAGTGATGCCTAGGAACTCTTGAACTTACCTTTTGGAGGAGGGCTCTGGGACGTTTAAGATAGCTTGGACTCTATTTTTGGCCAGTCACCAGGCCCCTCCTTCAAGAACATATCCAGAATTTACCAACCATTGGCGCAATTGTGCCTTCTTACCAGAGAGACGTTATAACCTAGTTGTTCTAGGTGATCCAGCAACGTCTTAGTGGCTTTCAGACAACCCTCCCAGTCGGGAGCTGCCAATAACAAATCATCCACATATTGTAACAGAATGGCTGGACTCAATTTTTGGCAGACAGTTTTTAAATCCTTATGTAAAGCCTGTTCAAAAATAGTTGGTGAGTTCTTCAACCCTTGGGGCAGCCTAGTCCAAGGGAGTTGTCCTGAGTCACCATTCAAATGTAAAGAGGGGATGACTTACCACGGCCAGAGGAATGGTGAAGAAAGCATCCTTCAGACCCAGTACCATGTAGACTTGAAAAGACAGCAGAAGCAAACTAAGGAGAGAATAGGGGTTGGGAACAGTCAGGTGAATGTCCATCACCCTGTTGTTGACTTCTCTGAGGTCTTGTACAGGTCGGTAGTCGTTGGTTCCCAGCTTCCGGACAGGCAGGAGCAGTGTGTTCCAGGGTGATCGGCACTTAGACAGGATGCCCACTTTCAGGAGTCTGTGAATGTGGCTCTGAATGCGTTTTGCAAGCCACTGACATGGGATATTGCTTAATTTGGATGGGAGTAATTCCTGGCTTTAACTCACCCAGACCTGCTGTCTGACTGATAGCTTTTCCAGGAGAGTTGTTTTCTGCCCACACACCGGGAAATTGATTTTGTAACTCCAGTAAAAGATTCGAGGTGGCTGGCCAGATCAAAGAGAGAGTTACCGGGGCAGAGAGGGAGTAGCTGATATTCTTGACCCAGAGGGACCGTTGTAGCTAATTTTGGTGTTTCCCTGTCAAAGTCAATTTTTAGGGAGCCCTCATGGAATTTCAGCATGGCCTTTATTTCTGAAAGGAGGTCACGTCCCATCAGAGAATAGGGGCTGTCTGGCATTATCAAGAATGAGTCACTAGTTTTCACCCCAAATCTACCATCCGGGTGGTGTCCAGGGGCATAATTTACTGGCAGTAGCCCCCTGGACCCATGTTTTGTGTCCAGTTCTTGGGCCACTATCTTGTTTTAGGACTGAGAATGTAGCTCCAGAGTCAAGAAGGAAGGTGACAGGCTTTTCCCCACTTTTACTTTTACCAGAGGTTCCGGTGAGGGAGTAGGGCTTTGGCCCCATCAGTCTTCCTGTACTTCTAGCACTTTTGGCCTTCAGTTTGGGCATTCACTTTTCCAGTTCCCTTTTCTTTACAATATGCACACTGGTCTTTAATGCCACAGCAGTTCAAGCACTTTCACAGTAAGTGCAACGCCGTGAGTTCAGTTCCCTAGCACCACATAAACCGGGCATGGTGGCACATGCTTTAAATCCCAGCACTCAGAAGGCTGAGGCAGGAAGATTGCCAAGGCCAGCCTGGGCTACAGAGTGAGTTCAGGACTAGCTTGGGCTACAGAGTGAGATCCTCCTGTCTTTAAAAAAGAAAGAAAAAAAATGTAGTTTGGTATCTACCTGCTTTTCCTTCAAGCTTTCCTGAGTTGTTTATTTTTTATTTTTGAGACAGGGTCTGGATCTGTGGTCCAGGATGGTCATAAACTCACTATGGAGCCCAGAACTCATCACAGTCCTCCTGCCTCAGCCTTCCAAGTGCTGGGATCACAGAGTGGGTCACCACACCTGGCTTCACCCTGACCTTCAAACATGTACTGAATAAGCAGAAGCACAACAGAACCCTTGAGGCACAAGAGAATGCAACCCACACATTAGCACATCATCACTGGTAAGACACCTAAATGTCTTCAAATCCAATTCTTAGTTTACTGTCCAATTTATTCATTGATTTTTTTACTTTCCCCTGTGGTACTGTGGATTGAACCTGGGCCTTCGCCCTGAGATCCAGCCCTCACCCTTTGTGAAATTATGAGACACAGTCTGACTCAGTCACTAGGTTGCCTGGGCGAGGCTTGAACTTACCCTCCTCCCACCTCAGCTTCCCACGTGCTGGGATTCTAGGTGTGGACTATCATGCCCAGCCCTGCTTTCCTTTCTTTAGCCAAGTTGCAGATGAAAATTTTTCATTTTCTTCCTCGGCTCAGGAGAGAGAGAAACGTATAGGGTGCAACCTCGTCCTCACACACCACCATGACCTCGCGGTCCAGCTGTGCAAAAAAAATACAAATCTGAAGAATACGACATCCTCTGGTCATATTCTTCCTCCATAAACCTTTGTGTTATGACATCCACATGTCAACCTTCATACTCTCCTAAGTTTCCTTTTCTCTCTTCCTCAATTTTTGAGGGCACGTGCGATGTAGGGAAGGTTTTCTTAGATGTGCCTCAGTAGACAAGCATTTTCAACCTCGTTTGATTTTTCTTCACAGCAAAGTCTGGGGACCTGTGGATGGTCCTGAAAGGAGACACTTTCAAGGGGTCTGGCAAATCAAAACTATTTTTTATTATTAAAATAATGCTAGAATGTTCCTAGAAAATTTTCCATCTTGGGGCTGGAGAAATAGCTCCGTGGTTAAAAGCACTTGCCCAGCAAGTCAAGGGCTAACTACCAGAGTTCGATTCCCCAGCACTACATAAACCGGGCGTGGTGGCGCACACCTGTAATCCCAGTACTCGGGAGGCTGAGACAGGAGGATTGCCGTGAGTACAAGGCCAGCCTGGGCTGCAGAACAAGACCCTGTCTCAAAAACAAAAAAAGGGGTGTGGGGGTGGGGCCTGGGGATGTAGCACAGTGTGGAGGCCCTGGGCGCGACTCCTAGCTACCTACCCCACACAAAACAACCCCAAAACCTCTGCCTTTCCCTGACTTGTTAACTTCTGTTTAAACTCACGAGAGAATTAAGAAAAAGCCAACCCAGCCTCTTTCCGCCCTTGTACTCCGCCGGGCCCGTGCTCGCCGGCCCGCCCCGGCTCGCCAGTCCGCCCCTTACCCACCGGAGGTGCCGGCTCACAACCTTCAGCGCTGCCCGCACCGCCATCTTCCCTTTCCTGATCTCTTCCGATCACTTCCGGGTCACAGCCGCATCCTCAGACCATAGAGTTCACGGAAAGGACAGAGTGTAGCCTCTTGTTCCGGCCCAGGAAAAACCATAGAGACGTGATGCATTGCTTTTCAAGTCTCAGGGACGTTTTCCCCTCCAAAACATGTTTATTATATGTGGTTCTGTTTTGCTGGAGGCAAACGTAACGAAATATAGGCTTGGAAAAATTACTTCTTTCACCGGTTCAAATCCCAACCTTATGGCAGTAGCTTTGTGTGATGTCCCTTTGCTATACCAATCTAAATCATCCTGTGTCAGCACCCAGGACTCTCCCTGCTGTGGCCACGGCTTGCTGTGTTGCATCCCCACATCTCTGCTGTTTAAGCTGTATCACACATCACCAGTTGGCCACCAGCCTAATGGCTTTTGGACAGGTGTCCACCTGGGCCAATACGGCTGAGGACAGGGCTGGTTGGCATGGCACATGGGATTAGGCAGTGATTTGGCCTATGTGTCAACAGGCCTCAATCTGTGGTCGAAGCACACCTTGCTCCATGTCCAGCATGATGAGCAGCAGGTGTACCTCATGTTTCTGAGCTTGATGGTTGCAGTGCCATGCTCGGGTCCCCAAGTTCCAATCCCTTGCACCCCATAAAGATTAACCAGGCATGATAACACCCAGCCTCCCGCCTGCAATCCCGGCACTTGTAAGGCTGAGGTAGGAGGATTGCTATTGTGTTTAAGGCTAGCCTGGGCTACACAGTTTAGGACCAGCTGGGTCTACAGAGTAAAACCTTGTCTCAAAAACAAAAACAAAAAAATCCCTAAATATTTCTAAGTTAGTTTTGATTGTCCTGGATGTATTGGTTTTAAAGAGGGCTCTTCAAAACTGTCCTCCTATGGTGCTTTTGTGTAGTGATATCTGGTACTCAAGGGACACTTAGCAGGTCACTTAGGATGGTGTCATCCCTTTTTTTTTTTTTTTTTTTTAAAGACAGGATCTCCCTCTGTGGTCCAGGCTGGTCCTGAACTCACTATGGAGCACAGGCTGGCCTTGGACTCACAGCAATCCTCCTGCCTCCGCCTCCCGAGTGCTGGGATGACAGGTGTGCACCACCACGCCCAGCTTATGTGGTGGTGGGGAGTCGAACTCGGGTACTTACCGCTTGACATAGCACTTGGTAGGCAAGCGCTTTAACCCGAGCCGTTCCTCCAGCCCCCGTGTCATCCAATTTCTTAAGGTGTCTACTTAGGTTTTAGTGGTGTTAGCGTTAAAACTTGCCCAAAGGCCCAGAACATGCATACCTTGGCGGACTAGGGGCAATGGGGGCTCACAGGGAGCCCCACAGAATTGACTTTAGGTCACCACCAAACAGGTTTTAGTCTGTTGCAAGCACATGTCAGTGCACGTGCATGTGCCTACCTGGAACACTACTTAATTTCCAGCACTTGCTGAGCACCTTTGCTGAACTGCTGCAGTGTTTTAGTGAAGCGTGGCCTTAGCTGGGTTCCATGGTGCAGGTGTGTCGTCCCAGCACTGTGTGAGGCAGAGGCAGGAAGATCTCAAGTTCACGTCCACCCTGGGCAACTTAGACTCTGTCTCAAGAATAAACATGGTCTGGAATGTAGCTCAGTGTGAAGGCCCTGGGTTTTTGATCCCCTGCACAAGAAAGAAAGAAAAAAGAAAAAGCATGACCTTTGCCCTTCCCATGGGAGGAGCAGCTGGGTTTCCAGGACCCCCTGCTCTTTCAACATGCTAACTTGGGGCTTGAGAATCCCCCCTAGTCATCTTTACACACAGCCCCTGCCTGACGTGTACCCAGCATGTGGCGGCTCGGGCCCTGCCAGTCAACTCTGCTTACACCCTGGCTCAACGCATCCTCTTTCTAGCCTACGTAAATGACTCAATTTGAGACCAAGATGGCTAAGATTGAAGTGTGAACCCTGCACAAAAAAACACCCAAGATCAAGGTGCTGGACAGGAATGCCCCGTGAAGGGCCGCGGCTGGGTGAGACCTGGAATCCCAGATTCCTTCCAGCGCCAGCTGCGAACCAGTAAGAATTCAATGCACATGAAACGTCGCAACTGCGACTCCCGTCCACGCGGGCATGGGCCTCGTGCTGTTCTGGTTGGGGATGCTGAGCTTGGGGTCTGGATTCACACAGCGCCATGTGTCCAAGGGGCTCACTTGCTGCTTACGGCATAGCCAAGTGCGGCCCTGTCCCAGGGGGTGTCCCTATGTGTGTGTTTTATTGAGAACTCAGTCAGGGCCCCAAGCCTGTTGTCTATAGCAGGGGTCTCCAAGCCTGACTGTTAGAAACTGGGCCACAAGGCAGGGGAGGAGCAGAAACCTCTGTATCTACAGCCACGCCCCATCCCTCACAGTGCCACCAGAGCACCACCTCCTTTCACTGGCCCCGAGTGATCACTCATCTATAGAAACCAATAAGCAGACAAACGAACCCTGAGCTCCCCTGAGAAATCGCTCTGCTGCCTCAAAAGTAAAAATAAAAGCAAAGGAAACTCAAAAGGAGATTTTATTTTCAGAGCAGTTGATGCAACACTGAATCAAGTTTCCACAAATAAATATGACAGTGGGTATTTGGTTACATTTCTGTTTGATGAATGCCTATCAGTTAGATCTGCAAGAAATTTCGGAGAAGGCTGGAATCTCAGTAAAATTCTCCCGGTTTTCTTCCTCACAAAAGTATTATGAGAATTTTTAAAAATGCGGAACATTCAGGACCAAAAACAACCTAGGATGCTCCAGTTTTTTTTTTTTTTTTTTTAAGGAACGTACATTTACAGGACAAGTCTATAAAACATCTTTATTTGTTTGTTCCACAGAATGTTTAAATATAACTCTGTTTTCAAGCTTTGAACTTTTTTTAAACCCCTGGTAAAATAAAACTTTTGGTTCACCTTAACAACAACAACAACAACAACAAAAAAACTGATCCAGGAAGGAAGGAACAGTTTTAGCAAAATGCTATTATAAAATTCACTAGAAAATACTGTCCTTTTTTTTTGCCAAAATGTTACATAAAATCCTTATTAAAAATACACACCTTACAAAAGAAAAAAATGGTAAGTATGCTCTAGCCAGTGCTTGGGTGTAAACCCAAGGACCTGCATTCCGGGGAGATCCAGTTTGGCTCGCTGAATGTCATGATGCCAACAGGGAACAGTGCAAATCAGAAGAAATGACACCCTGATGTGGGAACACGCGTGTCACAGGCCAGGAACAGAATGGGAAGCCATCACAACCGCTATTTTAAAAAGGTTTTTCTTTTTTTTATTACAGTACTTTTTTGTCAAAAATACTTTTCTTTACAATAGAACTCCTAGAAAATATGTACAACCTTCCTCTAATAAAATATAACAACAGTTAAATATATTTGAAAATAAGATGGGTTTTTTTTCTCCATAAAATAGATCTGTTAACTTTCTATATACACGCTTTCTCACGAAGGTTTAGGTTTTCCTAATAATGGAAAAAACAAAACAAAACAACCAACCACCATCTGAGCGTAGACAGTAACCGTGGTGAGGAAATTACCTTCAGGAAGAAGTCCTTTGGGATGGGAAGGAAGGGGACTCTGGACCGGAACACACACATGCGGGCTAAATCATTTCAGGAAAAAAAGAAAAAGAAAAAAAAGTGCCACGTCTGCCTGGAAGTCGATTCTTAAGAGCCAGGATGCACGGATTCAGCGGCTGGAACCGTCTCCCACGGGAGGAGTTCTTTGGTTCTAAGTCAGAGCCTTCTGTACGGAAAATGAAAATTCTGTTGTGCATTTTTCTTTTCAAAAATGTTTTCCCTGTGGCAACTTAGGTTTTTCTCTCATGCTTACAACCCGAGCAGCTGCGTGAGTTGCCACAGAGGAGAAATCCATTTTGCCGTTTGTGGCTTTTCCCTGGTGTCTGTGCCCTTGATGTTATAGACACGATTCAAGAGGATTCCCTTGGGCCACAGTGGCTCTGGTGAGGTGACAGTCAGGTTTCCGCAGAGCCCTGCCACCAAGGGGTTGCCTGGTACCCGGGCAGCTCTGAAGTCAACACTTTGAGAAAAACCAACACAGAAAAACCTGTTCAACTGGGGGCAAACAAAACATTTTTTTACCCTTCAAGGAAAGATGAGGGACACTCCCAAAACATTTTCTCTGAAAACAGAAAAACAGAAACAAAATGAATTTATTTTCCTTCTGTCTGTGGCTTTCCTGAGATCCAGAAGCCTCCCCTGGGCCATCGGGCCACTGAGGCCACGGCTGGCCCATCTACGAGCACGTATGAGCTAAATGCTTCTGCAGAGCTGGGTTCAAAAAATGCCTGGGCCCTCCCCTTGCCTGTCTGTCACCCTGTCCAGAGTCACATTGCACACGTGCCAGCCTAGGCACGCAGCATGACATGGGTGGGGCCTTGTCCCAGGCCAGCTTCTGCTCTGACTGCAGGCCGGTCCGGTCTGACTCAGCTCCAAAGTCGGACAAGGACATTTTCTGAAGGATTACGGCTTTATGGCCTTTCAGTATAAACAGCTACCCTGCTGACGGGCAGGAGGTGGCAGGGCGAAGTCACAGGGCTCAGCGAGGTCCCAGAGGGTTTGGCAGCCGACTGGGAATGCAGACACAGTGTGAATGTGAACAGCGTGGCCTCCCTTGAAATGTCCACTCTTCTATCTGCACAACACTATCCTCTTGGAGATTGAGCCCTGGCTTCACACGGAGCTGCATTCCCCAGGCCATTTTTTAAAACCTTTAATTTAGAGGCAGGGTCTAAGTCACTAAGTTGCCCAGGTGGGGCTTGAACTTGTGACTCTCCTGCCTCGGCCTCTCCAGGTGCTGGGATTACAGGCCTGCGCCACCTGGCTTGGCTCCTCATAGTTCTAGATGAACTTTAATCCTACCCATGTGAACAAAGCAAAATCTCAGTGCAGGGGTTTCACGCTACTTCCACGTGTCACAGACGTGCACTGACCGGGAAAAGTGTCCCTAATTAAACTGGCTCTTGCTTGGTCACAGGGGAACCTCACTTCCTGGCATGTCAGAAAAGGATAAAAGTCACTCGCGGTGGAAAAGATGACTTATACATGCACGTGTGGGCACACGCATGCACGCACACACACTCAGCAAGCCAGGATGACTGACACCAACAGACCGTGATGGGCAGGCGCCCCTCCTGGTACCAGGGAGGGTGCCCAGGGCTTTCATCCTGAACTAGATCCTCAGTTTCTGTTTTTATTTTTGAATTCTGAGACAGAGTCTCACTAAGTTGTTAAGTTGGACTTGATTTTGGGATCTTCCTGCCTCAGCCTCCTACAATGCTAGGATGGCAGGTATGAGCCACGGGGCCCCACAAACACGTCTTAAAAGGACAGTTGTGCTGATGACTGACTCCCTGCAGCCTCCAACAAAAATAATTAAGAAAAAAATAAGGAAAAGAAACTGGAAATTTTTTCCTTAACCTGAATGAAACGGCCGCTTTGAAACAGGTAGTTGAAAGGTCACAAAGAAGCAGGCAGTCCGGGCTTCCCACTTCAGGGGCAGAGGGGCGTCAGAGTTCCGCAGTGCCCGAGAGCAGGGCCGGACCCGGGTTGTCCAGGAGCAGGTGGGCGTCCACGACCTCGGCTGTGTCCACGGTGCCCCCCAGCTGCTGGGCCACAGTGTCCTCCAGGACGTCCCCATCCTTGATGGGTTTGATGAGGCCCAGCTGGTCCAGGGGCAGCAGCCGGGGCGTGCCAGCCGGCTCCGCAGCCCGCCCGATGGCTGCCGCCATCTCCACAGCAAAGGCCGCCTTCTGCGCCTTCTGTCGCTGCTGCTCCTCCTGCTGCCGGTGCGTCTTCATGTGCGCGTTTCGGCTCTTGATCTTGAAGAAGACCCTGGGGGGCAGTGCATGGCATTTGCGGGGAGGCCGCGTCCTGGACACCCTGTGCCCCCAAGCCTGACTGAGACTGGCTTTCACTAAGTCCCTAAAGTTACCCAGGCTGGGCTCGAACTGGTGATCCTCCTGCCTCACCCTCGCCAGGTGCTGGGACGACAGGCGTGCGCCACCACGGAGCTGGGTTGCCACCTCTTTGCAGAGGCCCCTTCCCCTTGGCCACTGGCCATCCTGTGTCAGTGCTTCCTGCATCAGAACTGACGTCCCATGGAACATCGGTGCTGTCTGGAGCCCCTCCTTGTGCTCCCCCAAGAAAAAGGGACCGTGCCCCACTGGCTCCATGGCAGAGCCAGGCCTGTGGCTGGCACCCTACTTTGCAAACTACAGTCCTCTGTCCACAGAACCAAAATGTCCACAGTGCCAAGACTCCGAGCCTCACTGGGGTGAATTCTTTAGACCAGGGGTCTGCAGACTGCAGTCAGGGGTAACATCCAGGCTGTGTCCGTGTGTGTAACCTTTTCTTGGCACACGAACTGTCCGTGTTGTGTGTGTGTACGTGTGTGCATGTGTGTGTGTGCGTGTGTGTGTAATGTTTTCTTGGCATACAGACAGTCTGTTGTGTGTTGTCTGGGGCTGCTGCTGCTGTGGTATACAGCGAAGGAGTTCAGCCCGAGGCAGGACGGCCAGTGAAGCCAAAATACTCGTGATCTGATGAGCTCAGACAGACTGTGGGGATGGGAGAGGGGTGGCGGGAAGGCGCGCATCCACCCCGGTTCACAAAGGACAAGGCGGAAGCAACATGTGTCAGGGCTGGTCAGACGGGGTCAGTGAATTCCATTTCAATATATTGAGGGCCGTAATACTAGTGCCCCGGGAGCTGCTGTGAGTCCAAGACCACCCCGGGCTACATAGCAAGCTCAGGACCACGCTGGACTACAGCGTAACACCCTGTCTATAAATAAATGATAAATAAATAACTAGTAACACATGTAAACCTAGCATGCAGGAGGCTGTGCAGGATGAGTGCAAATTCAAGGCCAGGCTGAGCGAGTGCAAGGCAGGCCTGGACAACAAAGTGAGTCTGTATCTCAAAACAATGACAAGATCAAGCCAGGTGAGAGGTGCAGGCCTCTCATCCCAGCACTCGGGAGGCTGAGGCAGGAGGATGGCAAATTTGAGCTGGTAGAGCTGTACTAACTCGAGTCCCTGAGTCTGATGCCCCAGCACCATATAAGCTGGGTGCAGTGGTGCACACCTGTAATCCCAGCACTCAGGAGGCTGAGGCAGAAGGATTAATATGTATTCAAGGCCAGCCTGGGCACCGGAGTGAGACTCTGTTTCAAAATCAAAACAAAATACCATACTGAAAACTTAAAAAAATTTGTTTCGTGTAATGGGCATGATTTGGGCAGCTACAAGAGGCCTTGTAGGAACGTGTGCCTGATCTGTTCTGATCTTGGAACACCCCCCGGCCCCCAGCCCATTTTTAAGTTTTTTTGTTACTTTTTTTTTTTTCTTTTCTGTTTTGATACCGGAGACTGAACCTAGGGCCTTGAGCGTGCCAGGCAAGTATTAAGTTGCCCAGGCTGGGCTCAAACTTGTGATCCTTCTGCCTCTGCCACCCACAGTGCTGTGACAATGGGCCTGCGCCTCTGTGCCTGGCACATTTTAATGTTCTATTTGGTACTTGTATAGTCAGCTACATTATATGTTTTATATTTGACCCAAGACAACCCCTCTTCCGTCCGTGTAGCCCAGGTGAGCCAGAGGCTGGGCAGCATGCCCTAGCAGGGGACACCGAGACCCTCCCCAAAAGCTCGGCTCCAGCAGGTCGCGTGGGCACCTACTTGCCGCACTCCTTGCAAGGGAAGATGGTGGTGGGGTCTGTCTCGCCGCTGGTGGTGCTGTGGGAGGGTGAGCTCTTCACCGAGCCATACCCGCTCTGGGCCCCGCCAACCTTCTGCTTCCCAGAGGGGACGGGGCCCCGAGTCTTGGTCACCTGGTTGGTACCCCCGTGGATACGGGCGTGGCCATTCAGGGCCTGCCGGGAGCTGAACACCTGGGGAAGAAAGGGAGTGACATGACATCTACAGTCCTGAAAAGGAAATTAGGGGTGCTGGTTACTCAGAGTTGAAACACACAGAACACGAATCAGCGTCTACACAGGTGCAGGGGTCTAGCTAAGCCAACACTGGCGCACCGCACAAGACAAACCTCAGACACCTCGCCCCAAGTCCTGCGCCAGGATGAGCCCCTGCACTGCTGCTTTTGTCTATCAGTATTATTCCCATGAGGATTTGCTTGCAATGTGCAGCAGCTGCATTCAGCTTAAAGAACTGGTGCACTGGCCAATGTCGCCTTCCTGTCCCGGCCCTCCTGTTTTCCCGTCATGGTTACAACTGGCACACTCGAGGCAGCATGGTACAGTGTGTGGCCTGACACAGGTACTGTCTTAGAGCCAGCTTCCCAAAAAACTTTAGGTTTTTTTTTTTTTTTTTTTTTTTTTTTGAGACAGGGTCTTGCTCTGTAGCCCAGGCTAGACCTGAACTCACTATGGAGCACAGGCTGGCCTTGGACTCACGGCAATCCTCCTGCCTCAGCCTCCCAAGTGCTGGAATGACAGGTGTGTGCCACCACACCCGGCTTATGTGGTGCTGGGGAATCGAACTCGGGTACTTAGCGCTTGACTTAGCACTTGCTAGGCGAGCACTTTACTCGCTGAGCCATTCTTCCAGCCCCTAAAAATATTTTTTTGTTTTTATTTTTCACTGTTGAGGACTGAACCCAGCTCCTACACTGAGCTACACTCCCAGCCCTTTCCTGCTTTCATTTTGAGACAGGATCTAAGTTGCTAAGTTGCCCAGACTGGGATCAAACTTGTGATCTGCCTGTCTCAGCCTCCTGGAGAACTGGCCACAAGGCCTGGCAAAAACTTTTATTTTAAAGCTGAAAACAAAGTCTTTCTTTCTGCCCCCTCCCTCATCTCTCTTCCTTAACAAAATTTGGTCTTATTCAAACCTTGAGCAGAAGTATCCCAACTGACATGGAGATGCAGCCCCAGATCAGCCCGGTCGCTCGCCCCTGGGACCCCAAGGACTACAGGTTCAAAGACACCGACAGGGCCCCTGCCAAACGCCGTAAGTTACGTACAGCCTTGGTGGGTGACCCAGTGCTTCTCCTTCCCTTGCAGTGCTGGTGATGGACCAGGCTTCTTGCACGCGAGGCCAGTGCTGCACCCCGCGGCCCGGCCCAGTTCAGCAGCCCATGGGAGAAATAGCATGTGAATCACCGAAGTTTTAGCCCAGTGTGATACAGATGGGAAGGAGGACCAGGCAGCTGTGCCCACGTGGCCCCGAGCCCGGCTTCTCAGCCTCAGCGCTCTGATCTGGGGACACCGGGGGCCGGGGACCGTCATGGGGCCTGGCCAGGTACTGGGGACCTTTGGCGGCATCTCTGGCTTCCATTCGCCAGCCACCGGCTGCACTTCTCCTGCTGCTGCCAATTGTTCTGGGGGGGCAAAGCTCCCCAGTTCAGCGCCACTGCGATAAGGGGTGGAATCCACACCTGAGTCCCGAGAGGCCCGTTTCCTAAGCCTCACAGCCAACTGCACCCGGCCAAGCTGCCGTGGCCAGCTCGGGACGCGCTGGCTGTCTCACAAAGGAAAACGTCTCGCGCTAAGTAGCTCCACAGACTCCACTGCCTGCCAAGGAACATGACTGGCACGCTCTTCCCTCTCCAATTTTTCAAAATCATTGAAAAACTACCCAATTTGGGCTAGGGGCGTAGCTCAGTGGTTGGAGTGCTTGCTCAGTGTGCGCAAGATCTTGGGTTTGATACCCAGCATCACATAAAGATTAGCTCGGTATGGTAGCACACACTTGTAATCCCAGGACGAGGACAGCTGAGGTAGGAAGAATGCTGTGCGTTCCAGGCCAGCCTGGGCTCCACAGTGAATTCAGGACCAGCCTGGACTACAAGTGAGACGCTGTCTCAAAAAACAAGAAATGAGGGGCTGGAGCAAGAGCTCAGTGGTTAAAGCACTTGCCTAGCAAGCACAAGGCCCTGAGTTCCATTCCCCAGCACCACATAAACTGGATGAGGTGGCCCAGGCGTGTCATCCCAGCACTTGGGAGGCTGAGGCAGGAGGATTGCTGTTAGTTCAAGGCCAGTCTGGGCGATACAATGAGTTTAGGACCAGCCTGGGCTACAAAGTAAAACCCTGTCTCAAAAACAAAACAAAAGAAACAAACAAAAAACCCGATTTTGCCAAGATGCTCAATTGGGCAAAGATGATTCTCAGTAAAAAAGACAAAAAATTCACCTTATGCCAAAACTGATTTGAGGAAGCATGTAATCCCTGAACAAGTCTACCAAGTTTCCTTCTTTGGATCAAACCCAGGGCCTCCACACTGCCACACATCCCCAGCTCATGGTTTTTTTTTTTTTGTTTTGTTTTGTTTTTGTTTTGTTTTTTTTTTTGTTTGTTTTTTCAACTTCTGACTGTGGCCCGAGTCGCCCAGGCTGGGCTCACTCTCTCTCGTGCTCCTCTTCCCTAGCCTCCCAGTGTGCTGAGATGAGCCTGTGACATGGAGCCTGGCTAGGACAGGACCATTTATTTTTTTTGAGCCAGGGTCTCACTCCATAGCCCGGGCTGGTCCTGAACTTGCTATGGAGCCCAGGCTGCTGTTGGACTGTGAGTTCCAAGTCAGCCCGGTCTCCACAGTGAATCCCACTCGCCAGGTGCTGGCTGCATATCTTCAGTGCTGACAGAGACATCTCTTGGCTGCTGGCAAGTGTTCTTCAATCCTCCTGCCTCCGCCTCCCAGACTGCCGGGGTGACAGGCCTGTGCCATCAGGCCAGGCAAGTGCACCCTTTTGAAGCCATGTCATCTCTAACTGCCATACAGCTGCACGGCCCTCCCTGTCCCTGGGCCCCAGGCAGACAGCCAGATACTCACAGCCCCGCAGCTGGGCATTTCACAGACGAAGGCGCCCATGGGTGGGCCCAGGGCCTGCAGGGGCCCCTCAGCGATGGCGGGCAGGGTGGGGACTTGGGGTGGCTCCGGGGACTTGGGCACTTCGCTGTCCTCCTCCTTCAAGGACTTCCTGTCTTCTTCCGGGTCTTCGTCTTCCTCTTCCAGGTCTTCTTCCTCCTCACTCGCCTGGTGAGAAAACCAAGACGGGGGTCCTCGTGGTGAGCGTCCGTGGGGACAGCGCACGGGCCAGCAGGCAGGCGGGGCTGTGTCCCTCGGCGTGGGAATGGCGCACCTGCTGCGCAGCCTCTGGGACTCAGCTCTTGGGATGTGTCAGACCCTGATGTCAAGGAAACCTCCCTGCCTCACTTCGGTCCCCCTCATCCCCTGTATCAAAAAAAAGCTATGGTGGGGAATGGGGGTTACTGACTTATTTATGGCAGGTATTGGGGGTTCAGCCCAGGATCTTTCCCACTGAGCTAACTCCCCAGTCCAATTTTACTGTTGATTTTATTTATTTATTTATTTTGAGACAGGGTCTTGTTGTGTAGCCCAGGCTGGTCCTGAACTCACTTTGGAGCCCAAGCTGGCCTTGAACTCAAGGTAATCCTCCTGTCTCGGCCTCCTGAGGGCTGGGTCTGCAGGTGTGCACCACCATGCCTGGATTTATGTGGTGCTGGAGAATTGAACTCAGGTACTTAGTGCTTTACCACTCCTGGCTTGAGCTGCAGCTGTTGTAGGTGGAGATTCTCTACCTTGTTTGAGACCAAAGTGACTGAGACTCAGGGCTGCCCACTCATCACGGCACTGGGGCTAACGAGAGGTTCTCTTTCTTTGTGACAGGGCCTCTCTCTGTAGTCCAGGCTGGTCCTGAACTCACTACAGAGCCCAGGCTGGCCTCTAACTAAAGGCAATCCTCCTGCCTCAGCCTCCCGAGTGCTGGGATGCCAGGTGTGCGGCACCACGCCCAGTTTATACGGTGCTGGGGGATGAGCGCAGGGCCTTGTGCTGACTAGGCAAGTGCTTTAATGTCAGGGCCACGCCACCAGCCTGAGAGGGACGTACCCACAATCCCAGTCCTGGGGCCGCACACGGGGCCAGCGCTTGGCAGCACCAGAGGCCAGAGCGCGGCCGCCATTCTCTCCTCAGACAGCAGCATGACAGCACACGGGAGGAGGGACGGTCCCTTCTACTCATCACGTGCCTTCTGCTTTCCCTTGGGCCATGGGTACGTGGCCCCCAGGACAGCAATGGATTCAATGCTTCTAAATTACTCATTTCCCCCTAGGCATTTATTAAAATACCAACAAAAACATTTCCCCTACATACTTCTCCACATGGCTACCACATCCCACATCCCCTCTGACATGCAGCCACACGGGAGGACAGGGAGACAGGAAAGGGGACGGGAGGGGGGACAGGAAGGAGGACAGTAGGGGGATGGGATGGGGATGGGATGGGGACAGGAAGGGGGGACAGAAGGGGACAGTAGAGGGACAGGAAGGGGGTACAGGGATGGGGACAGGGATGTGTACAGGAGGAGGAGAGGAAGGGGGAACAGGAGAGGGACAGGAAGGGGCTGAGGACTAGGGACAGGACCGGGTGACAGGAACGGGGAACAGGAAGGGGACAGGAAGGGAGACAGAAGGGGACAGGGATACTGACAGGAAGGGGGACAAGAGGGGGACCGCGGGCAGGGCTCTGCCTCCTGCTGCACCACCCAGCGGCACCCTCTGGCCCAGAGGCTGAGGTGCAGGGAAGGGACCTTGCATGCTATACCTTCGTTTCCACTGTGTCATGGGGCTTTCTCACGTCCTATAAGAAGGTGTGTATAGTAACATTTGAAGAAAAAAATCCCAGTAAGAGCTTGTAGCTCAAAAAAAAAAAAAAAAGAGGAAGAAGAAGAAGGAGGAATAAAAGAAAAAAACACCACCTAGCACAGTCCCATCTGCAAGCATGCGTACCGTCCCTCTGGCCACTGTCCAGAGCCGTGTCGGAAGTCCTTTTCCGAGTGTCTGGAGCTGTGCTGTTGCGGCGGCCTCCTGTCCTGCATTGACTCGAAATGCTGACCTTCCAAGGTCATGTTGACTTTGGAGATGAGCCAGAGTCACAGGGACCAGATCTGGTGACTATGGAGGACAAGGACACACCACCATGTTCGTACCAGCCGGCCTTTCTGTGGGTGGCCACAGTCTGAATTTTGATGATCTCTCATAAAGACACTCAGGAAAGAAGACTTCGGCACTGCGTCAGAGAGTGGCGTGTACGGGTGTGTCCTGAGCAGGAGGGCGTGTCTGGAGGGGACACATGCCACTCGTCTGTCCTGTCATGAAACCTTTTGAGTTTAAACTGCCACAGTACTTTTTAGTCACTGCTGTGTGTCACTGAATAGGCTGTACCTGGTCCTCCTGCTTTTTTTTTTTTTGAGACAGGGTCTTGCTCTGCAGCCCATGCTGGCCTTGGACTCACAGCAATCCTCCTGCCTCAGCCTCCCCAAGGATGACTCTTTAAAGCCAGAAGCAGGGATTTCCAAGAACAAAGATTTCTGAGCGCAGGGGAGCCCTGGCACTGGAGAACCACCAACGTCCAAGGATGAGACAGGAAGACCATGGGGGGGCAGCAGCGCCTCCTGCTGGCCAAGCAGGGTCTATCCACAGGATCCCTTAGCAAGGTGTCACCAGCTCCCAGTAGGTTAATTAAAATTAAGTAGTCACAATTGACTGGAATGTTGCTGCAGGCCTGTCATCTTACAGAGGGGGTGAGGTGCAGACTGCGGGTCTCTCCTGAGACACAGGAGGGTTTCCCCTGGGTGGCCTTCTAATGCATAAGGCACTCGGCCCCGAGCCTGGGGTCTCTGTGCGGAGACATGTCCCCACAATGCAGATGGTCTTACCATATGCCTGTACAAACCTACCATCTTTCAGACCTTGAGTTTCAGGCAAAACCTCATTACATCAAACTACACAAATGTCCCCCGCCCCTCCCCCACTTTTTTTTTTTTTTTTTTTTTTTTTTTTTTTTTTTTTTTTTTTTTTTTTTTTTGCAGTACTGGGGATGGAACTCCCAGACCTTCAGTCTGAGCTACATCCCAGCCCTCTCTTTATTGTTTATTTGGGACAGAGTCTCACTAAATTTCTAAATTGTCCAGGCTGGGCTTGAACTTGTTATTCTCCTGCCTCGGCCTCTTAAAGTGCTAGGCTGACAGGCCTGTGCCCCCAGGCCCAGATTACCCTTCTTTTCTTTCCTTCTTTTTGGAAATTTATTTATATATCTGTTTATTTTTGAGACAGGGTCTCACTCTGTCTCCCAGGCTGGCCTTGGACTCAGGCCAATCCTCCTGCCTCAGCCTCTCAAGTGCTGGGATTACAGGTGTGTGCTACCACGCCTGGCTTATGTGGTGCAAGGCAAGGGCTTTAACCACCATGCTATTCCTCCAGCCTCCTCCCCCTTTCTTCACAAAGCTGGGACTCTGTGGTCTCAAACACACAAGAAGACCAAGGCCTGTGGTTTCGCACTCACAACGAATTACCAATGGCATTTGCTTCACGCGGCGTGTCATAAAGACAACTTTGTCCCATTGCCCCTATTGGGTTTACAAGCTCCTGGAAGCAGCGCTCCGTACAGCATGGCACAGCAGGCCAGCCGGCTCCGTACTGTGCTGTGCGTGCCCCAGGGTTTAGTCAGGGCTCATCTCAAGTGGCCACAGATGACTTGCACGGAGCCGTCTGGTCCCCAAACCTCAGCCCTCTGCTATTGGCCTGACCACAAATATTGGCAGGACCACACTGATCACTCATGAGTGACCAGCTCAGAGACTGTGTGTCCCCAACATCAAAACCAGCTGCCTCTCAAGTATAGGAGCTGGACGCTGCCCCAGTGCCAAGCTGGTGGCCCCTGTTGTTACACACAGACCACACCTTTTTGTGCTCCTCTCCCTGATGTGGAGAGCTGAGCTGGCCTTTCTCATCTTTTATATGTATGGCCTTGAGAGTTGAGCTACCCAGTATGGACAGCTACGCTCCCGGCCCATTCTGTTTACTGCCAGTAGCATCCTGTGACATAGAAGGGTCAGGAGAGAGCACTCCAGTGGTGATGGGGACCTGCTCAAGATCAGCCGAGTAGAGCTGGGGCCCTCCTGGTCTCACTGCCCGGCTACCTGCCAGGACATGCAGCCACTCTCCATGCCAGCACTGCACACATGGCCATGGGTCTGACCATGAGGTGTTTTCCCAGCACCCGTACTGGGTCAAGTCCTCAGCCCCTCCCAGTCCCGGGTCCCTGTTCTACGGCTAACTGGTGACCTTGCTGACAGCAAAACCAGCTTCTCAGCAGCATCACTCACCATGCAGTCCTCGATGACCTCAGCCAGGCGTGTCCGGTGCTTCCGCCCTAATCGCATGATCTTCTTCCACGTATAGTAGTACTCCACGCACTGGGCGACTGTCTTGGACTTCACCTGCCGGCAAAGTGCACGTGGTCAGCTCCAGTGGAGGCAGAGAGGAGCGAGCCCTTTACCACGCTGAATTCTGTGATGGGGCGGCCAGCAGGTGTCCTTGGGATCCTGCAAGCTCACCCTCCTCTCTGTTCAATACGAATACAATGAAAACCCTCCTTCCTGTAGCTTGGGTAGCCCTTTCTAGAAAATTAGCAGGGTTATCAGCCCAGAATCACATTTCTTTCTTTATTTTGCATTGAGGATTAAACCTAGGGCCTTCTCACTGGGCTACATCTACTGCCATTTTTATCCTGAGGCAGGATCTTGTAAGTAGCTAAGTTGCCCCGGTTGGGCTCAAACTTGTGATCCTCTTGCCTCAGCCTCCCAGAATGCTGGGACGACGGGTGTGGGCTACCATGTCTGAGTTTTTTTTTCTTAATATATATACACTTGTGGTGGAGATCTGCCTGCCTCAGCCTCCTGAAGTGTTCCCCACTACACCCGGCTTTAGCATTCCTCACACAGGTACCAACAAATATATCTGTCTACACCTGTCCCCCCATTAGCTTCCCTCATAAGCTGCGATAAGCAAACTAGACATACTGTTGTATAACTTGATTTTCTTTTGTGAGGAGTTTGGGGCTTGCATGTGACCAGCCCACAGAACTCTTACCCAGCTTCTCTTTACCCCCACCGAGCAGCTGCCTCTGGACTGGGTGCACTTGAGTGTGCTGAGCTGTCTGCGTGGCCTTCAAAGTCTGTTCACGAACAAGCCTTCTAACTAAACACAGAAGACAGGCCAGAGCTGTGGCAGTGGGCTTAGATTTTGCAGTGAACAAGCGTTCCTTGTTTATCCCTACACGACACAGATGTCCCTTGCTCAAGGTGCACAGAATCGGAAGCACTTCCAGTTTGGGACAGTCTTATATGGGAAGACCTGCACGTGTCCCTTGGGGTGCATCCCTAATTCGAAAAGTTCCCAAATCTTTGGGGCATTTTGGATTTTAGATTTTCAGGGTAGGGGTGTCCCGCCCATGCACGCAAAGTCCTCTCCTCGGTCCAGAACTAGCCCGTCATCCTGCCACGTCCCGCAGCAGCCCCAGATGCTCTTTCCTGAGTGTCTGTACAGGCTGCGATCAAAAACACGATGACTGCCGGGCCAAGCGCCACCTTGTGGGAAACAGGACAGCGTGTTCCCGCCCACCTCAGCCACGAGATGTGGCCCCTGTGGCTCCTGGCTCTTCTCTGAAGGTCCATGCTTCAGATCAGCTCAGGACATAGAGGCGGTCACCACAGTGACTGAAGACACTCAGAAGAGAGAACTCCCACAATGGCTCCCGAAGGTGGCGAGGACAGGACGGGCATGGGACACGAGGGGCGGGCTGCAGGGCCTCCAGGCCCAGCGCACACATGCATGCGTGCTCAGAGTGGAAACACGCTGGCTTTTCCTTGACCATGCCTCCTAGCTGGGGCTGGGAACGGCTCAGCGGTTACAGCACTTGCCTAGCAAGCCCTAAGTCAAGTGCGAAATACCAGAGTTCCCTAGCAGCACAGGGGCTGGGTGTGGTGACACACACCTGTCACCCAGCACTGGGAGGCTGAGGCAGGAGGACTGCTGTAAGTCCAAGGACAGCCTGGGCTCCATAGTGAGTTCAGGACCAGCCTGGGCCACAGAATGAGACTGTCTCAACAAAACAAAGCAAAGCAAAACCTCCTATCTTCCTGCTCAGGCAGGGCCCCACAGTGGCTCTGCCGGAGGCAGACTGAAGGATGGCCCTCCCCGGGGTGGGAATATGGCCACTGTCACAGCAAGCCCAGAGGGGTGCCCCGGAAGTCCTGCCTTCCGCTAAGCTGTCCTCCACCCCGCCGGGCAGCTGGGACTCCTGCACTAGAATTGCCGCCATCCCAGACAGTATCCAGAGGTGCAGCCTTTCCAGGTGCTGGGTTGGATGCTTTTTTCTTCCCAGAGCTCACAAGCTGGTGCCTTGGGGCGGTGGCACTAGGAGCAGGTGGGGTACCGTGAGAAGTCAGGAGGCTGAGGAGGGTGGTCCTCGGGTCACAGAGGGCACTACCCTGAGAAGGAACGAAGGTCATTCTCAAAAGGGCTAAGCAGGCTGGAGGTGTCACTCCAGACTCTGGGAGGCCGAGGCAGGACGGTGAGTCTGAGTCCAGCCTGGGAACTTAGTGAGACTCTGCCTCAACATGCAAAATAAAAGACGGGCTGAGGATGCAGCTCTGTGTGAAGGCCTAGGCTCAAACTCAAGATCTTCCAGGGGAAAAATAGAAAGCAAGTTTTTCCAAGGGTGAGCCAGAGCTGGAACAGCCTCAGCTTCCTGTCTCAGGGCATCTTCGTGCCCTTCTGCCATGGGCCACCTGGCTGTGTGCCCTCCCCAGAGGCAAGACCCCGAGGCCTCTCAGCCCCAACACCCTGAGTGACATGCGTCTTCATAAAGCTCCCAGGCTCAGGGATTTGGTTACAGTAAGAAGATGCTGACAGATATTCCAGGCTGGTCCAAGGGAAAGGGGACTGAGAACAAACAGCCTGTGACACTGGTGAGGTGGCCATGGAGGCAGGGAAAGGCGAGGGCAGGTGTGGAGCTGGAGCTGCAGGCCCGGGACCAGGCAGCTGCCAGGAGCTGTCACCCATGCCCGGTTCTCTGCAGATGGCGAGGCCTTGCCTACTTTATATGACTATCACTCACTGGGCGGGTGACACCCTCTGAATGGCTTTGGCTGGTCCGCCTTAGGCCTGGTGGCACAGCTTGTCACCCAGCACTCTGGAAGGCTGAGACGGGAGGGTCACACAAGTTGGAGCCTGCCCCAGGCAACTAGGTGACTTAGTGAGCCTTTGCCTCAAAATCAAAAATCAAAAAAGAGCTAGGGGTGTAGTTCAGTGTGAAGGCCCTGGGCTCAATACCCAGTGCCATTAAAAACCAAACCAAACAAACAAAAAAACCAAACCAACTTTTTACCTAAACCACCTATTGGCCACTTAAAGCCACTTAGCTTCTTCTTCCTCTTCTTGTTATTACTATTATTATAGACAGGGTCTCACTCTTTAGTCCAGGCTGGTGCTGAACTCACTATGGAGCCCAGGCTGGCCTTGGACTCACAGCAATCCTCCTGCCTCAGCCTCCTGAGTGCTGGGATGATGGGCAGGTGCCACCACACCTGGCTTATACAGCGCTGGTGGCTTGAACTCAGGGCCCTCCACTCACCAGGCAAGCACTCTAACCCTGTGCTGTCCTCAGCGCCAGCTCCCTGCTCACAAGTGCAATCCCATCCTGGGACTTTACTGCCGCAGAGCACTAGTTACAGAAAGTATTGTTTTATTTTTATTATCATTATGATTAGGAGTCTAATTCTAGGTCCTTGCCACTGGGTAGGGGGAGATGACGTGCCCTCGCTTTCACGAGTTCCCAGAAAAACTGTCAAAAACATGATAAATTTGATAAATACACTTGATATAAATTTTGAAAACAGTGAATCAGGAGCCCTGGTGCTGGTTATTCAGATAGAATTATGAATTATACACTTTCATTAGGCCAGAATCCCCACCCTGGTGGGAGTAGGGGGTGCGTAGCTGAGTGGCCAGAGCACTTGCTTAGCATGAGCAAAGCCCTGGGTTTGATTCCCCAGCATCACATGAAGATTAGCTGGGTTTGGTGGTGCACGCTTGTAATCCCAGCAATTGAGAGGCTGAGGCGGGAGGATTGCCAAGTTCAAGGCCAGGCTGAGCTATAGCCTGGACTGTAGAGTGAGAGCCTGCCTCAGAAAACAAGATTCCCCCTACCTACACACAACCTACTCTACAGCACCCAGGTAATCTCTATACGCTCTGCTTTCTCTTCAGATTGCACACATCTTTTGCCTTTTACCAAAAAATCTCTGTGTCTTCTTTCCGTCTATCATCTCCCTCAACAGTCCGAACCTAGGCCACCAGGCACCGACCCCCATCCCTCCCCAGGGCCAGCAGCGGTGCCTGCAGGTAAGGGTGTTATGCCAGAAACAAGCAGGTACAGAGTATCTTTGGGTGTAGAATTCCTTTTCTTTCTTTTTTTTTTTTTCTTTTCAATACTGGGACTGAACCCAGAGTCGCTATTTTGTAGCTACATCCCGGGCCGCTTTTTTGTTTACTTGTCTTATTTATTTATTTACTTGAGAGAGGCTCTCATTTTGGTAGTTCAGGCTGGTCCTGAAGTCACTATGTGTAGCCCCAGTTGACCTCGAACTCACGGCAGTCCTCCTGTCTCAGCCTCCCGAGTGCTGGGACAACAGGTGTGCATCACCACACCCAGTTTATGTGTGTCGGAAAATCGAACCCAGGGCCTTGCGCTGTGCTATTCCGCCAGCTCCACGTTTACTTGAGACCGTGTCTTGCTACGTTGCCTAGGCCTGGCTCAATCTTGTGATCCTCCTGTCTCAGCCTCCCCAAGCATTAGGTCTTATATGTACAATTTCTCAAATTTAACTTCAAGAGAGCGATGGGGGGACATCAGGCTTACCATCTTCTGTACAAAAATAAAGTCTTTGCTGTAAGTGGCGAGTGCTTTATTAAACAGCTTCTTTTCTAGGGAGGTCCACTTGTCCGACCCTGCAACGACACACAGACCTCGTAAGAGCAGCTCGCGGTCCCCCACGCTTGGCCATTGCCTCTTCTTGTTATGCTGTGTATGAGGGAAACAGCAGGCACACACAGAACTCGTGTGTGAACAGCAAGGCCCTGCACTGTGGCGGGCAGCTGCCCCGGCGCCGGCTCCGAGCCCTGTCACTGCCTGACCTTGGCAAGTTACTTCACTGGCTCTTCGGTTTTGTTACATAACGAGTGGGAATAAGGAGAACCCCCTTCCCCTCTTAGGAAGCGGTCCATGCTCAATGAACTTTAGCTAGAGTTTTAACATCATTTTTTGATGGTACTGGAATTGAGCCCAGGGCCTGTCTACAGAGTTGCATCCTCAGGCCATTTTTACTATTTATCTGAAACAGGGTCTCAGTTTCTAATTGCCCAGGCTGAGCTCAAACCTGAGATCCTCCTGCCTCAGCCTGCCAGACTGCTGGGATGACAGGTGTGCCCCACCAGGCTGGACCAAACACAACTGCATCTACTCACGTCCTAGACAAACTGGCAGGCTTTGGGGTCCCAAAGGTTGCCATACACACAAATATTAAAAACGCACAATACAAAACGTGTTATCTCAGGGTTAGTTGTCACAGTATATGAAGCAAAACCAACGCTATGAGGAAAATCATACAACGTATGGGGAGGGGGTGGTCGCCAAAAGTTGCCACATACAGGAAAAGAATCCACTGTGCCAAGCGGCAGGAGTGAGGTGATGTGCTCATTCATTCACTCACTTATTCATTTATTTTGAGACAGGGTGTCTCTGGGTGACCCAGGCTGGCCTTAGACTCGATGCTATTCTCCTGCCTCAGCCTCTGGAGCGTGGGGATGACAGGCGTGCAGCACCATGCCCAGCATTATGTGCTGCTGGGGAACCGAACTCAGGGCCTTGCGTGTGCAAGGCGGGCGCTCTAACCGCGGGACCGTCCCTACAGCCCTCGTCCACTCATTCACATCTACCAGGTGCCCACCACGTGCATGAAGCCGCGCCAGCACACAGGAATGAGCGCTGCGTGTGCTCACGCCAAGCCAGGTCCACAGTCTTCGTCATGACCCTTAGCTGCTACTCCTGGCCTAGTGGGGGTGGTATTTTTGTGATCCCGTTTTGCAGATGATGAAATAGACGTCTCATAGAATGGCCAGCAGTCCTCATGTTCAGCCGCACGGCTCCAGCAGAGGGAGGAGAGCCCAGAAGGCAGGAAGAGGCAGGGGGATTGTGGGTGACTGTTGCAGTGCGGGACACTGAACCCCCAGCCTTCTCACTGAACTCTATCCGCGGTCCTTCGTAATTTCACTTAAGCGGCTCAGGCTGGACTCCTGCCTCAGCCTCCCAGAAGCCCCATCCACGTGAGGGTGATGAGCCACGACCTGCAGGTGTGGAGTGTCTCTGGTGGATCTGCATAGCGGTGCGGTCCCTGCTGTGCTGGGCTGCAGCTTCGGCCCTGCTGTCCTCGGCAGGACGTGCAGAGTGCTTATCTGGGGGAAAGGAGGCCACACTGGCGTGTTTGGGTCTGGAGCGCATCCACCGGCGTTCATGTAGTAGAAGCGTGGCCCTCTGTGTGATGATGTTAAGGACCGGCAGAACCTTTAAGTGCAGGGGCTTCGGGAGTCGTAGCACCGACCCCTTCTCCATCACTTTTGGGCTTCCTCACATGACCTCTCGGTCTGGCATTTGCTCCCACCGTGGCGTCGCATGCTGCACGGTGGGGCTGCCTGGGGACCCTTGCCAGAGGCCACCTGGATGGGATGATCCTGTCGGGGACTTCCGCCTCTACATCTGTGAGCTAAGCCAACCTCTTTTCTTTATAAGGTAGCCAGCACCGGGTGTTTCAGTGTAATAACAGAAGGCTATGGAGTCCAGGGGCACCAGGTAAGGCACATGGAGCACTCCACATCTCCTCGGCGGGGCATGCCGGGTTTTGATGACTGCCTCTTCTCACAGTCTAGTTCCTGGATACAGGATCTCTTCTCACCTCCAGGGTGGATCCAGGCTCTCCACTTCACCGTGGTCCGGCGCTGGGGACGAAGCACAGGGAACCCTGCCGCCTCTTCCAGCGAGCTGCATGGCCACGCCAGGCAGGCTAGAGCAGATGTCCTTGTCTCCAGGAGGGCATGCACACCCTGGGATGAAAGCAGCTTCTCCTCGGCAGGTCTTCAAGGCAGGAGCTCTGGCTCCAGACTCAGATGCGGTACCCACGGCAGGTGGCCTGGGCCTCTAACACGCAGCACACCGAGTCACCACCTGTGGTCTGCAAGCTCGTCTTTTCTGACTTCTGGAAGCAAAGCAGCTTGCAGTGACCTGCAGAAGACACCCCGCAGGCAGGTTCTATGGCTAGGCCGCCCTGGCCAGGCCATCCACAGCAGCGGAAGGGGACGGGGAGCAGCTCTGCTGGGACCAGGGAGCCTTGGGCTCCATAGAAGTTCTCCACCGTTCCTCAAACGTGCGTCCCACATTCTAGGCCCTGGGATGCCCGCTCCATCTGCTCCCAGGATAGAGGCAGAAGCAGGGCAGGGCAGGGTGGGGGAGAATGGGCAGCACAGTGGCAGGGCCCGGCGCCCTAATGCCAGTCTTGGCTGCTTCAGGGTGCCACCCAGACAGCCAACAGCCAGGGGTAGAACAATGGAGGGAGATCGCCAAGTGAGTGTCTGGAGCCCACGGGCTGCCCTGCACCAGGTCCAGGCAGGGAGGCCCTTGGCTATGTCTCAGATGGAACATCAGGGAGCATTTTGCTCATGGAAGCCCCCAGAAGGACCCATGAGATCCCTCAATTGTAGCACAACTGCCAGTCTCCTGAGTCAGCATGACTGTTAAGTTCCAGAGGAAAATGACCAGGGTCACCCAGCCCTCTGGGGCCAGCATCTCTGCTCTCTGATGGAGGCCCACTGCCACACTGGTGGCTCACAGAGCAGCTTTGTCCCCAGGTCGGCCTGCTTAGAGAAGCATGTCCCTGTACCATTATTTATGTGTTCCTGTTACATGTTATTCATGTGCATCAATAACAGGGTTTTGTCTGTGGCGGCCAACGGGGCACTCCTGGAGCGAGGGGCAGAGGCAGGGACAGAGCACATGTCAGTTTCTAGGAGGAGCGGACTCGGGTCCTGGGCTGAGAGTCTTGCCCTGAGCCCTGGGGTGAAGTCCAGAACCACAGCTGGGGATGAATCCATATGAGTGCGCCCTCCCCACATGTAAGCACTGTGTGGTCCTGGAATTCCAGTACTCTGGGAGGCTGAGGCAGGAGTATCACAGGATCTTGCTTAGAGTGGGCAATTTAGCAACTTAATGAGACCCTGTCCTAAAACGAAAACCAAAAGATGGGCTGGGGATGTGGCACAGCTGGGTTCTGTCCCCAGTGCTGCAGAACACGGAGTCCTCAGCTAGGAGATCTGAGGCTGTGCACGCTGTTGTGCCCGCTCCTCCTCCACGGCCCATGTAAACGCTCTACACTTCTCGAAGCCTCGGTTTCCTCCCGGTGACACGGGGCTGGTGGCCTCAGGAAGGGCTCACAGATGCCCAGAATCCCTCCCACAGACTGCAAACCCCAAACTCCAGGTCTGGCCAAGGATGTGGGCCACACGTTGCCTGTCTGCCATGAGCCCAGAGCCCAGGGACGCTGGCTGTTGGCTGTGCGGGACCCCGCTCTGCGTATGCTTGGCCCCCAAGAGACTCTCCCAGACTAGGGCTTTGGGGGAGAGGTCTCTACTCCCTGCCTCCCAATCCCCCCTGGGATCCTATGCCAAGGGAAAACTCAGGCAACTCTCTGCTGGGACTGGTCAGATGGGGCCCTTTTCTCCTTCCCAGATCAATGCCTCCATAGCCCTGTCTGGATTCGGTACTTTGGAAAGGGGCCAGGACCAACTGCACTGCCAACACCAGGCTGTTCTCCCCTGCTGTGGCCCACCCTGGCAGGCACAGGGAGCAGTGGCTGCATCTTCACCAATCTGTTCCACCTGGGACTTCTGTCACCCACAGGGCCCTGACAAGCTGATTAAGGTTACTGACAAAGGGCCTAATTAACCAGATGGACCTGGCACTGGAACAGCATCCAGAGGACTCTTGCTGAATGGAAGCTGCGGTTGCTGGGAAACAGAATCTGGACTTTGGCTAATTCTGGGGAAATTTATAGTGAACCCAGGCAATTAAAAAGAGACACAGTGAAGTGGTGGGGGCGATGACAGAAAGTTTGGGCACAGTATCTTTTAGAAGGCTTTCTTTCTTTCAGGGTTTGAGAAACTTTTATTGAAGCCAGGTGTGGTATGCCTGTAAATTCAGCAATCTGAGAGGCCGAGGCTGGAGGACTCCAAGTATAAGCCCAGCCTGGATAATTAGTGACATCCTGTTTCAAAAGAAAAAAGGGCTGGGGATACAGCTCAGTGCGAAGTCCCTGGATTCCATCTCCAGTACCAAAAGAAAAAAAAAAATGCCTGATGTTTTTGTAGGTACCCCAGACAGGCGGGATGGCTTTAGGGAAGGAGTGCTTCTACATCAGCCGCATTGCCCTCTAGGGCTCCCCTTACAGGGTGAGGCTGAGTATCTGGCAGTGCAGGGAGTGCAAGCACAAACGAAGCTCTCTCTGGGGCAAAAGGAAGCCAAAACCTGAACCCACATTTTAAACACCTCCACAACACAGAAAGTATGACCACTGGCCAGCCCATGTGCAGACACTGCCACTAAGGATCCTGGGCAGGTGATGTCACCACATGTTTCTCGCAAGACCAACTGCATCCCCTCCACTCCACGTGCATGGACACTGATGAGGTTGCGGGGAAACAAGGACCCAGCATCTGCGCAGCCAGGACCGGGCGCCTCCCTCTTCCTCTGCTGCCCATGCCTGGCTCTTCCCCACCCAGCGCAATGCTGCCTGAGGACCTCTGTGGGCACCTGCAGCCACGTCTGGGCAGAGGAGGCAGAAGGGCCGTGCAGCTGGTGAGCCTAATGCAAGAGCCACCACACAGCACCCTCCCTCCTCTGAGGACCTTCTTTTTGGGTGTGTGGTAAAACAAAACAAAACAAAACAAAGCCAGGCCTTTCACACTGAGCTACATCCCCAACCCATTTATAGTTTTGATTTTGAGACGGGGTCTCGCATGATGCCCAGACTAGGCTTGGACTTAGGATTCTTCTGCCACAGCCTCCCAGAGTGCTGGGCTGACAGGTCTGTGATGCGGGGCCCAGCGCTCTCTGCGGATCTTACATGGGCTCACATGGTGAGACACACGGTCTACCCAGCGCCCTTCACCCTCTGGCATGCCCCTCTAGTCCCATCGCTAGTCCCTTTCCTGTTCTTACATAACTGCTCAGGAGGGAGCAGGAAAGGGACGGCAGTAAGCACAGCAAGACAGTGGTCTCAGAGGCCCAGCTGTCCCCTCGGAACTCCTCGCCCCCTCCCCCGCCTGGCCTCGCCATCCTCCCACAGGGTGCAGAGAAGCTGGGAACCTCACGCCTTCCCTATGTAACCAGGCACCTACACTGTCCTTCCAGGGACAGGAGCTGGCGGATGATGCCACAGCCACAGGTTGGCTGGAATCAAGCTGAGAGCCCTGCTGGGGAGCACCGATTAGGGAGCACTCGCTAGGGAGCACTCAGGCAGCACCTCTGCACTCGGCAGGAAGACCAAGGCAGCTTTGGCTACGCGGCTGGATTCTCGGACACTTGGGAGGTGGCGGCTGGGGGCCGGGAGGAGGGATGGTGTGGACTCTGCCACCTCCTCTGTGGCTTGGACGGGAACTACTAGGAGCTTGGCACAAGGACCCCTGGCCTCTGCCCTCTCTGCTCACAATTCTAGAAGGTTCTCCGGGGACTGGTCTGCTGTTGGTAAGAAGCTGGCGATGATATGGGCAGCCTTTCTGGGCCACCTAGGGCCACCCTGTCTCCAGCCCGAGATGCCTCCAGGCACCAGCACCCTTCCTGCTCTGCTGGGGGGCTCCGGATCAGCGGGAGCCCCAGCCCCAGGTGGATTTACTTTAGCAGAGTCAAGGACTCCCTGTTCCACAGGTCCTAGGACAGCTTGGTGTCTTTGCTGTGTTTTGTTTGACATTGTGTGGGGCTTCCGGTCCATAGCTTTCCTGCCTTTTTTTTCTTTTTTTGCCATGACACACAAAATTAGCAACACCTGTCTGGTCGCCTTGGCCGAGCTGGAGGGGGACAGTGTCCCAGAGGAAGCTGCTCAGTGCTGCGTGTCCCCAAGCCCGATGCTCCGGCCACCCAGGCAGAGGGCCAAGGTCAGCACACCTCCAGCCCACTTGTCATCCTGCCCATGCACCAGGAAGCCTGGGCAGCAGCGGAGGATGCTGGGAGTGAAGCGAGGGTGTGTCTGTCTCCATGGCAGATGAGAGAGCATGCCCACATCTTCCTACCCACACTGGGGACGGACACCTGGCAGAAGCAACCGAAGGAATGTTAGGAAACTGGCTCCTTTAGGCCATGGGTTCAGCACTGGATTTCTCTTTTTTCTTTTTGTGCGACTGGGTTCAAGTCCAAGGCCTCCACACTGAGCTGCATCCACAGGACCTCACTAAGCTGCTCAGGTGCCCAGGCTGAGCTTGAACTTGTGAGCCTCCTGCGTCAGCCTCCCAGCATTCTGGGGTTAGTTAGAGGTCTGTGCCACTGGTCTTGACTACTGATTCTTGTCCCACATGCCTGTTCTGCGTTGGCCTACTGCTAGTGGCTAAGCATAGCCCTGAGCGTGCTGCCCTTGAGGGTGGCTTTTCCAGCTGGTGGCAATGGGTGGGATACTGCAAACAGTGGACATTCTAGGATTTGTGGGTAAGCCTTCACGTTAGGCCACATCTGGCCACCTGGACAAAGACTGCAAAGGCACTGCTAGGTGTCATGGCTGGATCTGGAATGTGCCCCAAAGCCTCATGCACTTGAGTGCCATGGGGTGCCTATGAACCACACACTGGGAGGAGGGAGCAGGTCAGCACGGTGGGTGAGAGGCGGTGGGGACCTGGGGTGTACCGGAGATGAAGGGAGTGTGGCACATTCTGCATGTGTGACCTGGAATGGGAGACCTGGAAGGGTATATGCTAGCTCTGCCCTTCCTCCCTGACTTGGCTGCCCATCTGCCATGCCGGTAAGGCTACCGCCATGTGTTTCTGCCATTGCCAGCTGCCCAGGAGGGAACTCTGAGACCTTCTGAAGCTGTGAGCTACATAAATCTTCCCCCCTTGGGTCGTGCACATTGAGTCCTGTCACAGCAATGGATAGGTGACTAGACATGAATCCCCAAGCCCATGTACCCAGTGCTATCTAGGCAGAGTCCGCCCAGGGCACCAATGAAACCGCAAGCGATTAGACAGCAGGGGACACTGCAGGATTCGGCCTCTGAAATAGGGGGCTGAGGCAGGACTGAGGAGATCCCAAGTAGACAGTCACTAGAGGTCATGGAAAGGCCACTGACGACTTCGGCTTCACCTGTCACCTTGACCCCCGGCTGGGTTCCTCTCTCTCCTACTCTCTACACCATTCACACCTCCTCCCTCCCTTTCTCTGGTGGCGCTGACATAATGCTGGCATAATGCACGCCCTTGCCAGACCCTGGTGTGTCAAGTCCCCCTTTCCCCGAGGGGGCCACTGTCTGACCACTGCCTCCTGAGACACCATGTGGTGAAGGTGAGATGACAGCTGTGTCGACCGCAGCCACTGCGCCTCAGTGCTCAGCACAGGCCCCTGCTCACAGCAACGACTGATGAGGGAGGGAGTGACGGTGGCCTGGGAGCCACCAGGGACTGGGCTTCAGGAACTGTCACCTTCCCCAAACCCTGCATGGGGTGCAACATGAGCCCCACTGCACGGTGGCATTAATCATGGCTACTTAAGTTCCGGGGTGTAGTCAAGATCTGAACCCACTGCCCAGACTAGAAAGGTGGGGGCTGCCGGTTGGTGCTGTAAGCTCTGCTCTGGGCCCTCTGTGACTCTCCCACCCTCTGTCACCCAGGCCTTGGCACATCTGAGGAGCACTCAGGTCGCTCCAGGGACTAAGGAGGCCCTGTCTGAGGGACTCACACAGACAACTGCCCACTGGGGTCCACTAACAGATACAACCACACCCAGCAGCCAAGTCCCAGCAGGCCACGTGTTGCCTAGTGCTGTGTGTAAGAATCACCCAGCCTAATGCGCTTGCACCCCTCTCCGGAAACCCTGGTGAGCATCCCTGGCCACCTACCCGCATAGTGGTAAGTTGCTAAAGGATGACTTTTTAACCTGACTGGCTTCTGCAGCAGCAGCATTTCCAGGGTCACCTGTGGATGCAGAAGAGGAAGAAAAGTCACTGAGAGGCCTGTGGGTGCTCAGGTGACCACCCACCCAACGGGCACAGTGTGTGTGTGGGGGGGGTACTAGACAGGACCTTCCCAGCCAGGGCTTTTTCTTTTCTGTTCCCCACCTGATAGGATCCCTTGGTCTCACCCCCTGCTCAGCCCATGCCTGTCACCAAAGTACAGGTGATCACTGGGATCTGATTCCTTGGGACAACTGATCTTGACCAACAACCTGGCCAGACTGAGGGATATTTAGGAGATTAAAGATGTGAACTTTTGGCCTTGTCATGAGGGTGTTCCCAGGGATGACTGGCATGTGGAACGGCCAACTAGAGAGAAGACCCACCCTGCATGTGGGCGGCATCAACCAATGGGATGGAGGCTCTCCTAACACAGAAAGCGGGAGCGGAAGGAGGGAACAGGAGGCGGAAGCTGCAGGCACAAGGGCACTGGCGTCCTGCTCTGTCTTTCTGCTTGCAGCCACCAGGGGGCGAGCAGATTTGCCCAGCCATGCCTGTTCTCCATTCTCCTCTGCCTTATCATGGGCCCAGAAACTGCAGTCAGCCAGACAGGGGCTGGAACCTCTGAAACCGCGAGCCAAAAGAAACCTTTCCTCCCTCAAGCGGTCTATCCAGTGGCTTTATTCTTTATCTCAGCATTTGTCACAATGGTGAGAAGTCAAGCTGCTCCTCCCTCAGGAAGGGCCCCTGAGGACCCCGCTGGCTCAAGGCTGAGCTCCTGAGGAGGCCTCCTGCCTTGGCCTCCATCAGAGGAACTGAGAGGTTGACATGGAACTGTTTCACAGACACATCGTGTTGCTTTACCCCTGTAAACCGCTGTATTAGTAAGAACCCGCCACACCTGGCCTTCCTCAGGGCCTTGTTGTTTTCCCTTCTCTAGGCCTCCTCTGCCTGCCTTGCAGTTTTAAAAGACACTGCAGGTAGAGGTGAGCTACGGGTTGTTTCGAGGAAAACCAAGGCCTAGAATCTGGCTATGTCATGGGTGATTCACAGTCCTGCAGCCCAAACACCCTCAGAAGTTATAGTGGCTCACAGTCCTGAAGCCACAGCATCCTCCAGAAACTGTGGTCCACAGCCTTGCAGGCCCAGCATCACAAAGGAGCTTTGCAGTCCACAGTCCTACAGGACCGGCAGCCCCCAAAAGCTGTGTGGCCCATTGACCTGCAGCCCTAGAATCCCCCAGGAGTTGTGTGGCCCACAGTCCCGCAGCCCCAGCACCCCACAGTTACAACTGTGGAACTGTGGCCCACTCTGCACCTGCTGAGTTAGTGGAGCATTTTATCAGGAGTCCTCAGATGACCTGTGGGTGCACTGAGCCCCAAGGATGATGAGAAGTTCTCCAACATTCTAGGTCATAACTGAACGGCCCCTGTGGTATGGGGACATTTTTTTTTTTTCATAAGGTTTAAAAGCAGGAAGCTGGATGCAGTGCCAGGAAGAGCCACGTGTTTACATAAAGGGGAAACTGAGGTTAGTGACACAGCGATCCAGGTCCCTCAGCCCAATGGTCAGGGAAGATTGCACTAGGCTCCGGTCGGGGGACATCTCCAGAGGCGGGCTAGTGGTGGAGGAACAGAACCAGCTAGTGCACATCAGGTCAGAAAAGAAAAGGGCTCTGCCAAGGCCCCTACCTGGGAAGGTCATCAGCAGTGAGCCAGGGGCTGTAGGCCAGACCTCACACCTCCTTCAGCACTGGACACTCACGATTTCTTTTTTCTTTTCTTTTCTATTTTTTTTTTTTTTAACTGGGCATCATGCCCAGGGCCCTTTTCACTGAGCTATATCTCCAGCCCCTTTTTTTCAATTTTTACTTTTGAGACAGAGTCTCACTAAGTCACTAAACTGGCCAGGTTGGGCTCGAATCTGTGATCCCCCTGCCTCAGCCTCCTGGAGTGCTGGGATAACCGGCCTGCACCATCGGGCCTTGGCTAGACAACTCAGTTTTCTGATGTGAAAGACAGGACAGAAGAGGAGGAATATGTTGTCCCCCAGAACAGATGTGCCCACGACTATATTTTGAGCACAGGTTTGTGACAGAAGCTGACTGGCGATTATTATTATTATTATTATTATTATTATTATTATTATTATTATTTTGTAGGTATTTCAGCCTCTACCTGCTCCTGGCGATGGGGACCAGGAGCCAGGCTGTGTAGCTATGACCTTATAACCTGGTGCATGGTGCCAGAGGCGGCACAGGCACCGGGGAAAAGCCCTTCAGGATTCTGGTGAGAAGAGCACAGGGCTGGGTCCCTCTGAGTTCCTTACCATCACGTCACCTTTGGCCTCGAAGAGAGAGTGCAGAGCAAGTTCAGAGTTGGTCCCTCCGCCGGGCATCGCACTGGAACAGCACAAATTCAGAAGATTCTCCACTGTTAGAAGAAGGACACACCGCATCATCAGAGAGAGGCCAGTGCTGCGGAGACACCCTCGAGGCCTGGGGCCCAAGCGCTCAGCAGAGAGGCCAGGCCCTTGCCTGCCCGGCGCCTCCCATGGTGCTGGTACCTTGCTGCTGGAGGTCCTGGTTTTCCAGCTCTGGCCAGGGTTTCCATACGAGTGTGGCTTTGTGCGCGTCCTGCGCCAGGACAGAGACATCCTGTAGCTCTGGGATCTCTGCTTGGAATCTCAAGCCAATGTTGATGCGTCTTTAATGACAAGAGAGAAAACGACAGTGTGGTTTTCAGATTGATGGTCAAGGCCAAGGGCAAGTGTCAGGAACTTGAATGTGGGGGCCTTTCCTCCCTGAGGAACCCCGAGATTCCAGGCTTGGCCTTCTCATGGAGCTATGCAACAGTGGTAAGACTTGGGGGAGAAATGCGGGGATTGAGGGAACAGTGTGCCCATGGCTTCACAGCTCCCTGTACTGACACAGGATGGAGGCTGATCCTAAGACAGCACCTGCCCAGAGGAAGGCCTGTAGTACCATGTAACCAGGGAGGGGGGAAAAAAAGGCAAATGTAATTTTTTTTTAGACAGGGTCTCACTCTGTAGTCCAGGCTGGTCCTGAACTATGGAGCCCAGGTTGGCTTCAAACTCACGGTAATCCTCCTGCCTCAGCCTCCCAAGAGCTGGGATTATAGGCATGTACCACCATGCCCAGCAGTGTTTAATTCTGATCGTTGTCAGACCACTTCTGTCTGCATGATCCCAGCTAAGTCTCACCAAGGTCTGAGACAGAAAGAAGGCGCCAGCTGAAGCTGAGAGGCCAGGTCACCGTAGCGCAGCAGCAAAATGGCGCCACAGCCCCAGCAGAGCTTCCGGCCTCCAGGTTCCACATTCGGGTCTCAGGCCCTAGCAGCTAGCCCTGCCCTGTGCTCCTCTGTGGGAGCTTTTCCCTTCCAGTGCACACACAAGTGACTCCTTATCTGCAGTTCCGCTTTCTGTGGCTTTAGTTATCTGTGGTCACCCGAGGTCTAATACTATTGAAGGGCAAATTCCAGAAAGAGTGATCTGGAAGGCTGAGCAGTGCACTGAGATCCATTCTGATCCCCCAGGATGTGAAAGAGCCTTCTGCCACAGTGTCCCTGCAGCATACGTCCCCTGCCTGTTACTTACTGAGCAGCGCTCTCAGTGGCCACACAGACCACGGTGGCATTGCCTGTACTCAGGGCATCGCACTACAGGGGGGTTCAGACATCCACTAGAGCTCATGGAATTTGTCCCCCAAGGACAAGGAGGGGGGCTCCTGTACCTGGGGGGCCCCAGGGTGATGGAAATACTCCATAGGCCCAGTTGGAAGACAGGTCAAGAATCTGACAGAGGGGACGGGGAAGCGACATTCTAAACAGCTGGGCAACCCGAGAGAGATGCCACCGTGTCCCTGGGGATCTGAAAGCCTGTGGGCTACCTGAGCTGGCCTGTGAGGCCAGACGGGGATGCCAGGTTCTCCGAGCCCAGGGCTTCCTGCTTTTATGAAGCATTTAACTCTGACAAAGACCAGGAAACATGAGACACTACAGGGAAACACCACAGTCCCACTCTTCCCACTTATCGGTGGTCTCTCTGACTACAGGTGAGCTGACGACCCTGCTCAGTGCCAGGTCCCTCTCCTCAGCTGAGGCTCCTGTCCTGAAGGAGAACTGGCCTTTCCTTACGGTTCAATGTCCACGGTCTGTTCTCCAGGCCCTGGGGTGACTGTCACACTGGTGCCATCAATGCTGTCTGAAACACAAAAACCAAAGGTCACAGGCCAACAGAGAAGGGGTGCCGGGGAAACCAGGACAAACGAAAGGCAGCTACGCAGCTGTACAGGGCCCCTCTCCTCCCAACCATGTCCCTCCCTGAGGGCCGGAAGCCACCTGCTGCTTGGTGGCTAAGGGTGACAACTTCTCATGTGGAGGACAGAAGGCAGCGGATCCTGCTGGCTCCTAAGTTGTGGGGAGTCTGTGCAAGTTTTTGTTCCAGAAAGAGATCCTAGATATAGGTCTGTCTGTCTATCATCTAAGACAAACCTTTGCTCCCTTGCTTAGGCTGACCTCCAGTTCACAAATTAAAGTTTGTCTCAGCCTCTCAAATAGCTGGAACTATAGATGCATACCTTCTTGCTTGATCTCTCTCTCTCTCTCTCTCTCTCTCTCTCTGTGTGTGTGTGTGTGTGTGTGTGTGTGTGTGTGTGTGTACGTGTGAGTGTGTATGTGGCAAGACTAGGGACTGAACCCAGTATCTTCACATCCCAGACTACCCCTTCCCCTTTTTTAATTTTTAAGATAGGGTTTTCCTAAGTTAAACTCGTGATCTTCCTGCCTCAGCCTCCTGAGCAACTACAAACACAGCCCAGAGTTTCCTCCTTGATTTTTATAAAGCATGCTACAACGTCAAGGCTTGGCTTTCATACAGAACCTAACCTTATCTGGACAACAATGAACTAAACTCCCTCTACACTTCTTCCACGACTGTCCACGCAGTGGTAGGTAGTGTGGGCACACTTCCACGGTGTCCTGGTCCCACAGACAGGAGGGATGGAGTTTGTGGCTCTGGATCCTGAGCATGCAGGCTGTATCTAATTGTCACAATTCATCCATGGCTAATTTGGGAAGCAGGGCCTGGCAGGAGGGCGGCTCTCTGGGGGCGTGGCCCGGAGGGGCGTGGCCCAGTGTCTCCTAGTCCTGGCGCTACTCCCTTCCCTGCATGCTCACTGCTTGGGGCCAGGTAGGGATGAAAAGCTGCGTGCCAGGCCAGGGCTGTTGGCCTTTGGACCTTCCGAGCATGCGTGGACTGAGCCCTCGGCGCCGGGACCTAGCCCACCCCTCTCCTCCTCTGCGTGGTGGGTGTGGGGTGTCGTGGTCCCATCCCCAGGACAGTGACTGAGGCACTGAGTGTGATTCTCAGCCTGCCCTGGGGCACGGGGCCTCTAATCCCAGCCCTGGGGAGGCTGAGGCAGGAGGGTTCTGGGTTGGATCCATGCCTGGGCAGCTCAGCCAGAAACCATCCGGGAATACCAAGTGCAAACACTGCGAGGGCACCCACAGGGTGTCCTGCGGGGCGGCGCACTCACTGGGGCGGCAGAGCAGCACGCGTGGCGTGGGCGTGAGCGGCGTAAGCGGCAGCGGCGGGTGGCCGTGGCCGCCCAGGAGGACGCTGCTGAAGAGCCCGGAGCCCTGGCGTGCCGGGCTCAGCATGGGCGGCGGCGTGTAGGGCGGCGGCTCGTCCCCGGGCGCGCGCGGGGAGCGCAGCTGGCTCTGGTACAGGGTGGCGGCGGGGCAGGGCGCGGCGGGCGGCGGCGGGATGAAGAGGGGCTCGGGCCGCGGCCGGGGCTTCTTCCTGTCGGGGGCGCTGCGGGGCGGCTCCGGCTTCCGGGGCGCGTCCTGCAACGAAAGAGCGTTGAGGCCGCAGGTGCACTCGGGGCTCCCCGCGGGCGACAGGGGTGACCGGGCCGCCGGGCCTCCTATTCCGGAGGAGACGCCCAAGGGGCCCCTGGCGGTGGGGCAGAGCGGTGTGGGGGTGTGGGCGGGAGTCACGAGTTGGCCTCTCTGCCTCTCACCGAATCTCCCTCTGTGGGACGGGCTCCTCGGGACACGGGACACAAGTTCCCACAAGCCCAGGGAAAAGGACGGCGCGGAGGCCGGGGCCAGGTGCGTGGGGCGGGGGGCACCCGGGGACCGGTGAGCCCGCGGCCCATCCCCACGGACGTGGCGGCCCTGTCCCCTGCCTGCCTTGCGCCCACTTCCGTCCCGCTGTTTGTTGGCCCCACGGGGAGACAAGGGCACATGCGGGTCAACACTGGCAGGCAGGTGGATCGAGTCCAGCTGACGCACAGAGCATGCCAAAACCACAAAGGGACGGGTCCGGGTGTGTGGGGCAGCGGCTCGGGACCCGGGGCAGGCGAGGAGGGCCAAGGTGCCCAGCGAAGCCCGGGCCACCCAGCACCTGCCTCCCAGGCCTCCTGGCCGAGGGCGGACCTTCTCAGGGGCAGTAGCAGGGAATGAGGGGAAAGGGCTGCCCAAGGACACGGCACACCCCGGGGCTCCCCCAGCCCTCGGCTCCCTCTGCCTGCATCTTTCTGGCTCGGCCCTCTCCTGCCTCTTGTCTCCAGGGGGCGTGCCTCAACCGGGCTGCAGCCTGTCCTGTCGGTCCCCAGCAGAGGGCATCCTCCTGCCTGAGGTGCGGGCGGGAGAGGCTCGAGGGACTATGGAGCCCCATCCGGGGGTGACGGACAGGGCCGCCTAACCCCACCCCGGGATTCGGACCCTACAGCAGTCTGTCCTCTAGCTGCCGGTCCAGTGACTCCCGCTCTTAGAATCATCTGCTACATCACTCAGAACACGTATCACGTGTCAGGACGCAGTCACAGGGGGCAGGGACCGAGCACCAGACAGGAGGTCTCCGCCGCCGCGACCCCAGCCGGCCAGGAGCCGAGATGAGAACTCCAGGCAGGGACTCCAGCAATTCCATGACCCCCTCCCACTCTGGCTTCCCTGCGGCTCGCCCTTCCCACGCCGGGCTTCCAAAGCCTGCTCTGGGCGTGGTGGTGCAAATCTGACCTCCCAACACTCTGAGGCAGGAGGGTAGTGTGTGCCCAAGCCCAGCCTGGGCACCTTGGTAAAGCAGCGAGACCCTGTCCTGATACTAGAAAGTGGGCTGGGATGTGGCTGAGGGAAGACTGTGAGGACAGCCCTGAGGCCCGCAGAAACACACCGAGAGAAATCAAAACAGCCTGCTCAGGGCTCCCCTAAGATGCTCTTCTGAGAAACAAAAATTAACATCCTGCCTCACCTGGCCTGTCCCTAGTCCCTAATGACGTCAGCTCCCCAGGGGCAGAGACCTCGGCCGGACCACAGCTGGAACGCAGCAGACGCACTGGAGAATCCTAGCATTGCCGGACGGACACCAAATCCTGTGTGTCCCCTAGTGACCAGAGGGCTGGCCAGGGGATGTGGCTTGATGGGCCTACCTACCCCCCATCAAGAAGGGACTGCGGAGAGCAAGCCCCAGGAGACATCAAAGGTCAAAGTTCAAAGTTCAGTAACAACCATGTATCACCTTCGAAAAATTTTAAGTGGAACTATCACATTACGGGGCATCTGTGTCCCCATCCAGTGATATTCAGGGACTCAGGGTCCCTTCTGCCCACATTCTACTCCTACTGTCCTGAATGGGTGGGTGCTACCTGGACCGTGACCCCTGTGTGACTCGGAGCTTGATTCCAAATCTGTCAGGAGAAGAAACTGTGTCTTTCCGGCTGCATCGGGTCCTGCCCAGGCTCCGGGAGTCTGGCTCTGTCATATCCTCTCTGCCGGTGCTGCCCCCACCTGGCCTCTTGGAGAGTCTCTGTGCCCTGTGGTTCTCCTGTCTTTACTCCTGAGGCCTTAGAATACATAGAACCAAAACAGTAAACAGTTCTTTGGGGACTTTTCTTTTTTGGCAGCAGGGATTGAGGTCAAGGCCTTCACACTGAGCTACATGCCCAGTCCATTTTTATATTTTGAGACAGGGTATCACTCTACGGTAGCCCAGGCTGGCCTACAACTCATAGTAATCCTCCTGCCTCAGCCTCCTGGGTGCTTGGATCACAGATGTGTACCACCACGCCCGGCTTATGTGGTGCTGGGAATCGAACCCAGGGCCTTGAGTTTGCTAGACAAGCACTACCACCACGGATCTGTGCCCCAGCCCTGGCCCTTTTCTTTTTTCTTCTGAGACAGGATAAGTCACTAAGTGGTGCAGGTTGAGCTGAGTGTGTCCTCCTGCCTCAGCCTTCCAGAATGCTGGGCTGGCAGGACTGTGACATCAAGCGTGGCTGCTAGTTCTTGGCCCTCCCTACTCCTTTTCTGGCCCAAGCCAACCCTCACACCTCCTGGACCTCAGCAGCCACCCCTCTGTGGGCGGGGAGGTCAATGGAACCAATCACCAAAGCCACAGCTTCCCAGGAGAGGGAGGGGAGAGAGAGAGAGAGAGAGAGAAAGAGAGAGAGAGAGAGAGACTTGAATAAAGGAAGAAGTTAGCAACCAGTGGGAAAACACAGGTCACTTTGCTTTCCTGATCTCAAGGTGGGGTCTGTCAGCAGAACCATTCTGGGGAGGGGTAGGAATTAGGTTCTCCAGCCCAGATGTCTCCAGCCCCGGCCCAGCTCATGGCCTCTTAGGACGTGGGCCACACCATGAGAGGTGAGTAGCAGGGAAGTGAGCGGAACTTCATCTGCACTGACAGCCGCTCCCTGTCACTCATGTTGCCGCCTGAGCACCATCTCCTGGCAGATGAGCTCTGCTCCAGGGTGTCTCAGCAGATGGGTGGTGGGAAGCAATAAGCACATGATTGGACCCCAGAGCTGCGCCCTGAGGTCCTGTAAGTGCCGAGACCATGTCCTTTATAGCAGGCCCAGAGACTTTACTGTTAGAAGCAGAGGTACTTCCATACTTGATTAACTATAATGGTTATAAGTGTGACAGCCTGCTAAACTGCCCTTTAAATTCCACGTGACTCAAGGTGTCAGAATTCAGCCCCCACCATCAGCCTGCAAATTAGTGGGCATGTCACAGGCACTGAGCAGGCAGGCAGCCTTAGATGGCAGAGGGAGGCCAAATCCCATCTGAGCTCAGGTGGGCGACGGAGAGAGCTGTCCCCATCTCAGGAAAGCAAAGTGACGTTCCCACCCAGGCAGCACAGGGCAGGCAGCATGGCAACTCACAGCCGGTGCCCGGGGGTCGGCGCCGGGCGGGGAGCACGGGGGAGACAGGCCCATTCTTGCGAGCGCGGGCATCTCGGTGTCGTCCGGCGGGGAGCCAGCCGGCGTGTCTCGGGCGGAGGGGGCGGCGTTGGCGCTGGCAGCGGAGCCCTGTGGGCTGGGCTCAGGCGGGGCAAGCGTGACAGGGACGGACACAGGCAGGACCATAGGCGCGAGGCTGTCAGCCTCGGGGAGCTGCACAGGCGCGGGCGGCGGTGGCTGGGTCGGAGCCTGGTCTCCTTCCTCCTACACAGACGACAGAGGCTTTGGCCCTGGGCAGAGGACGGCCCTCCCAGGGTGCACTGGGCTCTGCTCAGAGGGTGTCTGCGCCTGGTGTGGGTGACAGCCGCCGCCCCACGCAGGCCTCATGCAGGGCCTCGCTGGCTGGAGGCCACAACACTACCAGAGGCCGTTTTTCTACATTTTCAACATCTTCACCACATATCGTTTTTTTTTTCCTCCTGATATGAATATCAAACCCTGGGCCTTCACACTGAGCTACATCCCAGCCGTGCTAAGTGGCTAAATTGCCCAAGCTGGGCTGGAAGCTGCAATCTTCCTGCCTCAGCCTCCCAGGGTGCTGGGATGACAAGTCTGTACTACCAGGCCTGGCCGTGTATTGCTTGTATACTAAAATATTTCATCTTTTTTTTGTGCGTGGTGGTTGTTATTTTTTAAAGAATATGAGTTTGTAATTAGTCAAAACAAAATATGTGATTTTATGTAAGGCTTTTTTCTGAGTTCAGAGCCTCGCTCTGCAGCCCAGGCTGGTCCTGAACTCACTGTGTAGCCAGGGCTGGCCTCAAACGCATGGCAGTCCTCCTGCCTCAGACTCTTGAGTGCTGGGATTACAGGTGGGTGCCACCATGCCAAGTTTATGTGGTACTGGGGGTTTGAACTCAGGACCCGTGCTTGCTAGGCAAGTGCTCTAACCACTGTACCATTCCTTGAGCTCCTAGAGGGCCTTTTCATTCTGTGGGTCTCAGTTTATACATGTTCCAAATGGAGGCAGTCATTTCATCTTTTATTTATTTACTCCGGTACTGGGGATTGAGCCCATACCACTTTTTTATTTGTTTTGAGACAGGATCTTGCTAAGTCACTAAACGCCCAGGCTGGGCTCAAACTTGTGATCCTCCTGCCTCAGCCTCCTGGAGTACTGGGATGATAGACATGTACCAGCCCCCACCCCTGGCTTCCATCCTAAGTTTTATTCAACTTAGGAAACCACACGGGGAAGACAAAACATAGCATTTATTTTTTTAGAGTAACCCAGAACCTCTGGGATAGTATGTTGCCTGCATGGAGTGTCTAGAAACCACAGAGCTGTGTAGGCCTTGGGGATGCTAGGGCCCGACAGGGGGCACTGGTGAGTAGGAACTCCAAATAGAGACCCTAATGGGTCATTTGCCTTCCTTGGCCCCTGAACACTGACCTTGAGGCCCAAGGGCTATGACCTTGGGTGCTTTAAGCAGCACGTGGTAGAAACCACAGTGCACCTGTGTGTTTTCTTCTGCTGGCTTCTAGAAGCCCCTAACAACATTCCTAGTACTGCTGTTATGGGAGCGTAGCTCAAGGCCGGGATGAGCGGACCATGGGACCTGGTTAGACCCAGGCTCTCTGTGCAGGGGAGAACTGCACCCCACCCCGTGGCCACGTGGGCTCATACCCCGTATGTCACTCTCTGTCTAATGACAGCAAAGCAAAGCAAGCACATGTCTGAGAAGGTCTGGGGACAGCTCCTGCTGACCTGTCTGAGGCTGGGGGACGCCCTCGCGCCCCCGTGGGACCGCATGTGGCCATTGAGGGCAGGCAGGCTCTTGAATTCCTTCAGGCAGATGGGGCACATCAGCTTGGTCTTGGTGTCAAACTGCTCCCCAAACGGTCCTTTGGGTTGGCCACTGCCCAAGGGGAAAGTGGGCCAGAGAGAAGGGACACCCATGGTGACAAAGAAGACATAGTTATCCAAAACCTCCCACCCACAGTGAATCTGTCATCATTCACCCCGGTCTCTCGCTCTCTCTCTCTTTCTCTCTCTCTCTCTCTCTCTGCTTTTGTTTTTTTTGACTAGGGATTGAATCCAGGGCCTTCATATTACTTTTTTTATCTTAAGTCACCTTCTATTTTGAGACAGGATTTCTCTAAGTGACTAAATTCCCAAGCTGGACTCCAATTTGGAATTCTCCTGCCTCAGCCTCGCAGAAATCTGGGATTACAAGTAGGTTCCACTGAGCCCAGCTATGAAAGAGCTTTCTTAAATTTTAATTTTTTAGGGCCTTCATAAAAGTAACATAAGAGCTAGGTAACAAAGACCCTCATACATCCCAGGGCCTTTAGGAACTGGGGTTTTCCTATTTACAGCTCAATACCCTTCCAGGCCCAGCTTGAGTGCCTACCAGGACACCTTTCTGAGCACAGCTCTATGCCAGGCATACAGCAGGCATCAATAAATCCACACTCACTGAACAAATAGGCAGATGACAGAACTGGGTTTGCAACCCCGCTCATCACTGATATTCACTCAATACGCATGCTTAAGCTCTCGGGCCTCTATATACTCATGTCTAAAATGCTAACACTAATAGCTAATAATTACTGAATGCTTACTGTGTTTTGTTTTGTTTTCTATAGTGCTAGGCCTGGGACCCAGGGCCCCATACATGCTAGGCAAGCACCCTACCCTCGAGCGCCAACTGCTTACAGGCAGGCAGTAACCCTGTCGTCCTTGCTGGGTTATTTAAAGCTGCATGTCATATACTGTCCTGAGCATCCAGTAGGTGCTCACATGCAGTGACTGTCACTCTTACTCCTCCTAGAACCTTGGAGAAGTTGACTTTGAATATGCAAACCGCGAGCACCAACCCAGAAAAAGCTCATAGCTTCCCGCCTCCGTGCCTCTGGCCCCCTACCTGGACTCGGGGGACCCTGGCTGTCCTCTCCCATCAGGCAGGTGCATCTAAGTGGTGTCAAGTCAGACACCAAAGGAGAGAAGAGAAAAAAAAATGTCGCTGAAGTGAGGTTGTCCAGAGGGGAGTCTATAGGGCAGCCTTCTATCCTAAGACTGTCACACTCATGGTGACCCTGCCCACCGCAGCTGGCCATAAGCCCCCCAAGGACAGGGCCTCCCCAGCCCTTTTCTTGTTCTTCTAGCACAGCCAGCTCCACCCATGCCTTGGGGTCTGTATTTACAGCCGTGCCCCCAGCTCACATTGCCACCCAAGCTCCACTTACACTCAGGTCAGCAGAATCAGTTCCTGGGACCAAAAAGGTTGGTAATCATTGTTATAAGGGACATGCAAAGGACAGCTAGGGGACACATGCCATCCTAATCTACGAAGGCTCTCTGTTACAACCAGGCCTAGGCCTCAGACAAAGTTAGGTCAAGGACACCTTTCCCCGTGGCCTTGAACCTCTGCTGATACTCTCTACCAACTAGTTCCAATTTCAAGCCCCTCCTCCAAGACCCTGTTGTCACAACAGGGTGATGCTGTTAGCAAACATGGAGACTGCCCAGCACACAGTAGGTACATTGAGGTCCGACACTTCTGGGAACTAATCAAGGGAGAGTACTGTGGACCGCAGGCTCAGACTGAGCTGCGGTCATGTTTTCTTTGGCTAGACTGTTTTTAAGACTCTTGAATGAGACAGGTCATTTACTGTCTAGTCCAGGGGTCCCTGACTCCCAGGGCCACAGAGTGGGGGAACTGAGCCACACAGCAGAATGGGAACAGTGGGCAGGTGGATTTCTATTTGTATTTACTACAGATCCCCACTGCTTGCGTGACCACCTGAGCTCTACCTTCTGTCGGGTCAGCTGCAGCATCAGGTTCTCACACCAGTGAGCACTGCTGTGAGCTGTGTGTGCGAGGGGTGGAGCCAGGCCGTGCACGCCTTATGAGACTCTGACACCTGACAGTCTGAGGGGAAGCTGCGGTGGGGATGCTGGTGCCACCTATGGGATAACCGTTTTCCCCAGAACCAGTCCCTGGTGCCAAATACACTGCTCCAATACACTGCAGTCTCCACCAGTCCCTACTGTCTCCTACCAGCCCATTCTGCTAATTCCCTTTGCCAGTTTCCTCAATGCAGTGACACGCAGTGTCCTTTTCTGGAGATCGCAAGGCACACTAACAAATCAAGGGCCTACAACCCTTGCAGGGTGGCAACCTGGCCCACTTTAGAGAACTCCAAGTGTGTGCTGGGAACTGGCTGTTCACCCAGCAGTACTCATCAGCATTTTGCAGGATGGCTGTCCTGAGCAACTACTTTGAGCAATGACACGATTCATGGTCCCCAAAGGGGACCCATTTCACAGGGGGCACCCTGAGGACCCAGATTCAAGAAAGGGGAAATGCCGCCCCCACCCCCGTGAACCCCCTGGCCTGACTCAGATCGTGATCACAACAACGCCTGTTGGGATGTGACACAGGATTCTGACCATCTCATTCTTGGGGTCTTAAGCTCCCTAGGCCACGGGCAAAGGCCCGGATCAAGGCAGATTTCAGGTTCCAAGAGCCTGGCACACAGAGATGACCATCTGTGAATGGGCAGGAGACTGGGGGGAGGATCACGATGGGACACTGTGGGGACGCACCCTGAGACTTGGCGAGAAGCCCCCGCTGGGACAATACCTGGGACCACATGGCGCTGGGAGATGGCTGCGGAGGTGGAGGCCCCGTGCTGCTGAGGTGGACCCCACTGGGTGAGAGAAGTGGCGTGTGGGGTTGGGCACTGCTGACCCGGCTCAGGGCCGAGCCCGACGGGTCTCCCATGCCCGTGTCCGGAGGTCCCAAGTCCCCATGGGCACTTAGCACGGCCGGGACCTGCCTGTCGCTGGAGTATGCCTTCAGAGGACTGTCCTCCAGCTGCTGGTGTGGGGGCAGGTGGCCGTGCTGGTACAGTGGGTGGCTGCAGGGCGGCTGCGGCTCCTGGGAGTAGTAGGGGGGCACAGAGCCCAGCTGGATCAGCGGGAGAGCTTGTGCCTGCTCTGTGGAGTACTGGAGTGGGTCCCTGGGGTGAGAGGAAGGCTGCAGGTGCACCGGTGGCTGCTCTTCCGCGTGCTGCATCACGGGCTGGGGGTGGTAATACTGAGGTATTTGCATGGAGGCTGGCCGCGGCTGCAGCGGGGGCTGGAGGGGGCGAGCTGGCGGCGGCTGCAGTGGCTGCACCTCCTGCATGGAGACCCGCTGCAGGCCAGCTTGCTGTGGCGGTGGTGGCTGCTGTGGGTAATACTGGTGCTGCTGTACCGGGGCCATATGCTGGGCCAGCACCTGGGGGCTCTGCAGTGGCTGTCCTCCCTGCATGGGCATCTGAGCCAGAGGCTGCTGGTAGTCATAGTACAGATGCCCTTGGGCCGGGTACTGCCCGACCTGCAGGGCTGGCTTGGGTAGCCCACCAGTGAAGCCCGGGTGGGGTTGCTGGGTCACCTGCTGGTAGCGGGCAGGGAGAGCCGGCGTCGGGGACTCCAGGGGCTTCTGGGCCAGCAACTGGCGGAGGGCGCTGTCAGGGGTGCTGTCCATCATGGCCGACTGGGTGTGCAACACCTGGGCCATGTTATTGACCTGGATTCGCAGGTTCTGGTTGGCAAACACCTGGGTAAAGGAGTCCAGCTTGTGCAGGACACCGCTGGTGAGCTTCTGGGTGCGGATCTCACTGGCCTGGGAGTAGGTGTATTGGTAGCTGTCGGGGGGGTCGCCGGGGGCTGCAGCCCCCCACATCACGTTGGAGCTGGCCAGGTTGCCACGTAGCTGAACGTGGTTTCCGGGCCCTGCATGGCCTCCCCACCCACCCTGTCTTGAGGTATCCATTTGGCCAAGGTTTTTGGAGCCAACAGGCAGGCTCAGACTGTCGCGAGCATCCTGGGTGTAGTGGGAAGGAAGGGGCGAGGCCTGGGGGGCCTCCGGCCCGCCCCCGGGCACAGCGCCCCCGTAGCTGTGGCTCAGCCCGCTGTGGACGCCCAGCGGTAGCTGCTGACAGAAAAGATTGTCCCCACCGTGGGCCGTGTGGTTGCTCCTGAACAGCGGCTGCTCTGCCATGGCTTCCGGCTCGTGAGCGAGTGCCCGGCCCCAAAACCATAAAAGCAAAAAGAGAAATGAAGAAACCCAAAAAACTGAAACCCTGAGAAGCTGAGAGAAGGCGTCCACGCTACTCCACGGCTGCCATGGCTGGGACGGCGGCTGGAGCCGGGGCTTCCTGCAGGCCTGGACTGCACATAGGTAGAGCAGGGCGCATCACATCCTGGCTTGGGCTGAGGTCCAGGCTGAAAGCCACCACGATGCAGAGTCGCAGCTCCTGCCTGCAAGACATGACAGGGGACACTGGGATGATTATGCACACCTTCCACGACAAATGTGATCTATGATGACCAGTTATGAAAAGAACGAGAAGCCGGGCCGCGTGGTGCAGCCTTGGCATCCCAGCGACTGAGGCAGGAGGATCACAAATTCAGGCCCAGGCTGGGTCACTTAGTGACGTAGTGAGACCCTGCCTCTAAATCAAAAAGAAAAAGTGGGTCAGGGATGTAGCTCCTGGGCTTGATCCCCAACACGGAAGGAAGGGAGGACAGAACCAGTGCCACTGACTCCACGCCCTTCGTAACCCTTCTGTTCATTGGGACTCATACACGTCACCTCAAGCCACTGCCCGACGGCTCATTAGCTCATCGACTGGAAATGTCTGGCTCTCTCACTGATGAATTCACCTGTCCTCCAGCATCTCTGCCATCAAAGGGCCACACCGAGGCAGGAGGATCCCACATTTGAGCTCAGCCTGGGCAACTTAGCAACTAAACGAGACTGCGTCTCCAGACAAACCAACCAACAAAAGTAAGCTGAGGCTCAGGGTTCGACCATCAGTAGCACAGAAAAGAGTCAGGAAAGGAAAGGCAGGCAGTTTGTCTGTCCAAGTTTTACTAGGTCCCTATGGAGTGCAAGGCTCAGCGGCAAGAGATGATCAGGATGTGATGGTACCTTGAATCCCTGCAGAGCCTGCAGGTAGAGAAGGTGACAGTCACCCGGGTAAATACAGCGGTGGGGCTGCAGGAATTGCACAGCAGATAAAGGCGCTTGCCTAGCAAGCGCTAAGTCAAGTGAGTGTTCCGAGAAGCCTGCCCAGGCACTGTGACCAGTAAGTTAATGTCCAGAGTCACCTGGCTCCAGCAGGTCGCTGCTTAGGAGGCAGCTGTGCATCAGGGCGAAGGCACCAGCACCAAAACAAACAAACAAACAAACAAACAAACAAACAAAACCCGACAGGATCAGCCACTGTGATTCTCTTAGAAACAGGAAGGAGGGTCTTTGGGAGGCTGGCCTTTTCCTGTTGGAGCCCCTGGGAGATTAGTGGCCATCAATCAGACTGTGGGCCTCTGGGAGCACTTTCCAAGTTGGGACACACACCTGAAGGCTTTTGGTTTGTTTGTTCCCAGCACTTTTTTTTCCAGCTTTTATTTTGAGAAAAGTCCTTGCTAAGTCACAAAGTTGTCCAGGCCAGCCTTGAACTTGTGATCTTCCTGTTTTAGCCTCCTTGAGTGCTGAGGTTCCAGGTCTGCACCCCAGGCCCGGCCCATCCCAAATCTTAGCTGGACTCCCTGGCCCACAGACAGACCCACATCCCTGTCTGGTCCTCTCCTCGCCACACTTGACACCACACCAGAAAACTGAGAAAAGCAAGTGAACGAGAATACATCTCACTGTCCCTCTTTCTATCTCTCTGATTCTAATGCATTTTTTAAAACTAGGATGGCCTCATAGACATAATTAAAATCCAATTCTTAGTGACAGAAGACTGTGACTTTTGGTATGTAGGTCAGAAGAAATCAAAGCATGGCCAGGGCCTGATTTGATTTGATGACTCCCCCCTCCCCCCTTTATTTGACACTGGGTCTCACTCTATAGCCCAGGTTGGTCCTGATCTCACCATGTAGCCCAGGCTGGCCTCAAACTCACAAGTGGATCCTCCTGCCTCAGCCTCCCGAGAGGTGGGATTACAGGTGTGTGCCACAGTGCCCAGCTTAAGTGGTGCTGGGAATTGAACCCAAGGCAAATGCGGTAACTGCTGTGCTATTCCAACCACCTGAGATGCATTTTCAGTGTTATTTTACTTCTTAGGTTTCTAAATTACTTATTCAAATTAGTTTACTCATATGTGTGTTGTTTCAGCCAACTGTGTGCTAGCAATAACCGTAAGGATGATTCAAATCGGAAGAACATTTTCATGCTTAGAGCTTTATAATTTCAGAAAATTAAAGAAGTCGGGCCTGCACTCTGGAGGCTGAGACAGGACTGCTGTGAGTCCAAGGCCAGCCTGGGCTCCATGGTGAATTGAGGACCAGCCTGGGCTACAGAGCGAGACCCAGTCTCAAGGAAAAAAAAACAAAAACAAAAACAGGCCTCGTGGTACAGTCATCCCGGCACTCTGAGAGGCTGAAGCAGGATGATCACAAGTTTGAGCCCAACCTGGGTAAATGACAGACCTTAGAGAGACTGTCTCAAAATAAAATGTGAGAAGCGAGGCTGGGGCTGGAGCTCAGTGCGAAGGCTCCCAGTGAAAACCCCGGTACAAACAAAACCAAAACCCAGTAACAGGGCAGACAAGGGCACTGTGCTGTCGGTCCGGCCCACACTGTGACCCCCTTTCCTTGCTCTTCACTCCCTCCTGGGCTGCCCTACCCCAGCCATTCTGATTTGCCCTCAGACCACCGAACCTGCAGTGCTCCCTCCCAGCACAGACCTTTGCACATGCTGTTCTTACAATTTAGAGAAGTCCTTTCCCTGCTCACTTCCTCTTCAGCTAGCCACGTACTGACATATCAACAACCTGGTCCTGTGAAACTGTTCTCCTGGTGTCTCTGCCAATTCTGAACTGCTGTGACACCAGCTGAAAGCCAGCCAGCTCTCACAAGATACTCACTGCCTGCTGGGTAGTTGGTACTAGAAACATTTTAACTCCATGAACTGAGGACCAGCATGACGACTTTCACGTTTAGTCAGTCAGTTCCCTCCTCAGAGCTGGGCCCCAGGTCCCCAGAGTGGTCCAAACACACACCTCCATCCTCCCTGCAACCCGTGACACCTTTCCTGCCACGTGACACCCAGCCCCTCCCTGCTTCTGAGCCTCCCTCCCCGTGGCTGTCCAGTCACCCAGAGACAGGGGCAGTAGGTGACTCATCTGCGTCCCCAGGGACCAGGCCCAGTGGGTGTTCATTATGAACTCTCACTGAACCGAAGTAACCAGGTAAATGCGACCTGGGCCGGGTCACCTCAGCCTGTCCATGCCACTGACAAAGGCTTAGAAACAGGATTTACTGCTCGCAGGACCCCGTCCCGAAGGACCAGCCTCACAGATTGCTGCGGACAACAAGCGGCAGCGGATGTTTAAATTGAAAAATTATTTACAGCGGAGCACGGTGGGGCAGGCCTGTAATCCCAGCACTTTGGGAAGCTGAGGCAGGAAGATCCTAAGTTCATGCCAGTCTGGGCAACTTTTCTATGTGATAAAAAAGAGAAAATATTAAAAACACTCAACCGTATTTCTGGCTCAAACCTGGTCACCAGGCTCCAGAGAGACCACCAGTGTGGGCACACACACAGAGGGACAGTTAATAAACGTTTCCAGCTCTGGGGACTGTATGATGTGGAAGCAGCTACAGACAAGCTGGGCACAGTGGCACATACCTGTAACCCTGCACTCTGGGAGGCTGAGGCAGGAGAATCCCAAGTTCACGTCAAGCTGGGTCAACTTCGCAAGACCCTGTCTGACAAGCCAGGAACCTGATTAGTGGACGTGTCTGGGGGTGGGGGGGGATGGGGAATGAGGGAGGTGAGGGGGGGTCAGCGCTCACTTGGCTCCTCCTTCCCTTGCTGGCCCCTCCCCTGCCTGGGCTGCGGGCTGGCCCCTTAGCGTGGGAGGATGCTCGTCTCCATCACTGCTTTGCCCACCACCTTCTAGGAGCCTCCAAGGGGCCACGTCCACGTCCCAACCCTGAACACCGCAGGGCGGGTTTGGACTCCCTTCCTGGGGCCCCCTCCCTCAGGAGGCGGTGCTCCTGCCTGACCGCCACCGGCCATCCTTCCTTCAGACTGGGGGAGGTTCTGCCCCAGGGCCTTCAATCCTGTCACCTTCCTCTGACTGTCACGTGCCACCTCCCCACTCCCCACCCCCGCCCCCACCAAAAGCTGGCGTGGAGTGATGGGATGGTTTTGCCAACTACCCTCCTTGCCCACGTGGCTGGGGCCTGGGGGGTGACAACAGGAACATGGCAGTGACTCTATGCCCATGACGTGGCTGGGGCAGAAGGGGCATTCCACTGTGGTTCTGGTGACTCTGAGTGACCCTGGGAAAGTCACCTGCCCTCGCTAGGCCTCAGCCAAGGTTTACATGACCAGACCACTGCAGGGAAGTTTCTCTACAGGGGCTGGATAAAACCCCAGGTACATACCGTGTTGATTTTTCACTGACTGAGACACAGGCTGGTTCTGTGAACCACCTGAGAATGCACAGCTTGGGACCAACCAGGATCCCTGTCTGCCGCCTGGGGACCATAGGATGAGCGACTGGGGACCACTGCACTGGGGATTGGGGACACCGCACTAGGAACACAAGATGGTAGGGAAGGAGGTTAGCGTTAGTTTGATGCAACGGATGTGACGGAGCACTTCCTGTACAAGTGGATCTGGGAGGTGAGCCAGGGACGTGCTCCCACGTGGCCACTGGGGTTAACACCCTCTGGACTGGTACTGACAAGGCCGGTTACGGAGCTGGGCTCTGGGATCCAATAGCGCGGCACCCATGCACAGCCAGCCAGCCAGCTCACAACCACATGTGCCCGTTGGAGCAGTGGCGCACACCAGGAACCGTGACGGCTGCCGCCCGCCAGCTCTGCACACAGCCCCCTGTCCTGCCCACCATGGCTGCACCCTGTCCTAGTCGGCCACTGATGGCAGTGCCAAGAGCCTGAGACTGGTATAGAGAGGGCAGGGCCAGGAGAGCACCTGCTCAGTCAGGACCAGGAGAGCCCCAAAGAGGGCTGCAGGGAGGGTTCCTGAATCCACTGGCACCTTGCTGGGGCCAGACTGTGTGCAGGGCAGCCAGGGGCGGGGCCTGGCCCATGGTGGGCGGGGCTCGTGTGCTGTGCCCCATCCTACATAGTTCTTCACACAGTCACACCAAGGACCTTCTGAGCCAGGACTCTGCCTCAGCAGATAAAACACCACCAATGCTGGGTCAGTGACGCAGGCTTGAAGGCCAGCACTATGGGAGGCTGAGGCAGGAGGATCCCAAGCTCAAGCCTAGCCTGGGCAGCTTAGTGACTTAGGGAGACCCAGTACAATGGGCTGGGGATGTAGCTCAGTGCAAAGACGCAGGGTTGGACCTCCAGTACCAAAAACGAAAGCCCCATGGATGTTTGTCTTTGAGCGTGCAGTCTGCAGCAGATGGGGACGGAGACATGTTTCTACAAGACCCCAGGAAATTCACAAGGAGAAAGCAGAGAAAACCTGCAGGCAGCTAGCTCTGCTTTGCAGTGTGGGAGCCCTAGTACACGGTGAGGTTCCCCCTGCCACCAGGACCCAAGTAGGGCTTAGGGCAGGCCTCTGCTGGTGGGCACCCAAGGGGAGTAGCTGCAGGGCGGAGGGGCTAGGCCCAGGCCCGCAAGATCTTCTGCTTCAGGACTAGAGGACCTAGGGGTGGAGTTTTCAGAGTCAGACTGGGACCACAGCCAAAAACCAGGCTGCGTCCCTGGGGCTGCCCTGGGCTAGTCGGGTGGGGCAGGGCGGGGAGGGAAGGAGATTTCCTTGCAGGGGGATTAGGGTGGTGGTGGGAGGATGCTGGCAGGGAACTTGGGCACGCCTGGCCCCACCTGCAGCCTCAGTAAATTATTAACCCACACAATGCCAGTCAGGCCCCCAAGGTTCTATTCCTATTGTTCAAAGGCCACACCCAGGACCCTGGGAGGAGCCAAGAGGGCCTGGGGCAGGTAGGCACAGAGGGCCAGTTGTCACCTTCTGGCTATAGCCAGCCACATGCCTGTGTATTCGGGAACAGGGCACAAGTGGTCTGAGTCTGGTGGGAAGGGACATGCTGGGTCCCCTACCTCCCTCTCCTAGGCTCTTTTGTCTACCATCAGACAGGAAGCCCCTTGGCAGAAGGCCCAGGGCTCCGGGCTATGACGTCAGTGCCACGCTGGGGCATCTGTCAACAGCAGCAGCAAACAGAGCCACATCCTGGCACATGCCACAGCCCCCAAGCTTGTGAGACAGGGAGGCAGAGACAGGAGACAGCCATGGTCCATTTAGGGAGTCCCACCCACCCCTAGTTTTGGAACCTGAACCCAGGGTCTTCACACTGAGCTACATCCCCAGCCCTTTTTAACATTTATTTTGAAACTGGATCTTGTTAAGTTACCCAGACTGGCATCAAAATTGCAATCCTCCTGTCTCAGCCTCCTGAGTAGCTGGGATTACCGGTGTGCACCACTACAGCCAGGGAGATTTCTAACAAATGTTATAGCTGTTTATATCTTTCTGTTTTCCCAAACCATTTAACTACATTATTTCTTCCAAAACTAAGGAGACACACAGTATGGCAGACTTAAAGAGCATCATACCCATACTTTACAAACGTATTCCAACTTTAAACAAGTATTTTACTAAGCCTTCTACTTTGTGGGGTACTGGGGTTCAGGGTCCAGCCTAGGCCTTCACACTGAGCTACACTCCCAACCCATTTTTATTTTTCATTTTGAGACCAGGTCTAAGTTTCCCAGGCTGGGTTCAAGCATGCGATCCTCCTGCCTCAGCCTCCCTGGCTGCTGAGACGCCAGGCCTGGGCCACCACCGGGTCCTCTGTGTCCCTAGGGCCACTGGAAAGGACTCTGCAGGGTCACTCACATCCCGCCCTGGCACGCACCATCCAGTACTTTGCAGTTCAGTAACCCAATGGGGTCGGGGGCGAGATACGGGGGCCCCGCCCCTCCCCGGCCCAAAAAGCAGCTCCCGACTGCTTGCTAGGTTTGCCAACTTCCCTCCAGAGCACCAGGCAGGAGCATCTGAGCTTCCTGACGCTCACTTCCAGTGAAGGGAATACAGGCCGCAGGCTGCAAGGGACCTTCCCCAGACACAATGTTTCCTTTTCCTCATCCACGAACCGCGGAGCCCTGAGCCTGCCCTGAGCTAAACCTCCATCCCCTTTCTCTGGCTGACCTGAGAATGGGTCCCGCTATGTCACTAAACTGCCCAGGCTGAGTGTGAACTTGCGATCCTCATGCCTGATCCTCATGCCTCGGCTTCCCCAAGATGCTGAGTGAGAGGTGTGGCCTCCTGGGCCCAGCCTGTTGACCCTTCATGGTCCTAGTTCTGTGTCGCTTCCCATTTAGTGGACTTAGCTCACTCGGTAACAAGCATCCATGGCAGAAGACAGGCTGGGGCCAGCACAGTGGGGGCCGTTGGTGGTCCATCCCAGTGCTGCAGTCCAGGGCTGGGGGGCTCTGTCTGCAGAGACCCGTGTACCATATAAAGATCAAAGATAGATGGGCCAGAAGAATGGCTCAGCGGTTAAAGCACTTGCCTAGCAAGTGCTAAGTCAAGTGCTAAGTACCCAAGTTCAATTCCCCAGCACCACATAAGCTGGGCACAGTAGTGCACGACTGTCATCCAGCACTCGGGAGGCTGATACAGGAGAACTGCCGTGAGACTCTGTCTCAAAAAACAAAAACAAAAACAAACAAATCAAAGCTGCACCACACGTGCAACTGTCTATAACCAACCTCTGTGTGAGAGTACGAGCCAGCCCGCGTGGCTCCCATCGGCAGGGCGAGTGGCGCAGATACGGACCCATGAGACTTTGTGATGTGCTTGGTGGGTAGCGATGATGAAGGATGGGGGTGGGGGGGGAGAGACTAAAGCAGGAGGCTCAGAAGTTTGAACCAAGTCTGGGCAACTCAGTGACTCAGTGCGGCCTTGTCTCAAAAAAAAAAAAAAAGCTGTGGATGTAGCTCAGTGTGAAGGCCCTGGGTTCCATCCCCAGCACCACACGGGGGAAACAAACCAAAAGCCTGAGAGCTTAGCCAAAAGGTCAGGGAAGGATCCTGTGAGGAGGTTATGGGGTCGTGAGAGAGGAGGATTTTTATAGAAGAGGTAGGATATGGCATGCTGCACTGCAAATAGAGCCAAAGACAGCATGTGCCAAGGGCCTGGGGCAAGCAGCACATGGTGGTCCAGAATAGAGGATAAAGAAACACCATGGTGAAGCTGGAGAAGGGCAGAAGACAGACCATTCACATGCCCGATGGTAAGGACCCTATTCACGCCAGGAGCCACCAAAGGGTCCTGAACGCTGTGTGCAAGTCAGCACAGGGGACAGGTATCTACTGGTAACACCCCCTGACCCATCTACTCAGCAGGGATTTTCGGGAAAGGGCCAAACCGTCCATATTCTTGGCTTCGCAGCCAAGAGGCAAAGTAGAAGTGGTTGCATAAATATTCTTATCCAACACGGGTAAGAACAAATGCCTACAGATCTTGGAGGAGGTGCCGGTGTGGCTGCAACACAAGCAGGATGCCGGGCTGCCAACCTGCTGCCGAGGGAGGGAAATCATGTTTCGGTAGGCTTGCTCCGTTCTGCATGGGCTGGGTTTTTGTGTTTTGTTTTGTTTTGAGACAGGGTCTTGGCTCACTGTGCAGCCCAGGCTGACCCTGGACTCAAGGCAATCCTCCTGCCTCAGCCTTCCAAGTGCTGGGATGACGGGCGTGCGCCACCACGCCCGGCATATGTGGTGCTGGGGAATCGAACTCGGGTACTGAGTGCCTGACTTAGCACCTGATAAGCTAGCGATCTGACTGCTGAGCCATTCCTCCGCCCCAGCAGGTCTGAAGTCAACACTCCAGCGCCTTCACACGTGCGCCTGCGATGACACATATCTGACTCACGGCCTGGGACCAGAGGAGCTGCCCTGGCGTGCTGCTCTGTCACCTGGTGCAGTGGGCACACGGGGACTCTGCCGGTGCTGCTCTAAAGAGGATGCAGTTGAGGGGGCCCTGGGGAGAGCCTGATGGCATGGGTGATGGAACGGGAGCAGGCATGGGAATGTCAAAGTGACAGGCACTGGGGTCTCATGGATGGACAGAGAGCAGAGCCCGGGAGTCCAGGTGATGTCCTGGGACGACCAGGTAGGGCTCCGGGGCCTGGGGGTCTATGAGGCCCTGACCACAGGCAGCAGCAGAGGCAGGAACACGAGGAGCTCAGCCCAGGGAGGAGCCAGAGAAGTGTCTGGGCACAGCGGCGAACACATGGCCTATCTTCTTCCCCCACAGCACCCGCACCTGTTTAATGAGGACTCACTCCTGTCATTAGGGTCGGCATTGTCCCCACACTCACCAGGTGCTGAGACCGGATGGCAGAAGTGGGGGAGGGAGGGGATGGCCCTGCCCCAGCCCCTTTGAACATGTTGCCTCAAGGGGCCTCTCTCACACAGCTTGCTGTCCACAGGGCTGCTTTGCTGAAGGTAACCAGAACCTCTTACTACCCTGAATCATCCAAGTGTGCATGTGTGCACGCGCGCGCGCGCACACACACACACACACACCCTCCCGCCTCCCCGTCAGCGTTTGAGCAAGATGTGTATTGATTTGTGTTGACATCGCACCCTTGGCTGTCAACTCAGTGTGTCTAAATATTATGTCCCGTTACCCACAGTATCGGTTTTCGTAATTAAAGTAACAGTTAAACGGCGGCCCTGCTGCAGGTGGGGAGGGGAGGCCAAAGGGGGGGTGTTCCTCCTTCCTCCTTTCCATCTTCCCCTCCCTCCCTTCCCCCATCTCCCTCCTCTCCCCCTCTCCTCCCTGGTCAGGAGGGTAGGAGCTCATGTCTTGGCGTCATGGCGCTCCACATTGGGCCTGGTGACTGCAGGGTCTGCAGACTTTCCATAGCGCTCAGGGAAGCTGGGCCTCCCTGGGCACGGCCAGTGGCCCTCGAGCCCATGCCGTGTCTACAACAGGGACACAAAGGGCCGTGGGAGGTGGGCTGTCCCTGCACACAGAGCACCAACACGTGCTGGTTCACTCTGTCCCCAGGACAAACGCGGGAGGCCTACGCTGCTTTCTCAGTGTCAGGACAACACCACTCAGGACTTGATCTTCCCACAGTCACACGACAGATGAGGCGAGGCCAGGACCCCAAGCCGAAGGGCCGAAGGTGGAGACGGCTCCTGGCGCTGTCCCTTGTCACAGGTGGTGATTCCTGTGTCCTCGGGTCTTTCACTTGTGATTCTTGGCCTCTGAGGGGACAGCCGGGGCCAGTCGCCAGCTAGGCACCTGCTCCCGGGACCGGCCACGGGCAAGGACAAGGATGTGGAGTGGAAAGGGGATGGGAGAAGGTGTGCTTCCCAGCCAAACGAGGAAGTGGAAGAGAACAAAGAAAAAGAAAGAAGTTGTCTTTTTACTTTGCATTCCTGGAGACTAAGCCCATGACCTCTGCCCTGGGCCACACGCTCAGCCCTTGCAACTTTTGGGTTCTCAGCTAGTCTCTCTGAGCCACCACATTGGCAGAGATGGGCTCAACAATCCTCCTGCATCAGCCTTCCAGTATACCGGAACCACAAGCCTGCACTACCGTGTCTGGCGAGAAAAGCCATGATGTCACAGCCCAATGCAAGTGACCAAGCCTACAGTACGCGCCTAGCTGCTTGGGGTCCCCAGTGTCCCTGGAGAGACCAGAGAAGGTCACACGAGGATTCCTCCCCGGGTCCAGAGGCCCGGCTGTGGCACGCCAAGGGTCCGCAGCACAGTCCCCATACCTCTCTCCTGCAGAGGACCATGGCAGCACTCATGGGAAGCAGGCCCAGACCAGAAAACCAGGGTGGCACTGGCTTGTTTGGCCCACGTGCACCTCTTGGCTGAACGGGCTAACAGGGCCTTCCTGGAGGGATGCCCTCAACACCCTCTGAGTTCCCGCAGGCCTCCTAGGACTTAGCAAAGAAAATAATGGCTGGGCTCAGTGGCACAGGCCTGTCCATCCCAGCACTCTCAGAGGCTGAGTCAGGAGAATTCCAAGTATGAGGCCAGTTTAGGTAATGCAGCAACTTGGGGAGACTGTCTCAAAAATGAAAATTAAAAGCTCGGCTGAGAAAGGAGCTCAGTGCAAAGGCCCCAGGCTCAGTCCCCAGGACCACACATGCGTGTGCGCGCGCACACACACACACACACACACACGATAAGGCCAGCCATACCGATGCCGTTTGGGGACAGCGTCCATGCTGGGTCTCTGCAGGGCAGGGGCATGCTGTCACTGTGAGTCAAGCCACAGGGACGCCAGGGATGTGTGCTGTGTTGGCAAAAACCAAGGAGGGGACATGAGCTGAAAACACCTGTCCCAGACCACAGGGTCCCCAGCCACGGCTCTAGGAGCCAGGCCAGGACCTACATGTGGCAAGTGTCCCCCGAGGCCACAAGGAGTGGCCTGGACACAGCAAGTCCCAGCTTTCTCTATGCAGCTTTGCAGGGTGGCCTCCTGCCCCTCCACCCTTGGTCTCCTGGACCTGAACCAAGTCTCCCCAGGCCTCCTAATGACACGTGACAAGATTATCTCTTGGGCACAGGAAATTGAAACATTCTCAGGCGAGGTTCCGAAGCCCACTTCCCCTGCCCATCCCCCACCCCAGCACAGGGGATCCAGGAAACCCCAACCCTGCAGGAAGATAACACAGACCCAGCGGAAAGGAGACCAGCCTGTGGGCGTGTTGGGCAGGCGGCGCCGCCTCCCTGCGCTGTGGCCATGGACTCCACTACTGCAGGAGGAGGGCAGGGCTGGGGAGCTCCAAGGAAGGAGGTCCCGGCCTGCGACCTCCCCAGACTCCATCTGAGGACACTCAAAAATCCTGGGCCACAGGGGTGGTGGCCAGGCTTGTCATCCCAGCACTCTGAGAGGCTGAGGCAGGAGGATCACAAGTCCAAGCCCAGCCTGGGCACCTTAGTCACTTAACAAGCTGTTTCAAAATCAAAAACACACACAATGGGCTGGGTCTGCAGCTTGGTGTGAAGGCCTTGGGCTTGATCCCCGGTACTCCCCCAAAATTGAATAAATGAGGTGTTTTTTTAGAAGAGAGACTGATCAACAGTAACTAGGAACTGCCAGCCAATCTCCTGTTTTGAGACAGGTACTCATCTGTAGCCCAGGCTGGTCTTGAACTCACTGTGGAGCCCAGGCTGGCCTTGGACTCAAAGCAATTCTCCTGCCTCAGCCTCCCGAGTGCTAGGACGACAGGCATGAGTTACCACACCCGGCTAGTATGTGGTGTTGGGGGATCGAACCAGGGCCTCTTGCTTCCTAGGCAAGCACTCTAACCACACAGCAACACCTCCAACCTCAACTCCATTTACAACACATTTCTCAGCATTGACAGGACTCAGAAAGTACACAGCCCGCCACCCAGGCACCTCCACCTCTACCCACAGTCACCTAGCCGGCGACTCCCCAGGCAGCCCGGCACAGACGCGTCCTGAGCACCGCGCCTGGCCATGGCCTCATGTGCGCCTGGCCTGGCCGCCAGGGCTCAGCCCACAGGAGACTCGCCCTGGAGTTCCGGGTGGAGGATGTCCCGTCTGGCAGGCGGCCCTCGGGAGAAGACCAGCTGAATGCTGTGGTCCAGCTCGCATGTCCCGGCCTGCAGCCCGTGTGGCCAGAGACAGCTTTGAACTCGGCTTGGGGCAGACAGGTAGACAGCTCCGTACAACCTCACATGAGAAGTGTCTGGTGTGACTTTTTTATGGTGACTTGGCAGGCCCAACCCTCCATGCAGCCGGCCGCAGCTCCCCTGTCTCTGTGGGCCCAGCCAGCCAGGAGCCTGGGCGCCAGGGCTGTATGGACAACAGCTGGGACATCTACACTGAGGGCTCAGCCACCAGCAGGACCGAGACCCTCAGGACACGGTGCCAGAGCGGGGGAGAACCGACAAGCCTCTCTGTGGCCCTCCACGTGGGCCACGGAGGCAAGGCTTAGAGTCACAGTGCTGTGACTGCCTCTGGGGCCAGGTGCCAACCCGACCTGGTGACCCCAAGGCACCAAGGCCTCAGTCACAGAGACAGAAGTGACCTGCAAACCCATGTCAGGGTCTTCACACTTAGGTCCTAAACAGCACAGCGAGCTGATGTCAACGTAGGCAATGAAACATCTGACAATCTGCTGCCACACACCGGAAGTCACCAGCTATGGACGCTGGGCTGCAACCCATGGACAAAAGGCTCCCCACAGAAATGGAGGTTCTCCACAGACAATCAGTCCACCTGCCACCCACCCTGGCCCCTCCCCAGACAACTGGCAGAACCTGACCCAAATCCTTTCCGGAACAACCAACCTGACACCTTAAATTATTCCCCAGAACCAGTTCTCTGAAGAAGCAGTGATCTGGGAAGCACAGTACTGCGGAAACTGGCCAGCTGAGGAGACAGGTGCCTGGCCAGTCCCGCGCAGACCACGGGTGCTGGAATCACCACCAGGAGATCACAGTACCACCAGACGATTCAGGGCTCTTTGCCTTCAAACATGAGCAAAAGGGGAAAGATGAAAAATCACAGCCCAGAACACCTAGAAATGACCACTAGAAGGAAGGATGGAAAAGTCAGCAGGTGAGTTCAACGGCATGGAACACAGAAGGCAGACCAGGGCTGAGCAGTGGGTCAATGGTTACAGCACTTGCCTAGCACACGCAAAGGCCCTGGTTTTGATTCCCCAGCACCAGGTAAAGATTAGCCTGGTGGGGCAGCATACGCCTGTATAATTCCAAAACTGAGAAGGCTGAGGCAAAAGGGTTGGTGTGATTTATAGGCTAGCCTGGGCTACCCACAGTAAGTTCAGCACCAGCCTGGACGACTGAATGAGACTCTGTCTCAATAGTAACAGTAATAATAACAATATTATTTACATAGCCAGAAAGAAATGCTGGAACACGGAAGAGCAATGGGGTAGACAGCCAAGATCTCAACAGTGACCTTGGTAGCAGCAGCTGGGGATGGTGGCTTTGATGGTGTCCACCCAGAGATACTCAGCATGGCCAATACCAGTAGCAAAACAGAGTCACTCCAAAACCCAAGCACAGAGACCCTGACAGCCGGCCTCCAGCAGCCCCTTCCCGGGGGTAGCGCGAATGGATTTACCTTCGGGAGAAGCAAAATCACTCCAGATCATGAAAGGACGAGTGCAGGGAAGACATGGGAAGATCTGCACCACCGCCGCACCAAGCGTGGGGGTCTAATTTGTAGGGGAGACAACAGGGGTAGGTGCAGACCCAGGAGAAGGACGGGAGACCATCGCACGTTAGGGGTGCTGGTTGGAATTCCTCCACTAAATGAGTCGTTAAGAGTCCCTGGGGCGACCACAGGAAGGAGAGATGCGCCGTGGTTAGACTGGTCTCCAAGTGGGGAGGAGGACAGTGGGACGAGAGGGAACCACCTCAATCTAAAAGAAGGCGCAGAGCAAATTAAGGGGCCACACAGGTGGCAATGATATACCGCAGTCGGTGGAGAAGACGCAGACTACTGGAACACCGAGGCGCTGAGTAGCACAGCCCGCAGACCCACAAAGCAGGAAGCGAACGCGCGCAGGCTCACAACAAGCTAACAGCGAATCCAGCGGGAGCCGTGGGCACGCATCTCTTCATAACTCATAAATAAATCAGATTAAAATCAGAAAAGGGTATTATAGAGGCATTTTCAACAGCATAAGGAACTTCTTTCTGTGAATTTTTTTTTCTTTTATTTCTTGAGATAGAATTTTGCTCTGTAGTCCAGGCTGGTCCTGAACTCACTATGTAGCTAAGGTTGCCCAGAACTCACGGCTATCTTCCTGTCTCAGCCTCCTGCATGCTAAGATGACAGGTGTATGCCACCATATCTGGCTTTTTTGCAACTGAACCCAAGACCCGTGCACGCTAGGCAAGTGCTCTATTGCTGAGCTATGCCCTGGCCCTCGACAATCACATACAGAAAACTATATGTAATAATTAAAGAATACACAGGGCTTAGGGGACAATTAAGGAAAAAAGTTTAAAAAGTATAGAGAAGGAATACAAAGAAATAGCGTGGACCCCTATGGAAAAATCTACACAAATAATAGAAAACGTCACAGCAGCCAAGGCTGAGAAGTGTCAAAGACAGAGGCACGTGATGGTAACTGACAGCCCGTCTTTAGGGTCCAGATGGCAAAGCGGTGTTTGTCCTCACGTCAAGAAAGGGTTCCCACCTGGCCACTGCCCAGTGCTGGCTATACAAGGCCCTACGTGGAACAGTAGGCTCTTGGGAATGTCCAGGGTTTCTCACATCACGCACCAAGCCTTCTTCTCAAAACCTGTCCCGGGCTAGAGGAAAGGCTCAGTGGTTAAAGCGCTTACCTATTAAGCACTAAGTCAAGCACTAAGTACCCGAGTTCAATTCTCCAGCACCACATAAGTGGGGCGTGGTGGCGCACACCTGTCCTCGCAGCACTCAGGAGGCTGGGGCAGGAGGATTGCCTTGAGTCCAAGGCCTGCCAGCCCTGAGACACTTTCATCCAAAACTCCCCAAGGACCTGAGCAGGGCCCCAGGTGGAGGCAGGAGGCGCAGTGCACCCAGCCTGGCCCCGCAGCCTCCCCCCTCAGGTGGCCCTGCGAGGTGGCAGGCACATCCCAGGTCCCTCCTTGTCCCTAGACACCCTGTTGGCCAGGACACGGTGGGGAGGGGACATCCGTGGACATGCAGCTCCTGGTGACTTCAGAGGGGCACGGCTCACCTGGAGGAGGAGACAGTAGGGGGTGGCGCGGGGCACGTCTCCTGCGGTCGGTCGGTCATGCTGCCGTCATGCTGCTGGGCGGAGGAGGACGCCGGGGTCTGCGGACAAGGAGAAGGAAGGTCACTCGGAAGGTTGTTTCTTCATTTCTTTACTTATTTATTTTTACTACATTTTGTATGTTTACGTGTGCACGTGCACCCTGGAATGCAAACTCATGGCTACATTACCACCCTTTTAAAATTTTTATTTATGGGCTAGAGGAATGACTCAGCTTTTAAAGCACTTGCCTATGAAGTGCTAAGTATCTGAGTATCTGAGTTCGATTCCCCCAGTACCACATAAGCCGGGCATGGTGGCACACGCCTGTGATCCTAGCACTTGGGAGGCTAAGGCAGGAGGATTGCTGTGAGTCCGAGGACAGTCTGGGCTGCAGAGTGAGACTGTGTCTCAAAATAAACAAAAAACAAAGCACAAGCCAGTTCCTAAAAACTTTTCTTTGATTAACATGTATTTGCGATATTAGTAACCATGAGCCCGGGCACCAGTTCCTAATTCCCTTCCCTGCGTGCCACCCCACACCTTCCCTCTCCACCAAGTCTGTCTTCTTACTCTCTTCCATCTCTCTTCCTTTTTTTTTCAATGTTTGGTTTTCTCATATTAGAGAGATCATGGGATATTTCCAGTTTTAAAAAAGGACTCGGTTCCACAGACGATGTGGTGCATTTCTGCTCCTCCCTGGGGCCCGTGGACGCAGCGCGGCACGGAGGTGGCTCTGCTGATCAGGGGCCACGGGCAAGGCTGTGGCTCTGCTCCCGGGACACCCCGTGGGGCCATCTTGCCTGAGACAGTGGCCAGGGCGTGGCTCAGCAAGGAGGCTGGGCAGCACGGGGACGTAATACCCAGCCCACGTTTTCATTTCGATTCTGAGACAGGGTCTCGGCTGCTAAGTTCCCCAGGCTGCATTTGAACTCGCCATCCTCCTTCCTCGGCCTCCCAGAGTGCTGGGACGACAGGCCTGCGCCGCTGGGCACCAGGGCAGTTCATTCTGAGGGTGATGCTCCAGGGCAGGGCACTGCAGCAAAAACGTTGGCAAGTGTGGCTCTGGGCTTCAGGTAGAGCCACCCCTTGCTGCACCCAGGTGACACAGCGTGAGGCTCACAGGGAGGTGACCCTGGCACCCTGTCCCGCCCCTGCGAGTCCTGACCTCATCCTCGGCCAGCACGACCCCAGGCTGTTCTAAAGGAGAACCAAGAGCTGCCTTGAAGAAGGAGCAGGAAGGGGGCGTGGAGGTGCAGGTCTGTGACTGCAGCACTCGGGAGGCTGAGGCAGGAGGATGGCAAGCCTGGCCCAAACAAGTTAGCAAGACCGTTTCAAAATAAAAATCAGAAGGGTAGCTAGAGGAATAGCACAGTGCTTACAGCACTTGTTCAGTCTGCACAAGACCCTGAGTTCAATTCCCCGGCACCACACAAGCCAGTTGTGGTGATGCACACCTGTAATCCCAGCACACGGGAGGCTGAGGCAGGAGGATGGCTGGGAGTTTGAGGCCAGCCTGGGCCACATAGTGAGTTCAGGACAATCTAGACTATTGAGTAAGATCCCACCTCAAAAAAAAGAGGTCTGGGGACATAGCTCAGTGTGAATGCTCTCGCGATCAACACCCTGTCATCGTCCCCCGCAACACACACATGCAGAACTGGGATATTTCAGAAGTAAATAAGTCAATTTCAAAATATCTACAGCGTGCTACTGTTTATTCCTACTGTTTAGTGCTTTAAAACTGTTTTTTTAAAAAAACATCTTTTGTGTGTGCCAACCAGCTCTGGAAGTTGTCCCCTCCCCCTGCCCGTCACCCTCCCCCACGTGACCATGGATGACAAAGTGCCTGTGCTCTGAGCACACAGCTTTTGAGTCCTTGTCGTCTACTTTAGAAGAGCCCCCGTGCAGAAGAAAATGTCCCCTTCCAGAGGCCTGTTTGTTCTGCTTTTCTCTAATGCAAAGACCCCCACCACCACCCAGCATCAAAGGCCCTGTGTCACGTGTATAGTTCAGGGGGTAGCGGCTGCCTGCAGAAGCCACGCAGTAAACACACCACAAACACTCCTATAGCAACAGGGTGCTGCTGCAGCCACGCGCCAGTGCCGCCAATACAGAGATCACCAGTCCTTATTATGTCTGCAAGTCAGCACAGAGACTGATGAGGAAGCTGGCTAGGCACAAACCAGCCAAGACAGGACAGGACGGACATGGCCAGGACACGCCCAGCAGCCAGCGGTGGCCTGGGCAAGAGCAGGGATGCGGTGGCTGGTGGCCCTGGAGAAGAACTGGAGTCCTTGGCCTGAGCATGCAGGAAAAGCTCTGGGGGACGTGGAGATGCCCACCTTGGGTTCAGAGCTGTACTCCAAAGACCTCTCCACCAGCCAGGAGCTGTTATCCTCGCTCCGTGGGAGGCTGAGGCAGAAGGATCGCAAGCGGGAGCCACACCTGGGCAACTCAGTGACTTAGCAAGGCCCTAACTCAAAACAAAATTTATTTATTAAAAGTGCCAGGGATGTAGCTCAGTGTGAAGGCTCTGGGTTCCAGGCACCTGCCACCAGCTGACAGGGTCCCTGGGCAAACACCAGAGGCCCCAATGGCAGAGGAGGTGAGAGGATGGCCACTGCATCCCCAGGCATCCCAGAGGGCTCCTGTAAGAGTGACAAGGACCCCACTGTCCCTGTGGGATCCTGAGGATAGCTACCGACAAGCCACCCGGCCAGGCCAGCATGTTCCCGTGGTCCTGCCAGCTACCCTCACTCTGGTTCCTCCCACCTCACCTGCCTGTTAGAGTTAAGGGGGAGCAGAGACCACAGAGTCTCAGAGAAGAAAAAGTAAATACAGAGGTGATCGAAAAATACGGCGACTGGGCAGTGACAGGCACATTGCTGTGAACCCCTCTCAAAACGCACCCCGTGTGCCCACACCGGGCCCACTTTCTGAAACAGTTTGCAGTTTATGTTGACAGAAACTTCTGTCAAAGGCCATGGCTGAGGTCTCTGCCTCAGTCACCACATCACGCACCGCGTGACCTCTGGCTCCTCCCACAGCAGCAGGACCACAGAAGGTCAGCCTCCGAGCCCATCAGGGACACGGGGTGGCCACACAGTGCCCCTAGGACACCCAGGACAGGGGCCTCTGGGGGCTGCAGACAGTGCCCAGTCAACTCAACGGCAGAGGGAGGAGGGTAGGGAGGAGGAAGGAGGATGGAAGGAGGAGGGAAAAGGGAGGAGGA